>OX401404.1:48128317-48285817 GCA_947846245.1 Cerastoderma edule | reverse complement strand
TTCAAAAGGGCAAGCACATTTTTGGATGCCGAGCGAAGGTTTTTGAAAATACTGCATCCGTTTTGTAAACATCAGTATTTTTCATTTGATATATAAACATTTCTGGAACCTTTTTTTTTGAAATACCATTATCACATTTTCGATATTCTCAATAATCTTGCCAACATTCTCAATGAAAAATAATACTTTTCAAGCATAAACTGTGGAATAATCAACATGTTGTGAAATCGACGAACAAAACGGTGGAATATCGATTGCTTGATTGAACGAATCATTCTTCATATAATTCAATAAACGGATATCGACTTTTCGTCTGTCGTCTATCAATTCCATCCCTTTGAATTTCCCTATCGCGATGTCTCGGACATCTCATGCGGAACGCTGATTACATCAGACGATCGGACCCGTTACTTCATGCGCCATTATGTGAACACGCTCTCTTCTGAAACTCCAACAAACCATCATCACGAAAAGGTGGAATCGCTCAGGACGTGCAATTACGTCTTTTCGTTACAATATACTTTTGTTTTGTTTTGTTGCAGCTCTACTACAATAATGTGGCAACGATTTACTTCTGTCGTCTGCTTTGCAACGTTCAATTTGGCCGAGTGTTAAATCTTATTTACCAATACCAAACAATAACGACATTTAACCAATTTGTTGCAGACTACCCTTGATAACATTGTGGGAAAAGGAGAAATTGCTCCTAAAGAGCATTTTCTCCTTTTTCCACAATGTTTCCTCCACTATTAGAAGACTGTTTTCGAATTTCATCACACTTCGAAATATCGTCTGCAAACTCTTTCAATTTGGGACAGTCAACAATTTGGCGTTTGGTAAAGGGTTAAGGTGTAACCGGTAAATGTGGTTTCAGATTGCATGCAATCGACTCTGCTGACAATAAACAATGAACGTGATAGCTGGGCTGTGTAATTGCCGACTCCATAATAGTCAAATGATACTCAATTGTTCGACCGTAGACATGTTCATAACGTTTAATTGTAAGCAACGTTTTGATTCACGACTAAACATTGCTATTGTATCCTTTATCAATGGTTCGGACCGATTTCGGAGAAAATGTCCTCGTACTATGTTTGTTGTGAAGTTAGTTATCATAAAATTTTAAGCTTTTTCAACGGTATGTAACTTTTCCAGTAAATATATAGTCATAACTTGATGGCCTGATTGAAAAGGAAATATTGATCGAAGGGATGATAATTTTTATTCAGTTAAACATCGGAAAGTCATAGAACCATGTTGCAATGTATACAGGCAGCAACGGCACAGTATGATAGTTAAATAAAACAATAAATCATTCAAGTTCATTTAGCAAAATCAAGTTTGTAGCATAAAAACTACAATACTGTTTAGATATCATATGTGCCTTCATTAACCCTTTCCCAACCAACAAATTTTCGATTGTCCAAAATTGAAAGAGTTTGCAGACGACATTTCAAAATGATATAAAATTGGAAAATTAATCTTCTAATAGGGCATAAAACATTGTGGGAAAAGAAAAAATTGCTTGTCACGAGAAATTTCTCCTTTACCACAATTTTTCTGAGGCCGTCTGCAACAAATTGTTCAAATGTCGTTATTGATTCGGAAAGGGTTAAAGAATAAATGTACAACAATCCATTTTAAGTAACGATATCAAATGTGGATGTTTGATGGGTTGTTTTTTGTTGAGATCTAAGTGGTCATGAAAGGTATGTGGAGGACAGTAGTCAAGGGGTAGAGTGCGTCCGCGGGACACGAGGCCGTGGGTTTGGATTCAGTCAGTAGCGAGATTATCCTTGCAACATAACACTTATAGACATTGGCACGAGTTCTGGTTGTTTGTTTGTTTGTATTTGCAGGAAGCAGAATCGAGAGGGATAGGTCTAGGTTGTTGGAACTTGCTTCCAAATCGATGTAAAATAAATTAGTTAAAACCAAACTAATAAAAAGGTGTTTTGAACAACATGGTTTTTATGTAACACTGTTGAAAACTGCGTAAAACGTCATCTACGTGCTTATCATTTGCATTTTTACTTAGAAAGAGTATTTACTAGCGGGTCCGAGTTCGAACCCCACTCGCACCTCCAGTTTCGTGGGAGTGATTTTGGCATGTCACCTCAGACCTCTAGCCTAGCACTGGTGGATCAAGGAAAGACGTTACATAACTGGACAGTTGTTTAACACCATTTAAACAAAGTAAACGCACTCCTAACTCTACCTGATACTCATTATTACCTTACTACGATGCATCTGCTATACTAGACTTCTTTAGAAAAAAGAAAGAAAACATGAATGAAATAAAAACTCAAAACGCCACTATGCTTAATTTCAGTTTTCTCGCAAAGTTAACTTTTGTCACAACTTTTAAATCACCGTCTTTGGTTGCTTTCAATTTAGAGTTATTATATGAGGGTTATTACCGAACCATCGATTGCTGTGGCATGTTTCTGAAAACAAAGATAAACTAAATCGCCCAAAGGTAAAGGATTACAGATTGTGGTGTTTATGACTATCATGATGAATGAATCGCGATACTTCTCTAACCGTGTCTACCAGATACAAGGAATTTGCGAAACTTAACAAAAGTACAGTCAAACTTGTGTTAAGAGGCCAGCCTATGGGACAGAGTACATTGGCTGTTTAAGACAGGTTGGCTGCTTAACACAAATTGATTTACACTATGAATCTAACAATGGGATTTTCTGTAGTAGCTGTTTAAGGCAGGTTGGCTGTTTAAGACAGAGTGGCTGCTTAACACAAGTTAGACTGTACCTCGAAGTCAAGCAGCATGGCAATTCCTGAGAGATGAATGAATAGTAAATTAATTGTATCGATTACACAACTTCATCTTTTTACCTATTCGATATTTGAAAAGAACAATTGATATGCTGGTTATCATTTGTTATCTTTTTTGGAATTGATAAAATTTGGAAAATGATGAAAGAACCTTGCAGAAAAAAGCCAATGTGATAATCATGTTTGAATCTCATTCTTTCGTCGGATTTCTTCGGTCGTTCTCGATAATCATTAGTCTTGGCTCACTCGGACGATCCAAGCTTTAACTGTATAACTTTTAATGGAATATCTACGTCTGGATCATTTCGGATCAAGGTCTGAACTGGAACTATTCGCGTTTAACCGATTACTCCTGGTCCCGACCGGCTTTTACCGAAAACGACCGGAGTAACCCGACGACAAAATTGGTTTCTAATTGGTGGAGTATGGTTATTCTACATTAACCACAATGATGTAGCATACACAACACATATAGTGTTTTGTTACACGTAAATAAAATAATCAAGCATTCGATCACATGGGATTGGTGTTTCAAAGCAACCGCTTTGCGAGCATGATTTAAACGGTCATGCGCAAATATGTTACGAAATTAATGACTTTAAATGATTAATGCAAATCTAAAGTCGTTATCATAAAACAATTGATTTTCCGAATAAAGATTGTTGATAAGGAATTAAACGAATAATAAAAGGTTTACAATGTAATTCCATTCTTTAACATGAATTGTCTTAACTGTTCGAAACGGAAAACAAATGTCAGACGAAAATAAGAATGGTCATAAACCATATGTATGATCATGAACAATAAACATTGCATGATCACAATGAAATAACCATAAACTATAAGAATAACCATGAACATATTATCGACAATAAGAATTATCATGAACTTAAAGAATGATCACGAAAAATGGAATGATCATGAACAATGATAATTATCATGAACTAAAAGAAAGATCATGGACAACAAAATGAGCATGGATAATAGGCGTAATGATAAACAGCAGTAATGATCGGGAATGAAAAGAAAGATTACATACGATCTGATTGATCATGAGCAATTAGTGTGTTAATGAATAATAAATATGATCATTGACATTATATTGGGAGATCCAATATTAATCATATAATATCTAAAGTAATATCTAGTAGAAATCATTAGTAAAGGAGAAAATGTTAGCCACAAGCAATTTTATGATTTGTCGCATCGATTTCTGATAGAATAAGCAATGGGCACTTCAAAGTAAATGTTTATGAAGTATGAGGTAATGCTATGATTATTTAATGATTTTGTCTATCAGCGCCAAAGAACAAACGATTGCATGAGTATTTTGAATACTCTGATACATTACCCATACTGCCTCTGGGGAAATCAGGAGAGTTTCTTCTTACTCGATATATCAAAACCTATATCAAGACGTTAGACCTCGCAAGCGACACTTCCTGTCTTAAAACGAGTGTTTAAAGCGGTTTAAATCTTTACCAAACACCAATTTTTGACTGTCCCAAATTGAAAGAGTTTGCATCGACATTTAAAAATTTGATTAAAATGGAAAATAAACTTTTGATGGAGTCGAAAACTGTGTGAGAAAAGAAGAAATTGCTCGTTATGAGCAATTTCTCCTTTTCCCACAGTGTTTTACAGAGTCGTCTCCAACACCGTGGTAATATGTCGTTATCTTTTGACACATGTAGTGGGATAAGGCCGGTTAGAATCAAAAGAGAAAAATAACCATACCAGATTTAGAATATGAAATAAGACAAAAGAAGAAGAGAAAAAAATAAAGGTTCACTGATTGAAATGAAATGATTCACATACTGGCGAAAACGATGCTTAATAATAATCCAACAAACCAACCAACCAACCATCAAATGAAATCAGAACATACAAAACTCCTGCTGAAAAACAATAGGTAAAGCCCTGTAAAGTATTGTGTCGTACGTTTTAGTAATTTTTTATAAACGTTCCTTAAGTTGGATCTAAACATGCTATGCGAAGGGTTTGGTCTTAAACTCTTATAGAGCCAGAACCGACTTCATGCTTATGCAAACAGGTTAGATCCAGACCAGCCGCCAACTATTTTGCGGCTGACCTGTGATGTAACCTGTTTGCTATTCTAAGTTTGTTTCCTCAACAAAATTACGCATATATATAAGGTTTGGGTAAGCAGACGACACAGAAATTTATTTTTAGAAAATTATCCAGCATTCAAAGGGTTAATAAACCACTCAACTTTATTCCCAATATGAAGCATGTGACTGGTCCAAATCGAAAGTAACAGCAGACGACAAGCATGTGGTGATTACAAATAAAAGAAAAAGTAAGATTCCCTTATGATACCATGGCTAGTGAAAACAATGTTGACAGAGATTAAATTGCTCAATAGAATTGTTTTGAACTCTGTCACAATGGTTTTAAAACTATTCCGCGGCATATTTATCAAAGTGCGCCTATTTAAGGCATGTATAGTGCGAAAGCCACTTAAGCCGGGCGAATACTGCTTTATGTGTACCGGATAAGGGTCCTTTTGAAATCCGATCGATTCTTAATGTTTAAGGGTTTAAAACTTTAAATTGCTTGTCAGCTAGCAGGTCATATCTGATAGCCATGATCGTATAGTGGTTAGTACTTCGCGTTGTGGCCGCGACAACCCAGGTTCGAATCCTGGTCATGGCAGAAAACCTATTTTTTGTCATCTCGAATTCAAAAAGTTCGTCAAAGACCTAACTCAATTGATTACAATTCGCGGCAATAAAGTGCTATAAAAGGGAATTACCTCTTTTTAACGCATACTTTACATTTTCAGCAATTTCGATCCCCATGAAAATATGTAGCTTGTTTTTTTCTAATTGTAACGACTAGCAAAGTATATCAAGGTTAATTCAAAGTAATACTTAGAAATAAATATCTGCAGAAACAACTGATCAAAAAGATTAATCACTGCAAACCGCTGTTGTAGGTACCCTGCTTAATCCGAAACCAAACAAAACAAAGTATCACGACAGCCAAGCTGGAATGTTAAAGGTTCTGTTCGTCTGGACGGTCGTTGTAAAATTAGGGGCCATTTTCGATCAATGATGAGCTCGGCATCGCAATCTCACTGAAAAAAATGTAGATACGATATTAAAGGATTACTCTTTGCATTAGTAATGAGCGTTCCGAGAGTCTTTTTCACTGAGTAAAATAACTCCATTGTTTTGTATAAAGTGACTCCATTTTTTTTTTCAGAGTTTCCAGCGTTTTCACTTTTTAACTTTATCATTTCTTCCAAAGCCCCATTATTTGTGGATTCTCATAATATTCGTGACGACAAAACGATTCGGGTGGGTACCCACAAAAAAGGACTTTGAAGTATTTTATTCAAACGATTCTGATACCATATATTACTAAGTTCGTCTTTTGATTCTAACAAAGCCACTTGTTACGTTGTGTAATTACATTACATTCTGAACATAAAGAAAGACAACATCAAGACACACAGAAAAACATGATGAGCAATTTTTCTTTTTGTAAAAATGGTTTTCCTCAAAATCATAGAGGAAAATAATTTTGTTTTTTATACTGCAATCATTTACAATTTGGACTTGATACAAATGTCCATGAAGGGTACATGTTTTTGGTTAAAGCGCGAGAGCAGCTTTGATATCTTTTAAAGGTGCTTGTTCACAGTTGTGAGGAATTTTGGAAATTGAAATTAACTTCCGTAAGACTACACAACGGTTTACATTTATATGATTCACGCTGAAGATTAGTCCTTAGAAGCAGAATAAGATCGTTTTTATCTATTTTTAAGTTGTATATACAGTGAATTAATATGTATATCAACAGAAGAAAAGTGACATCGCTTTTGAGATCTATCTCATATAAACTGTACAGTAATATCTCATTAATCCGAACACGTCTGTTCCCAACACAATTTACGGATAAACGAATAATGCGGACTAATGAAGCAGGGCCTGGTCTTAAACATATTTAGACATAAACGGTCTATATGAGGATTATCAAATATTCCCTCAAATTACGTTTCACGAACGTTTTACTCAAGTAAAATTCAAAACTATTCTTCTGATATGACAGAAAACATTGCGGGTCAAGGAGGAATTGCTCGTCACGAGCAATTTCTCCTTTACCCACAATGTTTTTGAGAGTCGTCTGCAAAAACTGGTCAAATGTCGTTATTGTATGGTTATTAGTTAAGCAAATTACTGCACAATATTCGGTTCCCTTACAGTTTCGTTCGGATTGCGAGTCATTCGGATAAACGGGGTTCGGATAAACGAGGCTTCACTGTACATTATTAGATAAATTGACGCTTCCTGAACTAATTCATATTTCAACAGAATCTTCTTATTATTTATCAAACAACAATACAAAGACGTTTTTTTTTTCAACTACATTTTATTTCGACTTCCAAATTCTCTTTCTATGAACAAGCCTCTTCAATTGATGCTGATATCGTTACTCTGAGCCCTTTTCCCTGAGCACGGCCCCAAAACAAACAAAGCCCTAACGGTACACGTAGAGCACCTGTTCCAAATAACGCGGGATCACGCGGGATTTCGGTAAAGACGACATGTCAGCGAAATGTCAACAGACAGCTTGTGGTTTACGCATGGGTAAATCAAAAAGTGGGCGGAATTATTAGTTTGAAATTATTAACGAAAATAGGGGTCTGTTATTACACCAAGGTCTCCGCTTACAAACTAAATAGTCCCGGGGAATCATACTCTTTTCTATAACGCGTAAAGGAATTTTTAGAGAATGAATGGGATATTCCTAAGGTATTGTGCTTACGTATTTTCAACACAAGATTTAATTAAATTTGTATCTTCATTGCAACTGGATTAATAAGTCTATATCCATCGAGTAGGTGTTATTCCTTAAGAAACCAGTCAATGGTTTAAAAGGAGCCTAGTACGGCCCCGTTGTGGAAACAGTGGTTGCATGAATAGATGCACTGTTCACAATGGTGAAAATGGTACTTCCTTTAAATGTGTGGAACACAAATCATATCTTACTACTTGGCGCAGAGCCGTTATTAAGTAAACCAATAGGAAAAATTCTCCGTTATGGTCTGTCGTAGGATCATGGTATAAGGGGAGTAACTCCTACTATCTTGTATTCATATTTCACAGTCCTTGCAGAGTTGCGTGTGGGAGAGTTATCAGTAAAGAAATGAGAATAACTGTTAATGCGTTTCTTGTTCTCAGTCTTTTTATTCTATCAGTTGTCACTACAAATCACTGCATTCGACTCTATGATATCATGCACAAATGGGCATTTTCTTTAAGTCATTATCATTTTATCTGTTTAGATATAAAATCGGACCTTTGACTTTTTTAAAGGGTACAACGAATACGTGTAGAGAAAATAACAACGAAAAAGACAATATGTTTGCATGAAATATCTTCTTAAATCGTCACGAAATCAGACTGTATTTACTGATGCAAGTGTTTTAGATAAACATGATGTGCACCAATTCATCTTCTCACATCTATTCTTCAAAGATAACCATATTTGTAATAAATGGAAAGGGGGACCTCCGTGGCCTAGTGGTTAGAGTACAGAACTTGAAATCACATGGCCCCTCTCCGCGTGGGTTCAAATCCTGAAAGGGATATGGATTTTCATGAGAGGCAGTCTCCCGACTGACTTACGGAATGCCGATGGTTCTACCCGCCTTAACCAGCCCCTATGGGCAGTTGAGTTTGGGGTCTTCCTCCATCATTGAGAGTCGCGCATCGCTACATAACTGAAATAATGTTAATGTGATGTAAAACCCATAGAAATAAATAAATAAATAAATAAATGGAAAGGACGAAAATAACCACAGACTTTAATTCGCAATCAATATCAAGCTTATTTAAATGACACATTTCATATTCTTCCTTTATAATTCTCATCCCGGAAAAGATTGAAATTGAAATTAGGAGTTCTAGCGTTTTTGTGCCGGGGGATATTCGAAAATGAAATTGGACGAATGAAGATTGAAGAATGTGTCCAACATCATCACCAGCCTTTTCATTTGGCAAAATGGTTTGAATAGTCACCAAAGATATTGCTGGATGTCGTTGTATCTTGTTTAATCAGCTACCAACTCTGTCTGCTGTAAACGGTAGAAGCAAGGACAGTGATTCATACAACAACAGGGTAGCTTTTTGATAACAAAAAAAAATATGCTAAGTATTCACTTATGTTCAATACATCTTACCCTCTTATTTCATTATTGAGACATGCAATATTGCAAAGTAACACATCATTGGAACCGTCTCTCTGAGACGCTTCCAATGATGTATCACATTACAACATTGAACTTCTATTTATGATACTATCCATGTATATCAGTTTTGCCTTGCGCAAAGATTTTTCCAAAGTCGCTCATTAAAAAAGTATCTTTGTATGGTAGGAAACACCAACAGACTTCAGAATAACAAAAAAGTGGCAATTGGATTGAGTTAATGCAATGCTATGAACGTCACTATACCTAATACAAATGTATTATAATTATTTATTCAGTTCATTGTTCTCTAATATTTCCATCCAGTTTCCTAAAGTTATCAGACTGGAGGTCCGGCATTGCCTCTATCTAGTTAAGTGGAAGTCATTAGTTTCTAGAGGCACGGCGTAAATGATAGTGTCAAATACCCCTCATATTATCACGTTATATTAGGGATGGGACACACAGGGCTGATTCAAACGCCGTAAATTAACCAAAATTCCGGTCATTATGCCTCATTGTAATCTTCCCATACGCTGATATTTTGTTTTAAAACTTGAAGGCAATGGAGAAGAGTTTTTACACGAATCTGGTTTTTACATTGTATTCGCAAAAGTCGGTTGACCCAAATGATGGTTTTAAGGCCAAAAAGCAGATTTGTAATTATGTAATTGAAAACAGAAATATAAAAAAGATAGAACTCTATAATAAATGAAGCATCATTGCCGAGATTTTTACTAGCCGTTCACTGTTACTTTTAATGATAGCATTGTTCATCACATAGAACGGTTTATCGCGAGCATTCCATGTCGAGTATTAAAATATATGTCTTATTCTTCCACCAACGCCCATGCAAAGACATTCGGTACGAATAATTTTATGGGGACGAAATACTGGAAATGCAACATACTTTATATGATTTAGTTGCTATGATCCTTTGTTTGATTGACTCAAATAAATACTGTCTTTGGCTTGGTAGAGAAAGTATAATATAATTCCTTTTATTTGTACGTTTCCTGTACGTCTAAGGTAGAGACAGCTCTCGGAGTGGTGGTTTGGATCCGAGACGGGGCGTGGTCCCTGTATAGTCTCACGTATGGCAATAATTATACACAAAAACATCGTTTGGGGACTCGGCTATTCATTTGCAATCTTTGTTTGGGAGCATGAGAAAACAGGTTGCTGATAAAGTATGCGCACAGTTTCGTTCTGTCTACTGACAATTCTGTCGACCTGCATGACAGTATATCACCAGGGGCCCGTTTTACTAAACAACTTACGGAAAATGTTTGCGTAAGTCATAATTGATAAACATGGATAGTTTCTTCAAAGAACGTACAATATTGCAATGTGATACATCATTGGAAGCGTCTCGGAGAGACGATTCCAATGATGTGTTACTTTGCAATATTGCTTAGCCAAATATTGATAAAAGCGGAATTGTTGTTTTAGACTTACGGAAATCTTAAGCGTAAACTGTTTAGTAAAACGGTACCCTGGTCAACACAACTACGTTGGCACAATGATGACATTTGTTGTTGATTCTTCATCCTTTATTAACGACTTCTTAACCCCTTTTAGAGACATACAAAGTCGTTATTTCTCACCAGTAATAACAAGAAGGTAATCGGTCATAACAAGTAAGGCGTTATTATTAGATATTTAACCCTTATAGCGCTGGAACCGACTTCATTATTATGCAAACGGGTTGGATCCAGGCCGACCGCTAAGTTGATTGGCATCTGGTCTATGATCTATACCCTTTGCTACTCTAAGTATCTTTCCTCGTCAGATATTAAAGGTTTTAGAAAGCAGACGACACAAAAAATCTATTTTAGAAAATTACCCAGCATTGCCATTATCATTTCGCAACGTATGACTTACGACTTACTGTCTGCTATGTCCGTTGACATGTAGGGCAGCAACAAAGCATTTCCTCTCCTGTCTGGCTTTTGCTTTTCTTTCAATTGTTTCATGATATGACGGAAAATATGTAAGTGCGCTAAAATGGGTCAGGGGTTAAATAAATATCGATCGACCAGTCAGTAACCATTATACATAGCCGAGACACGTAAAACGTTATCTTTTAATAGTTGAAACATATCTTATTTCAAAATGAAAAAGTTTAAAAATGGATTGTAACGGAAGCTTTATGCGAATTAAGCCCCTCTCCTAAATAAAATAAGAGAGAGAAAGGGAGTGAAAGAAAGACAAACAGAGGGAATTATAGAGCGAGAGAGTATGGGAAAGACATAAACAGAGAGAGAGGGATAGCTAGAGACAGACTAACAGAGAGTGGGAAACAGAGGAAGAGAGAGGTAGAGACAGACTAACAGAGAGTGGAAAACAGAGGTAGAGACAGACTAACAGAGAGTGGGAAACAGAGGGAGAGAGAGGTAGAGACAGACTAACAGAGACTGGGAAACAGAGGGAGAGAGAGGTAGAGACAGACTTACAGAGAGTGGAAAACAGAGGTAGAGACAGACTAACAGAGAGTGGGAAACAGAGGGAGAGAGAGGTAGAGACAGACTAACAGAGACTGGGAAACAGAGGGAGAGAGAGGTAGAGACAGACTTACAGAGAGTGGAAAACAGAGGTAGAGACAGACTAACAGAGAGTGGGAAACAGAGGGAGAGAGAGGTAGAGAGAGACTAACAGAGACTGGAAAACAGAGGGAGAGAGAGGTAGACAAAGAGAAAGAGAGAGAGAGAGAGGAAGAGAGAAAGAGAGAGGGGAGAGAGAGAGGAGATAGAGACAGATAGAGAGAGAGAGAGAGAAAGAAAGAAAGAGAGATAGGAGACAGAGAGACAGAGAGACACACAGAGAGAGGGAGAGAGAGAGAGAGAAAAAAAAAGATGAGAGAGAGACAGTTAGAGAGAGAGAGAGACAGACAGACAGAGAGAGACAGACAGACAGACAGACAGACAGACAGACAGAGACAGAGACAGAGAGAGAGAGTGAGTGTTTGCGGGTGGGTGGGGGGTCGGAGACATAGGAGAGAGACAGACAGTCCATGAGAGAGAGACAGAGAGGTAGAGATGGTGGAAGAAAATGACAGAGCGAGTTAGTGAGACAGTGGAACAGAAACAGAAAGAGAGAGAGAGAGAGGGGGAAAGAGAAAGAGGGAGTGACAGAGAAAGAGTGAGACAGACAGACAGAGAACGAGAAAGGTAGACAACGAAATCGGGAGAAAGATGGAGAGAGGGGGCTGTACTCGAATGGAATTAAAATAAGTGCATTTCTATATCGAGACTATATGTACCTGCTTTTGGAACAGATATCCTGTATACTGCTGAGGTAGCGAATAACCCAGCTAAATAGACCTGAACTTTGCATAGCTATGTAATTTTTTGTATGGTGATGCAATTACACGCGACTGGAGTATGACACCTCGATCGGATAACCTGCTATTGAGAAGGCGGAAAAAACATTAACGTTCTGTATGCATTTAACCAAATATACTACAATCTTAAAAACTCTATCTAACATATGAACTTATCAGTCCTCTCATCTAAGTGCTGTATTGTGTAAAACGGTACAGTTGCGTTTAAAGTTGAAAACGCATCTGCTTGAATTGAATGGTTTTAAAACGGTTTCCATTTCCATTGAACCGACATACATATCACTGTGACATGAAATAGTGTTGGATCATCCCTACCTCAATTACTTGATAAGCATAAAACGAGGGTTCAATGCAAGACTATAGTAAGTGCTTCATAAACATGAAGCACTTACTATAGTATTGCATTAAACCCTCGAAAATATGTATTTATGTGCTAAAAGTAAGTCTATGAGCAATGGTATTGTTCGCTAATACCAAATTATTGAATAGATCACTTAAAATAGTGTTCATTCCGTTAACAACGTATCATAGTTACACCAACCTAACAAAGGAGTCGATCAGACTTCCTTAAGGCTTACAAGATAATCACAATTTCATTCTATCATACTCATCATTTTTTATGTCTTTCGATCTTTTTGGAGCTTCACCAAACCATGGTTACACATTTTTACGAGACATATTTACTATAGAGATGACAAGTAGATGGGATATGGCTTACCTATGTTTACGTGTAATCTACCAATAACAAGTAGACCAAGTTGCAATCTTGCATCAGCTTTCATCGCGTGGTAGAGTGGTAGAGATAAAAACAGCGCATTTCTCATGGTTTGCCATTCACTAATCAAGAATTGGAAGGATACACACATATTTTAGGTGCTGTTTGTATATGTTTGTATTAATAGACGAACAAACAATTATAAGACACTTAGTGAATATACTAACACTTGCGAGTTATTTACACACGTGTTGTAAAGGTATCGATATTGATCTAGACTATCTGCGTGTTCCGTGAATACGCCATTCTGGACATTCAATTGTTTATAAAAATAAATAAGATATACGCATAAGTCTTGTCTCGATAGACCATTCGTGTCACTGGACAATGGATTTCGTGGCATCAGAAGATATGGATCGGCTATGGGTGTTCGGATACGGATCTTTGATCTGGAAACCCGGGATGGAGTACGCACAGAAGACGTTTGGCTATATCAAAGGCTATAATCGGCGATTCTGGCAGGGAAACACAACTCACCGAGGAACGAAGGATAGGGTAAGTTGTATTTCAGTGTTTAATGGTTGATAAACAATAAAGGTCTTGCGAGGCTAATTGAGCGAAAAGTTGTTATTGTTGGATAGATGAAACGTTTGAATAATTGACGAATTAATTGTTTTTTTTCCTAATATTCATTTGTTCATGTTCTGGTAATACATGTACTTTAATATGTCGTTTGATTTTGAATCTGCCTTCAATAAGTACATATCAGTTATTTTGAAAATGCTTTGGCTCATCTATTCTGATGATGCAATCGGACAATTCAGATGTCAATTTTTTTACGTATAACATCGATATTGCAATAGATGTCACCAAATCTTGATAATGCCATGACAAAAGTGTTCGATTCAGTTTGTATAATAATCGCGTATCGAATGACGATACCATGGGTGAAAGTTGAAGAATTTCAAAAACCTGAAATATGTAGTTCATTATCCTGAAAAGGCTATAGCATTATATATGAACAAAATGTCTCAAAGATGGTCGTCAAATAATGGATATCTACCTATCCATCTTGAAAACTATTATAACTTTTCTTTGGCTTTTTTGTGGATCGATGATATTATTGTCAATATTTCTTATTTTTAATAATCTTTAAATCTTTTCAGGTTGGTAGAGTAGCTACACTTATACCAGACAAAAAGGTACGTATTCATAAATAACTAACGCATAAATGTATTGCTACTTTTCAAGAGAACATTTTTATTTCAAAGAAGGAATACTACCTTAAATGAGATTGACTTTTTACATCTCTAGATTCGAAATCAACCACAATTATCTATTACCGATCAAGTTTTCTCCATGGTGTTGTTCAATGACTAACGATTACTCTAACACTTCTAAAACGGAGATACTTTTTAATACATTATCATCGTTGTTTAAATCAATTCTATATTCATTGTCAACATTTTTGTTATAACAAATATCATTGCCATACCCATCAGTGTTAGTGATTTATCATCATCAGCGAATAAAACATGGTATTGATGCTGAATCAAGTCTCACTTATACTCACTTGCTTAACCCTTTACCAAACGCCATGTTTTCGACCGTCATTTATGAAAGAGTTTGCAGACGACTTTTCACAATATAATGTAATTGAAAAATAGTCTTCAGATAGGGTAGAAAACAATGATGGAAAGGGAAAATTGGTGGTCTTAAGCAATTTCTCCTTTTCCTACAATGTTTTTCAGAGTCGTCTGCAACACAGTAGTCAAATGACTATTGTTTGGTAATGGGTTAAATAGACAGTGTTGCAAGAATGATGCAATATTCCATCACAGGAGTTCTTGCATTATTTGTTTGCAGTTGGTTGTATAGGTAAATAGATGATGCAATATGACAATATGATGGAATTTTCTCTTGAGAAAAAAAGTTTAATGACAAATATAACAATACTTATATCATTAATTTCTTTACCTTTTTGTGTAAGGTCTGTAACTTTTTCTATTTAGATTTTGTTCAGTGTTACTTTATAGCACTCCAAATTTTTGGCCAATTTGAACAACACATGTATACACATTAGCTTATGTAGAATTCAAACTTCTGCATTGTGAAACAACACAATTATTAGCACACAATTGTGTAAAGGTTACAGCCACTCCAAAATTTTAAATAAAGAACGTTTTATAAAAATAAAATTCATAATATTCTACCAATTTTTCAAATTCAAGGAGGAACACTTCAGGACAGAATTCTGCATAAAACCATATCAGTGTCAGCTTAAGTTCTTTCTAATATTAAAAGAATTCCCTATTTCAATTATATTTTTAAGCGAGACTGCAATACACTCAAAATTTGCCATTTTAAGACCATTTTTTCATGCATATCTCAACAATTGGAGATTCTAGACAGTGATATTTTGAAGGAAAGTAAGAAAGACATATGCCAAACTAACTAAGCTTTAAAATTAGTTCATCTTGTTCATTTTTTCTATATCATTAATATAAAATAATACCCTTATCAGCACGGATACCGTGTTTTAGCCGCATGCTTGATATTTTTTTCTTAATTATCAATATTATGATTATTGCCATTACGAGCACACATATATATGTACAATTTGCATAACTCCGATTTAAATTATCATATTTAGTAATGTCGTTTTTAACACTAAAATTAACTATTTATTTTTCTTCAGGGCGTAGTATGGGGAGTCGCTTATGAGATTTGTGGACGTTCTGCTGTCAACAACGTCCTCAACTACCTTAATAACCGTGAAATGACACTCGGCGGATATAGCGTCATAACAACAGAATTCCAGCCAAGAGACTCTAACTTACCAGTGCAGAACGTCATGGTTTACATGGCAACAAGAGCTAACGAACTGTTCATGGAAGAGCAAAACATCCACACTATGGCGTTGGAAATACACATGGCGACAGGTGCCGCCGGAACCAATTCTGAATACGTTACAAAATTGGCCGATTTTGTTCGGGATCACATACCGGAAGACAATGACAATCATCTATTCGCACTTGATCATACATTACGACAGTTGCAGCTCAACAACAAAAGAAACATTTCGTCTCAAGACAAGAGTTCTGATGACAGTGATGGCTAACTATTAAATGAAAGGCGGTCGATTTTAAAAAGATGCAGCATTCATCTTATTTATTAGGTCATTTCGCTAAAGTACCTACTAAAAACTGTCACAAACCTACAATATGATCTCAGACTAGTGTTCAGGCTATTTTATAGCCGACTTTAGTGTCATACGTTAAAAACACAAAACAAGAATCAATGTTCTAGGTTCGCACCTTTCAGGGCATAGTAAAGTTATACGTAGAAATAGTGATGAAAATTAGCCAGTATTATGCGCTTATATGTGATTTTGCCAGTTATATTTTAATACTTCATATTCTTAAAATCGTTGTTTGATTTTATTTCTTGCACAGTATTAAGGCCTTTTGCAGCTATAAATGAATGTATTTTTGCAGTAATAGTATAAGCTACTGGAAAGAATACACCTCCCCCCCCAACCTGAGGGTCATATTTATTTAAAATCTGCCATTAAGATGCAATTATATCATGATTGTTTGATTCATTTTTGATGCACTGCATTACCTTTTTCTTTTGATAAATTTTACTGTGATAGTTTTATTTCAACTACCTAAACGGGTTGTATTGTTTTTCATTCTTGACAGCCATTGATTTAATTATGTTTTTGACGGTACAAAAGCTTGTTGGGTCGGTGCTTATTTAATTTGTTTGAAATATAAGTTAAGTATATAACATTACTTCATTAGTGTAATTGGCATCAGTAAGGACCACAATGGAAGTAAGAGAAAATTAATTTTCCCTTTTTTGTGTTATCCTTGGTATTTAATGCGAGTTCATGGTTTATCAGCATTATTGCATTTGTAATAAACGTCATCTTACTGCCATGCTGTTGCAATATATGAAAGCTACACTCAAGCCAGACTTAAGGATTCCGATGGTTCTATCTGACTTGACTATGCCTTATTGGCAATCAAGTCTTTGTACTTCAACGCAACGTACCAGAAATAATGTTGAATCGTTATAAAACGCTAACAAATAGTATTGGTGGTTAAACGACTAGATTAACTTCATGCCTACGTAAATTTCGCAGTGTAGATAGATTAATTATTTATTTAGGCATGGGTGAAACAACTTTATTTGAACCTTCGTACATTCTTTAGATACAACGGTAGGGATAGAAACCTTTTTATCAGCGAATAAAACGTAAATATGCGATGTAGTATTCAATACCCAACATGCAAGATGGTTTGCTGTTCTGCAACATCATTTAAGTCGATGTATAATTGGCAAGTGGCGTATATTAAATGAGGAATAATATTCTCCCCTCTTTTATTCTCAAAACTTGATTTATTTGTTAATATTATTAAAAAAAAATAAAAAATTGTGGGTTGTTATTTTTTTTATTGAACATCACGAATGTTTGGGGTAAACTTATCTCTGCGGAAAAAAAATTGGCTCATTTACAAAGACACCTAGTGGATGACCTTTACCTTAGTGATGTATTGTATCGGGCTTAATTATGAACGAGGGGTATCCGTGCCCAAGTGTGCTTACTTTGCTTAAACACATTTCATTGCCAAAATTCTTTCAGTGAATAACAAACACAAAATATGTAAGCCCATGACGATGAAAGCGCATAACTTGGATTCACATGTCCCAACTCTTTGAGTACTCAAACCTGGTGAGAGCATGAAGATTTTTAAAAGAAGTTGCCTCACGATTGTTCTATGGAATGCCAATGATTCTACCCGGCTTGGCCGCCAGCTCTTATATGGGCAGTAAAGTTTGGTGTCTTCCTGCATCATTATTAACCAAACATCGCTATATAATTTAAATACTACTGGTCCGATGTTAAGCCTTGTATATGTAGATAGTGATCGTTGTATATGCTTTATTTACGCGATGAGTCTTACGAAATTCAAGCATAGTCCGATTCAAACCTGATCAAAGAACCAATAATCCTAAGAAGGACTTTACATACAGGTCCCAAACCAATATGGTCTACGACATCCATCAGATTTCACGCTTTTTATTACTTAATGAGGTAATGTCTGGTATAAAGGGCAGTTTAAGATCTTAATCCACTATCGAATATTTTGTTGAGATAAAAGTTGAGAACGGTAAAATAATTGTATATATCATATGTTTATTACCATCACGATAAACGCATATTCTGCGACAAAGTCTCATTTTGTTTCAAAAGTCTAATGATCTCTTTCACCTGCGTGATCGGGAAAACGGATTATTCCACATGAAGAGTTTCAAGATACACTGGGTCGGTATTTTTAGGGAATGTTTAAACGGGATTTTGAAAACATTAGGTCTTTGGCAAGCGATTGTTTTCTACATACACTAAAAGACCACAAGAGCTAAGCATTTTGACAGACTTTTTGGTCAGTTGGAAACGTTCTGGGAGAGAGACTTCTTGTTTCGAAAGTGTGATCGTAAGATATTGATGAAAATTTAAGACTGTCATGGTCCTGGTTCGAATCGAAATATATCTGAGGCCATTTGATTTTGGTGTTTCGGTTCCAATAAATTATTGATTCTTAAGAGTTTGACTGGGGATATGGTCAATGCAAGGGGCATCAAGCTCTCAAAATCAGGGTAACCCAGTATCTTGGATGATACAAGCTTTGATTATCTTACGATGTTAACGGCCTAACGATACAGTAGAATATCTGTACCTCCCACTTTTTGTTGCCGAACTTCTCTATATCTCGACATAAATACGGGGTCCCGTATCATTTTTTCTCGTTCTTTATATTCCAGACATCTAAACATCGAACCCTTTCGTAATATCCCTTGAACTTCAAGGTAGAGATTTTACTGTAGATGCGTGTGGGTTCAACATGGGTTGTATGAATATAGCGTACGTTTTTGATGAAGCAGGTCTCGTTCCTTACTAATCTTTCAAAGTATTCGTCGTAAATGTTCAATACTCCTTTAAATACCCTGTCGAACTTCAGCGTCCTCGTTTTATTTGTCAAATTAGAGAAGTACTAAGTTACTAACTAAAAGTATAATTTCTTAACAGCAGGATGCTTTGCAACCATTACATATAAGCGCGTAATGAAACCCATAATCAATAGGGTAAATAAAATTAGACAAAACTTTCCTCATTCTTTTCTTTTTTCGAACACGATTTCGACACCGTTTATTGTTCATGAGGCAATGACGCATAAACGGCGTACACGTCAATACTTACTGTGTGACCTTTGAAATGATTAACTAGATTTCTATTTTTAGATTATACTGTCGTCGGGTGGATTAAAAAGTAGCCGTGTGTGCCCTTTGTGACGGGCTTGCCAAGATTTTGGCTTTATTAAATAATTGAGGTCTTCCTCCAAATATAAGCCGAGCATTGCGATTACACTGGATTACGGTACACATACTCTTTAAACATTTATTAATCAGGTATTGACTATATAGTTAAGATATACATGTACCTGAAAAATTGAAGGTTGCAAATATTTAGCCAAAACAGACGAACCAAACTAGAACGATAAAAAAGACAGCCTTACAACTGAGAGAACTTTATATGGAACAACGGCTTCCGTTTTAATAGCTTACATTCTCTCTTTCCTTTCAACGCTTCTATTTTCTGTTGTTTCATTTCTTGTTTCTCCATCTTCTTTAATTTTCCGATTTATTATTCCAACTTGTTCTTCTACTTTACATCTGCATCTGCTCTTAAAGCGCTTTTCCTCTCTTTCACAAGTTTGAGAACAGAGTGACTTCGGAAGTTTATCCCTAACGTTGGTAAAAGACATAACATTATGTAATATACATTTAGTTTTGTGCTTGTGTGTGAAACAAGATACATCATTGTATGAAGCTGTGTTGTCTTGTGGTTCTAATACTGTTTTGGGTATGGGAAGCTTTTTAAACCATATATCATATTGTGTGTTTTTCCCAAATGCATTAGAAGTGTTGGTTAATCCACTGCGTTGATGATACCAACCGCAGCGATAATTTAATTAATTATATTTATCATAGAGACTTAATATTTTTGATATCTGAAACTGATGTGTCTTTCAAGATTCCGAAAAGTCATAGGAGCTGATGATGGAACCCACATTGAAGGAAGGTCATCGTCTGAGAATGAAGGCACATATGTTAACAGAAAAGGAGTTCACTCAATAATGTGCAAGTTAGAATAATATTGTAGGGCTTTACCTTCAAGTGAAAAGCTTCGTACCATGTCTATACCTACCTGCCATACTAATAAATATAAACTCAATAAATATTAAAACAAAAAGGTCCCTCTCTGTGTTGGTTCAAATCTCTGAATAGTATGTATTAGTACTGGCATCCTTTTGATGTGATGTAAGGGTCTAATAGATAAGTTGTTATACATGAACTGCCTTTGGTGATATTTTTGAAAACAGAAAGGGAAACATGATGTTTATAATGCATTCAAGGAAAGTTAGTTCCACTGATGTTGATAACTTTATACATAACAAAGATTATAATGAGATACCCTGGCCTAATAAATATATCCTGTTTCATTTATGAACCAAGTCCGGTTTTCTAGATTTGAAAACTTCTATGACTGATCTATTGATCATTTTGTCTTCCACAATGATAAATATTTTTTATTACCTTTTGAAATAAAAATACTAACACTACAAACTAATGTTCATTTATAGGTTTATTAGTTCAGTCTGTCATTCTGGCTCTTTAGTTTCTACCCAATACCATAGACAATATCTCTTTTCTAATACGAATTTGGCTCTTCTGTTTAATTTCCATCAGCTCAAAACTCAAATTAGGACAAGTCGGTTTGCATCTCTTGTTCTGACATTGTGGTGTTGTGTTTCCTTTATCCAGGTAGACCCTAGTATGAGATGCAAATTTCAAAGTGTTAAATGATATGGCAAAATGGCTCGGCAGTGTCCATGAGAGTTTTGTAGTCAAATGATGACATTTATTTATCTTAACATGAGATCGAAACTTCAGAGTGATTTTGGTTATCATTGACTTCAGTTCCGTTACAGCCAGTTTGCATTTTCATCGTGCAAAATGTTTCCGTACCCAAGTATAAAAGACGTTCTCGGTATTTTTTTCTTTGCACTTTTTCTACGTACCAAAGGGGGCTAATAAGATAAGTACGCGGAGGTACTTGAATAGAAGTCGGATAAATGTTGTTTCTTTTGGACTCGGAACGCAAAAAGATAACCCATAAATAATAAGACATAAATACCAATTTGGTGTGCATTTCGCCAACATGTTTCAATCAGAAAGGACAAGGGGAATACTCGTGCGATATGAAAAGCATTGAACGTGAAATTTTGTATGAACATATCGTCGACAAAACTACCCTATCCACTTGTGACACAAGATTTGTTTCACTAACATCAACTGGATCTTAACAGCAAGTACAACAAGGAAAGAAATTATTCATGTCGAACAATGAACCACCAACAATTTTTTTTTAAAATCCATTGAAATTGGTCTTCGTATTGTTGAACTTGGACATTTAGCTAAACAACTTTTCTGTGTAGATTGTGGCAACTTACTCTTATAACAGAACATTGTAAATGGAACAGGATATGTGTTTGGTTCAGTTTTGATGAAAGAGTGTGATTTTGGATCGTGTAGAGATGTCACCACTGGTAAGACCAACTGGACTGGGAAGCTAGGACCAGAAGTATTTTTGATGACCAATGAAATGTTTTTAAAATTTCCAGAGAAAAACCATGTTATCCCTGAAACGATAAGTTATCAACATAATTTTATATAATCATGCATATTTAGCCCACACAGCCTATATCTATCACGTTTATATTCTAGTCGTTTTTTTTTTTTAGAAATACGGTTACCATGGAATCTCCAACTTACTTTTAAGCATGAAAGGAATATTCAATATTTTTATTTTTGGTAATGTACACATTGTTTTTATTGGGGTTTTTTCCGGAATTCAAAAATATAAAAAAAACTGATTTCGTCGACCTTCTTGTTTCTTTTTATTATTTTTTTTAGAATAAAATTTTGAATAACGTATCAAAAATTTCATAAATTCTTTGGAAGTTTTATTTTCTTTTAAAATTGTAGAAAATGACTTTAATACGCAATTATTCAATATTATGTTGTTTATTCTATGGCGTCAGAACGGCAAAATCAAAGAAAGAAGCTAGTCACAAATTACCAAGCTCCGCTGTTTTCAAGTTTAGATGCACCAATGCAATTAAAGGATTTGTGGAAGCCATATAACGTTAAAACGTGAGTCTCATCTGTTTTCTCATACTTTAATTAAATGCTGCGAGAGTTGAACTGAACGTGAACAGTGATTGAAATTATGCGTAACAAGAACCTGTGGATGTGATACTTGAGGACAAAAAGAAGGAAAATGTTAAAAACAGTGAGGCATGCTTTAAACGGAACAACCAGGCCGATGGAAATCTCCCTCATTCGCACAAAGAAAATAAAACTGAGAGAGGGAGTAACAGGCCTAGATAGTGTTTTGAGCATTTGGTACAAAACTTGAGATCTTCAAATAGTACTAAACATAAATCAACCTTTAAAGTATCATATCTTAAAAAAATGAACCGTTTCACTTTAAGATAATAGTATTGTCACTCAACAGTCTTGATTTAAATCTTTTTCATGTAATTGAAACTTAATTAAATCATGGATAAAAGTCTAGCTGATGTGAGTGTTAAGGAGGAAGATAATTCAAGAAGATTTCAACGCTTAAGCAAATTAACCACAAAGGCTCAAGAACGACAACAAACCAAATACGAAGAGAAATTCCACACGCGTCATCGAGGTATTTCAAAGTCCCTTCAATGCATTAAAGAGTTGCTAGCTGCCGGAAAAACATACACCCAAGAGCTTGTTTTTCGAAGAACATGAATCCCGTTTTTTTCTTGGACCCAGCTTGAAGGCTACGATAACAACTGTTACGTTTTCGTCTACGCGCTTAATGACTTATGACGTAATAGCTTCGTCATTAGGCACGTCACAGAAGCGTTTCATTACCCTTCTCTCGGCAGATATGATAAAAAATTGTCATTTATCGAAATTGCACCAAGGCCAGAGCAGTTATGTTGCATGGTGACCTTTCCGATTGACAAAACCCTCTTTGTGCTTTGATCCTCACCTGCGAATAAAATTCTTCATTTTTCACCAAACTTACAGGCTCACACGAAAATGGGCACTTGGACATTTTAAGTGATCTCATTAAAACTGTTAATGTTACTATGTCTGTTGATAAACCAGCCCAATATCGATCACTTCGTCTGATATAGTGGTATCCATTTAAAAAGTGCTGATACACGTCGGGGATCAAGTTCAAGTTGCATTATCTTTAGGTAGATACATGTGCTGACTTTAGATACAGATTATGACTTGATGCAGCAAGGTATGGCAGCATATTCCTCAAGGACTTCAAATGGCCATGCCAATAACCAGTTCATTCACATCTTATGAACCGTTTGATGAACGTTTATGCAAATCAGGAATCTAATGCATTGTTTGAGAGAACATGCTGGTATATATATAGACAACACAACCGCTCAGTGAACGACAGTGTTTTCCACTGATGGGATGTGTTTGTGTCTTTGAGAGGTTCATTTGCTCGGTTCGTTACACGTTGAAGAATCGATACCATGTCCATGTATTGGAACCATAACATTGAAGGCTTGCAATTACTAAAATTGCTTCTTATTTAAGTTGGCTTCTTCGCAATTTATCTTGAACATCTTCTCTCGCATATTTTTTGTTATTTGTTATGTTCCATTTTGCCATAAACAAGCTATATGTTCTAAAACCTCAGGCCGAATAGTTCCAGTTGGTAATTGACCAATGTTATCATATTGTTCCTTATAAATAGGGTCTCATTAAAACACTCTGTGAGTTCAATATTAAGATTGTTTGAGAATTCTGAATTATGATCATTCATTTGACCTTTGGAAGGCATCTCAATTACAAACATGCTTGACAAAAGGAAGGAATTAAGGGCAGTATCGACAAGAAAACGTCATCTTGTAGCACGGCTCACTGCTTTACCAGTCACCATATGTGTAACCGCATTTGCAGCGTATACAGTTTATAGAACTTCTTGCAGTCCTGAACCTGACATTAGATGCCCAATGCTGCTAAGAAAGTTCATGTGTGTGTGAAACGCTCCAATATTAACAACAACATTTTTCAGTATGGTTTGACTGTTACAACATTCTTTTATATTCGTTGCTCTTTGGAACTAACTCTATATTTTCTTCTTTTAAAGCAATATCTAAAGATTTTGAATAAAAACTTTTGTTTGAAGTATGTCCATTTATGTCATCCTTAATATGTAAGCTGCAGCAAAAATAATCTTCTGGTTATTTTTACTTGCTCCGATTCTTCATTACCTGATTTTGCAAATCCAAATCTTGGCAATATCATTAAAAGAATTTTAACAAAGACATGTTTCATTAAGGTAACTTTCAGAAAGGCGTTTATCGACAAGAGGATAGTTCAACTTCAGTGGTGGTATTAAGTCGGAATCTGCAAAAATATTAATATTATGTTAAAATCTGTTAAGTTTATGTTGCTTCTTTGCGTCCATACTTTTATTTTTCTGAACGTCATTAAATGTTCAGAATGTATAGGTAAATCAAAATGTTTAACTCGTTAGTTTATTTCAAAATTAACGAAATTATGGTGTTTAATTGATAAGCTATACCGTTTATGCGAAAGAACAACAACATACTAGTAGTTAGTTATATAAAGCCTTTGCGTGCATTGTTTTGAAATAAAACCTGATTCCTCGCAAACGACGTACCGTTGAATGAGCAAGTAATTCATCTAAATACATTCAAATACAAATATATTAAACATGTAATTCACAATTTCAATGCAAATATTCAAATATTCTACCCCTAAGACTGTGTTTCTGTTCAGTTCTGATGGTAATTGGCTAAAATAAGGGTAATCTTTTTCTCTATCCTTCGTATTGTTTACATTGAAAGCGCGCGTAAACTGTATCGGAGGTAATTAAAATATTTAGAGATTTTAATAGCTGATTTCTCTTTTTGGGCAAGGATCTAGAGGTGCAACTTTTACCTGTGAAATCAAAAAAATATTGTTGAATGTGATATTCGTGTTGCAAAGGATAAGATTAAAGCTTTTTTAAAAGTTCCAGTTGATGAGCAGAGCATGTCATTTTTTTGTTTGTTGAACAAGTTCTGTCATAATTTCCTGGTTTGATGTTGCCAATTCTTTAAACCATGAAAGTTGCCTCTTTTCCGTTTGTTTGTTGAACAAGTTCTGACATTAGTTCCTTATTTGAAGTTGCCAATTCCTTAAGCCACGAACGTTGCCCCTTTTCTGTTTCTTGAATAAGTTCTGTCATAATTTCCTGGTTTGATGTTGCCAATTCTTGAAACCATGAACGTTGCCCCGTTTCGGTTTGTTTGTTGAACAAGTTCTGCCATAAGTTTCTGGTTTTAGGTTGCCAAATATTTAAACCATGAACGTTGTCCCGTTTCTGTTTGTTTGTTGAACAGGTTCTGTTATCAGTTCCTTGTTTGAGGTTGCCAATTCTTTTAACCATGGTTTCGTTGAAATATTTCTTCTCGGCCGAGATACTCCATCGGGTTTGACCTATCCAGTAATTCACGGCCAATTCTGAATATCAGACGACGGCGCCGCATTTGCCGTATTAGATCGGACATTTTGGGACTTGTGTCAACAATAACGTTACCAAGGAAGTGCTCTATCGAAACAAACCCTTTAAAGGGTTGATCCACTAGTGAAGGGGAAAGAAAGTATATCATCTGCACAATGATTATGGAATAGCATGATGTATGATTAACACCAAAATTAGTATTTTCTCCTACGCAAAAGATAGTGGAATGATGATAAGTTTCAATTGAACATTTGCTCCCAAGATTTTACAGTATATCGACGCTAATATCACTTCATAAACTGTTGCGGACTGGTGTATCGAAGAACACACCTCTTAGATCAAATAGAAACGTTAATTTTGCCAGCAACAGAATTCGAACCTAAGTTTTCACACTCACACTGGGAAGTACTAACCACTAAACGAGTATGGCAATCGCAGATGAACTGGTAAAGAACTAACAAAAAAAACTTGTCTATGTCTAGCACTGCATTTGTAAGTCTCCAATTCATAACATCGAATTTCCTTTGGTTCAAGTATAGAATAGCCATTCATTCATATTCAATGGTAAGATATTAGAAATTGTATTATGACAGTTGTGGTTTGGAATTGCTGTTTGTTTATTGGAAACCAACAGAATATATTACTGAAGTAGAGACGGGGATATAGCTCAGTGTTAGAGCATTCGACAGCAGATCGCTAGGTGCCTAGTTTAGGCCCCGATGTCCTCTGTTTTTTTTTTTTATTTATTTCGAATCGGTATGGGTGTCTAGTTGTCTATTTTGTTTAATTGTGATGTAGTATTTTGACATTGCCACTTCTTTGAAATCTTATCATACTTATGAACATATATCTAAGAACGCCTGAATGTACAGATTGGTCTCTCCGCCAGATTGATAAGTTTACTAGTGAATTTACTAGATACAATATTGATACTGATTGGTACATTACCTCGGTGTTTGCTCCATTGCTTTTATCATTAGATATCTAGCAGTTGATGTTTTGAATATCAAAAGGATGCTATTTAACCGAAAAGACAAAACGCTAGGGGACACCCGGGTTCAAACCAGGGACCTCTCGATCTGCAGTCGAATGCTCTACCACTGAGCTATATCCCCATAAAATTCAAAATTTGCAAGCATGTCATTGGTCTGACCATAATACAATACAATGTTGCAAAATACAGCAACTATTTCTAATACAATAAGTGACATGAGTAAATTAACATGTACTTTTCAAGTACAAAGAATATATTGAGGCACCTTTTTTCACCATTCAGACACCATCATATCGTTTTGAAATCTTTGTAAGGCAGAACACTTTGTTTGCTTTTCTGACCAAGTCTCCCAATATTTACACGACTTATCCATTTTGGTTCTCGGATCCTTTTAAATCAAGATACACCAAAACGATTGGTTGATGATATACAATACAAGGTTTACTGTAGTCGTTAAGATAAACTATTTAAGCATGTGACATATAAGGAAGTGCGTGTGGCGAATGAAGAGATGTCTCGTTAACGCTTTTACAGTGTTTCCCTCATAAACTCGGTCAGAGATTTTGGATAATAACACATGCAAATATACATTATTTATGTTATACGTTTTATCCGATTGGAGAATTTTCAACACACTCCTTTATAACAAGATTCCAAATGCTTATGATATAACGTAGCTAAAACTGTTTAACCATACAGGTCCAACGCAGATTAACCTGTATAAAACGTTTGTGCTGATTAGCGACGAACATCAAAACGATACGACTAGTTCATTTGCAGACAAACGTCACTTTTCATCGATACTTGGTTTTTGTTATCCTCTCTTCGTCATAATCCGCGCTATTCCCTAAGGTAGATATTTACAACGAATTGCATCAGCCATGCCAATGTTAAGTCAAGAAACGTAAACATTTCGAGGGTTTAATGCAATGCTATAGCAAGTGCTTCATGTGTATGAAGCACTTACTATAGTCTTGCGTTGAACCCTCTATTAACTTTCTTTGTTAAATGGAAGTTCTAGTTGCTAGGTTTGGATTTGAATTCAACTGTAACGATGGATCATTTATAAAGACGCGGGCAGTGCACCTATCTAGGCTCAGGAATTTTTCTGACTTGTATTTGAAAAAATCATTTTCGTGCCATTTCTTTTACAAATGAATAACAACGAAGATGAGACGAAAGGAAATGATCTCGTCAACTTCATCAAAAGCATCGACTTGACACGCTATATTTTAACCCATAAACGCTACAGAAAGAACCAACGTTCCTCTACTTTGATATTTATTCATTTGTTGTTAGCTTGTTTTGCCGTAACGAGCATGTACCGCCACCCAATGTTGGGATTTCGTTGTTTAGCTTACGCCACCAATCGGGCAAACGTTTGGTCGCGTGTTCGAACTTTCTCAACAGCACCACTTGTTATTTTGGACTGTTCTTTGGCGAGGCCCATCAGAGCCCTAGCCTAGTAGTTGTGAATCTTAAGCCGAGTTCAAGACAGGTTGCATAGGCTGAGACTTGCATTGGCAAAAATGTTTTGATGCGGATATCAAGCAACAATGACCCATAGTGGTGACAACGACACCAAAAACATCCGACACACCTACAATGTTTTTCCAAACGCCCGTCTCTAAAACTGTAATTTAGTACAATGTTGAATATACGTTATTTGAATTTTGGGCGGTGGGAAATAAGACAGACGAATTTTAAGATAAGCGGTGACAATTGAAACCACCCATCAACCCTTATCTCGGAAAATAATTTACTGCACTGCCGCATGTCAAACGGTAAAGGGGAGTACAAATTACAAGTTGAACGATCATACAAAGAAATGAAGCATTCGACTGCAGATTGGAAGGTCCCAACATCCATTATCAACTACCCACATCTCTCAAAAGACTTAACTCGGGAAAAATCTTAGATTCCAATTCACCACATGCAACCTCTTTTGGTTTTAATTAAATGCCCAACATCAAAGAAAGGACCATTATATAAGTTGTTTGATTTTTAGTATTTGTATTAGTGTTATGTAAGTTTTCGTTTTTTGATACATGTCCAACTTTTGTTTTGTTATGTGTTTCTTCAACCCTATTTTAATGATCATCCCTCAATTACTTGTGCATAAAAACGTAACAAAAATTTAATTAAATTCATAAGGCCTAAGTATTTGTATAATGTGATGATTTCGTTTCATTAATAGTTAGAAAAAGTTGTGACATGTCTAATTAAGATACCAAGAAAACAAACTAAATGATAAACAACGTATTAGCAGAACAATTTTGCATAGTCTGGGAACAATGTTGATTATATGAGGAACGTGGCTGTATGAACATCATTTTAAATTATTCTAAAGGTTTTTAGATTTTACCTTTACTATGCTAATGCCCTGAATTGTTGTGCCAAAGGACACTCCAAGTCAGCTGTACCGGTTGGGTTTAAACCCGTAGCCAATGAGTTCTAAGACTGCCGCTTGGGAATAATGGTTGTTACTTGTAAGTAAATCAACGATTCGTCAGACGACAACGTTCCAGGGAAACGTTTCTCTAAATATTTATGCTAAATCTTGTAAGATCAAAGCAATAGTCCCTCTTATTTCAATACTTGGCTAAGCCATATTGCAAAGTAACAGCATTTGAATCGTTTCCCCTAGACGCTTCCAACGACGTGTCACACTGTAATATTGTCCTTTCATTTAAGCTACTATTTATGTTCTTTGACTAACGCAAATCTTGTCCATAGGTTGTTCAGTAAAACAGTTCCCTGGTTGTTATTGTTGGTGCGATTCACACTAATATAACGGCTTTTAATTATTTACGCTACAATCACAAAAGATTCGCCACATTTCAACTCGTGTCAATATTTGTTTTTGTTAATACCTGTTCAAAACCACTGCATTAAATGAACTTCTCTAAATCGGCTTGATGACGTGACAAACTGACTATGTGTTAAAATTGTGGCTTTAAACGTTCCATTCAAGGGGATATAGCTAAGTGGTATCGACTGCAGGTCGAGAGGCCCCCGGTTCGAACCTTGGTGTCCCCTTGTTTTGTCTGTGTCTTTATTACGATATGGTCTGTGTTACTCTAAGACTGTTTACATACTATCCAATACGTTTCTGATTTCGTGCTAGAATTAAATAAGTGTTGTATTCTTTTTCAAAAACTCTCTTTGCACGCATCAATAGAATATACTTCTCCGAAGCATTCTGCATCTACCCGTTGGATATATATGATTGACCCTCATTGAAAGAATGATATCAGATCATTATAATAAGATGTAACGATAAGCTATGATATACCATTGTTACGAATAACCCGTAATAGCAGTTTATACCTGCAATGAAAATGTCATATCCTTACCGAACACTCATGAAAATGGCTGAGAAATATATCAATAATCTAGTGTTATGCCAATGTATAGATAGATGTTTATGTTGTTACTTAATCCATAGAAGACATTTTATTCGAAAACGATTACAGTCTAAATCTATACAATAGAAAGTTTGAAACTTTTCTAAATAGAAATCATCTAATTAAGTGTAATGATAGAAGATATAGATCATTATAAGCATTATCAAGTTGGCTTAATGGTGCATCTTGTCTTGTGCTTCGAGGACCAACCTCAATCTAATCAGTAAATGCATTCAGTTAAAAGCGATATAGCTGTAAATATTGCCCATTTCCTGATGATGGTATTCTATTGCATTTCTGTGGTTGAATGGCCCTTTGGTTTAAACAAACAGCTAGCATAATATATACGTTTATCAAAGTAAATCGTGACAATTGTTGGTATATCATTGTTGCGTGACTAATCTTTAAGATAATTATGTTTTACTTTATTTAAGTGGTATATGGGGATATAGCTCAGTGGTAGAGCATTCGACTGCAGATCGAGAGGTCCCTGGTTCGAAGGATGGGTGCGGATCTTGAGTCTGGCGACCTTCTAAAATTTACCAAAATTCCCCCCCCCCCCAAACATGATCCAGAAGGTTCTGGTTCGATCCCTAGCCTGACCACCTGTTTAATTTTTGTTCTTTTCATTTTTACACTTATTTTCCCTTTACCCCTTGACAAATGCTAATTTGGGGGACTTTTTACCCCTTATATAAGGAGTTGTGAATGACAAATAAGGATCTTTAGGCATCATATCCAGGAAATGGGGGTCATTCACTCCCTCATTTGAGGATCAAGGAAAACCCTGATGATAATGACGAAAAAAAAGGCTAGGTCTGATGTCTAGATAAATTAATATAATTATACTTTATTAGCTGGAAATTTAACACCTTAAATAATATGTCAACTTGTTCTAAAAGATGTTTTAGCCAAATAAACATAGAAATTATATGAATTGATTCTCACAATGACAGGCTGTCACTGGGATTTGAACCTAGATTTCTCCTGTGACCATAGGTCTGAGAGTGTTATCCCTTTAACTATGGCAGCTATTTGCCAAAAACAAGATGAGAAGAGAACTTAATGAAAACAATACCACCCTCAATAAAACTATGTTTTTGGTCAATAACATTAGTTTTCTAGTCAATTTCATATTGAAATATTAACCAGTTATTTGCATACTCAATTTCAACAATCTACTAATGCCTTAGAAATATTTAGGCTTGATTAATGCTAATTTGGGGGGGACTTTTGACCCCTTATTTAAGGAATTGTGAAAGAAAATTAAGGAGAAAGAATGGCTTAGTTTGATGTCTAGATTGATTAATATATTATACTTTATCAGCTGAAAACTAAACATCTTAACTAATATGTCAACTGTCTCCCAATGGCAGACCTTTGATCACTGGGATTTGAACCCAGAATTCTCCTGTGACCAAAGGTCTGAGAGTGTTATACCTTTAACTATAGCAGCTATTTGCCAAAAAGCAAGAAAAGATGAGAACTTAATGTAAACTAATAATAAAAGAAAACAACTTAAATTTAAATCAAAAAGACATGAATATAGTCATAGCCTAAACTAGGCAAATGAGATTTCTTTTTTCTTCAGTTCATATAGTGTTATTTCTGGAGTAATATTAATTTATTACACAATCATGTTTATATGGTTATTCATGATAAGTAGAAAAAGAACCAATGACTTGTAAGACACTCCATAGTGAGAGTAAGCCCATGTCAGGAATCAAACCAGAGGTTGTCAAAACTATAACCTACAACACCAACCTCAATAAAACTATGTTTTTTGTCCATAACTTTATCTTTTTTGGCAATTTCATATTGAAATATTAACCAGTTATTTGCATACTCCATTTCAACAATGTCCTAATGCCTTCAAAACATTTAGGCTTGATTAATGCTAATTTGGGGGACTTTTGATCCCTTATTTAAGGAATTGTGAAAGAAAATTAAGGATCTTTAGGCATCATATCAAGGATATGGGGGTTATTTACCCTCTCAGTTGAGGACCAAGGAAAACCCTGATGATCATGGAGAATGAATGGCTTAGTTTGATGTCTAGATTGATTAATATATTATACTTTATCAGCTGAAAACTAAACATCTTAACTATTATGTCAACTGTCTCACAATGACAGGCTGTCACTGGGATTTGAACCCAGAATTCTCCTGTGACCAAAGGTCTGAGAGTGTTACACCTTTAACTATAGCAGCTTTTTGCCAAAAAGCAAGAAAAGGTGAGAACTTAATGTAAACTAATAATAAAAGAAAACAACTTAGATTTAAATCAAAATGACATGAATATAGCCATTGTGTAAACTAGGCAAATGAGATTTCTTTTTTCTTCAGTTCATATAGTGTTATTTCTGGGGTAATATTAATTTATTACACAATCATGTTTATATGGTTATTCATGATAAGTAGAAAAAGAACCAATGACTTGTAAGCCACTCCATAGTGAGAGTAAGCCCATGTCAGGAATCAAACCAGAGTTTGTCAAAACTATAACCCACAACGCCAACCTCAATAAAACTATGTTTTTGGTCCATAACCTTATCTTTTTTGGCAATTTCACATTTGAAATATTAACCAGTTATTTGCATACTCCATTTCAACAATGTCCTAATGCCTTCAAAACATTTAGGCTTGATTAATGCTAATTTGGGGGACTTTTGACCCCTTATTTAAGGAATTGTGAAAGAAAATTAAGGATCTTTAGGCATCATATCAAGGATATGGGGGTCATTCACTCCCTCATTTGAGGATCAAGGAAAACCCTGATGATAATGAAGAAAGAATAGCTTAGTTTGATGTCTAGATTTATAAATATAATTATACTTTATCAGCTGAAAACTAAGCACCTAAAATAATGATTATGTCAACTTGTTCTAAAAGATGTTTTAGCCAAATAAGCATAGAAATAATACTAAAACAATTCTCACAATGGCAGGCTGTCACTGGGATTTGAACCCAGAATTCTCCCATGACCAAAGGTCTGGGAGTGTTATACCTTTAACTATAGCAGCTATTTGCCAATAAGCAAGAAAAGATGAGAACTTAATGAAAACTAATAATAAAAGAAACAACTTAAATTTAAATCATAATGATATGAATGTGTGAAATCAAGATTTTTTTTATAATTTCATAAGTTGCACTTGCTTCAAAATGTGATTACTTGTAAGTTTAACATAAGCCATTGGTAAACCATAGAGTGCACAGCAAATATGATTACATTTTGGAACAATATTTCATCCAATTTTACTTTTAGACTATGTTCTTCAAGTCAGTAGCAAAAAATGCAAATATAATCATAATCAGAGATGATCACACAGCCATGGTATTAAGTTGCTATCTGCATATAAGTTTTAAATGCCATTTGCAGCAGACCTCCTTATATTGTAGAAACATAAGATGAGAATTACATTTTCAGTTATTTTTAACAACTTAACAAAAGATTATGGAAAAAGAAATCATGAAATGAAATGGACAAAGCAAAAAGACATAGAAGATAAAAGTCCTTTAGGATTCTGAGGTATTTGGAATTATATGGTTTCTTATTTGCATTCCTTTATTCTGTGTGCATCATGTGTAACCTATAGGCTGTCTCTAGACCAGGCCTTTGGCACAGGTTCTTTGTCAGTATAAATTTGGCTGCAACTTCTTCCCCTCTGCTTTATTAAGGACTTGGGGCCTTCTATCATACAATACATTTAACAACAAAAAAATGTATGTTTGATAGGCAGCATTAGAAGATTTGGGGGTGATGACTGTCTTCAGTTCCTCCCATGTGCTCCAAACTTTGCATTACTCCCTGTGCTCAACTCAGCTGGGTATTGAAAGTTAAGCACAGAGTTAGTTCATCAATCTATTCATATGTGGTTTATAATACAATCAATACCTAACACCATACTTAAATGATTGCATTATTTCTTTAGTAAAATCAGATTAAAATGTTCATACCCATTTATCCCATTACCAAACAATAACTACATTTAACGACTTTGTTGCACACTACTCTGGAAAACACTATGGGAAAAGGAGAAATTGCTCCTATTAAGCAATATCTCCTTTTCCAACAAGGTTTTCTGCCCTATCAGAAGTTTTTTTTTCAATTTCATCACATGTTGAAATGTCGTCTGCAATATCTTTCAATTTGGGACAGTAAATAATTTGGCGCTTGGTAAAGGGTTAAAAGTTTTCACACAAAACTTAACCGGGATGGTGTAATTACCCAGGACCCCAATCCTATCACTGACATATCTACCATTGTATTCGCACCTATGCTATCGCTCATTGGTGGACAGCGTCCGGCTTCCCATCTGAATGAAGGACATTCTGAGCATTTCTTAAAAAGTTCATTCGCAGCCATCGAGTTAAGAAGTACCAAATCACCACATGACAGCCTCCAAAAGCTCGGCCTCAAACACATTGCCTGTAAAACCGGCAGAATTAATGACACATTTTTAAGGTAGAATACCCATAATCTGCCATTTTTAGATTCATTCTTTCCTTGGATTACTTCGGTAGTTCTCAATATACATCAGCCTGGGCCGGTACTATTCACATGAATCCGAATAGTTACGGGCCCGACAGGTGTATACTGTGAACGTCTGAAATCATCAAACGAAAGAATGAATCGAAAAATGGCGGATTATGGGTACTCTACTTTAAAAATTCATAACTAATGCTATAATTAGAACTCAGTCTCTGGTTGTCCTTGTATCAGATGCAATGGTACTTCCCAGTTTCAACCAAATTGACAGAAATCAACTTACATATTAAGTAGTATTGACTTTATTGATCCAAATGAGCAATATTCCCTTTTTCTTCCTTTGGTTTCAATCAAATTTTATGGTAAAACAGACTGTGATGCTTTTTTTGATGATATGCTGTTTCTCTCATTTGAACCAGTCTCAAGGGAAGTTTAGATGAAGTAATAAGGAAAACTATTCCTGTTTACTTTCACTAGAAGCAGGGATATTTATTAAACATTATACCATTATAAGTCAAAAGTGAATACAAACATTCTGTTTTGGGCTCAAATTGAAATCCTATTTTTTCTATTATTCAACAATATGATTTCTACACTTTGAAGACTTTACTTAGAATTTCAATTTTTGTAATTACCTTGAATATATTATGTAATGATATATATAGAGAACAGATTGTTGGTGTCTTGAATCCGAAATGTTATCGGATAGGGCGTAGGAATATTATCCGATGAATCGAAGACTCACATGAGAATGAGACTCACCGGACAATAATCTGAAGCCGAGTCCCAAAGTCTTTTCCTATTCCAAAAGCCGCAAAACAAACACCTATTCTATTAAAACCTATTACCTTTATGGGTTCTTATAAACAAACAAAATGAAAACAAAATACATAAACAATGAAACAAATTGCAAGAAAGAAGACGATGAAGTATGTATGTTGTATGTCTTTATGACGACATGATTCATCCGGTGACCGCATGCTATATGGATTGTGCGAATATCGCATATGTAATTCCACATCTTGTTGGCAGTCACAAATTGGAAGGGATGACAGAAAAATATATTATCAAATAGTAAATGATCATCAGAATTGTAACGAATAGATATTACATGCACATTATTAACTCTATCCACTCCTTGATAGCAAATATGTAGTAGGTGTCTCCATTTACAAAGTAGAGTTAAATGTGTAAGCGGCCGGATAGCTCAGTCCAGTAGTCTAGAGCATTCCAACGGTTGTGTAGGTCCCGGGTTTGAGTCCTTGTCTGGCTACAGGTTAAGTTTCACCACGCAACGAAATTTCATTTGGAGCATTTCTATACACTATTAAGTATAGAATTAAACCAAAATTCCTCTATTCATTTGGATCATAGAGTTAATTATAGGGCAAACATGGGTTTAAGGGAACAGTTTCACTGCTAATTTCATAATTAGCATACATCTATTCCTATCTATGACTTACCTGTCATAATTGTTGTGGATTCTATAAATAGCCACGGCGTCTCATTGGTTGAGACCCTGGCACTCGATTTGGAGAACCCTTATCGAGTCAGTTAGTTGCAGATCCCCACTTTGACAAGACCTTATCGAGTCGTTGAAGTGGTGATATTTTATAAACCTAAAGGAGCAGAGCTTTGGGAGCCGTTCCTTATGGTAAGTACCTAACTCATTTATTTCTTTTGTGAAATACAACATTGGCGTTGTCGGCAATTGAATCTTTAATTGCGAGAGTGTCTGTGTTCAGAAAGATAGGAGTGGACTACAAGAAGTCGATAGACATATGCTGTTAGTTGGTGGCCCTGGAGGAAATTCTCCCCTTATGCTCTACAAGATGTGCTAGTTCTTCACATCAGGGGGAGGAGAAAAATCGACAAGACTAACCTCGACAGTTCCACCAACATACATGTACACAGATGATGCCTACCTGCTTTCTGGGATAAGACCACCTGTTTCGCTCACAACAATCAACAATTGGAGAATGCTGTACCAAGAAAATTAGGGTTCGTGTCTCAATTCTGGGACCCCCTTGCCAACATAGACAACGTACAGGGACCAACATTAGTAAAATCAACGGAACAAAGTCTAGTACTGGTGAATCCAGGAAAAAGGTGTTGCCCCCAACTGCTTTAATATAAAATGGGGAGGTATGTTGTGGATTCTATAAATAGCCACGGCGTCTCATTGGTTGAGACCCTGGCACTCGATTTGGAGAACCCTTATCGAGTCAGTTAGTTGCAGATCCCCACTTTGACAAGACCTTATCGAGTCGTTGAAGTGGTGATATTTTATAACCCTAAAGGAGCAGAGCTTTGGGAGCCGTTCCTTAATACAACATTAATGTTGTATTTCACAAAAGAAATAAATGAGTTATTAATGTTGTATTTCACAAAAGAAATAAATGAGTTAGGTACTTACCATAAGGAACGGCTCCCAAAGCTCTGCTCCTTTAGGTTTATAAAATATCACCACTTCAACGACTCGATAAGGTCTTGTCAAAGTGGGGATCTGCAACTAACTGACTCGATAAGGGTTCTCCAAATCGAGTGCCAGGGTCTCAACCAATGAGACGCCGTGGCTATTTATAGAATCCACAACATACCTCCCCATTTTATATTAAAGCAGTTGGGGGCAACACCTTTTTCCTGGATTCACCAGTACTAGACTTTGTTCCGTTGATTTTACTAATGTTGGTCCCTGTACGTTGTCTATGTTGGCAAGGGGGTCCCAGAATTGAGACACGAACCCTAATTTTCTTGGTACAGCATTCTCCAATTGTTGATTGTTGTGAGCGAAACAGGTGGTCTTATCCCAGAAAGCAGGTAGGCATCATCTGTGTACATGTATGTTGGTGGAACTGTCGAGGTTAGTCTTGTCGATTTTTCTCCTCCCCCTGATGTGACGAACATTGGGACTTCATTATCGGAAGCCTCAGGCCTTGAAGAATCTAAAACTGGCAAGGCTCTTGTTATCGGCTGAGCGACTTCAAATGAGGAGTTTTCAGTGGTCTCTGCCTGTTCCCCAGACTTCATTATTGGAGGTGTGGTCTTTTGGTGAAGTACCTCTGAGTAGGTCAGACATGCTTCAGTCGCATAAGATTCTTCTTCATTGCCATTTTGTTTTTCGGGGGATGAACTGCTGGACTGTAGGAGCGTTTCCCCATCCATGGATGATTCTCCATAGTCCAACTCCATGGCCTGTCCTAGGTTAAGACTCAGGTCTCTTTCTATATAAACCTGAGAGAATGGTTCTTCAGACACATCAGCCTCTGGGGCTTGGTCTAAAGTAGATGACTTTTCTGTGCTGTCAGTTGTCAGCAAAGACTCTTCACAGACTTCATGGATCGTTGACAGCGCTCGTTGTTGAAATGTCATGGAGTAAATATTGACAGGCTCTGGGGTTAAAGGTTGCTCCAAGGACTCCCTGTGCCCCTCCTTCCATTTCCTTCTTCGCCATGGGTTTGGCCTGTTTTTCTTCATTAGGCGCTCTCTGTTAACTGAATCAGGAACAGCCCATTTTTCTCCGAATAATCGGAAGATTTCCCCTCGCTGGGGTTGGGCCAGTTTCCCTATCAGAAACGCCAAGGGGCGCCAGTGAATCAGCTGGGCTGGAGTATGTAGAGGAAACAGTCGATTCCCCGGCTGTTTCCAACCAAACTCCCTGGCAATAGCTTCCATGGCAAGCTGGTTTTCCTGGGCTACTTTTGTTGGTAAGTCGGCCTCCATGTTAACCAGGCTGATTAAGTCATATACTGTGGCATTCGGTCCTTTTAAGAAGTGAGCAAGCATCTCCAGCATACGACAGCGCATTGACTGAAATTGGGGATTTCCTAGTTCTGTTGATGTCTCATTATCATGGAAAATTCCTGGTATGTGGACTTTCCGCAGATGGTTCTTTAATTTGGCCACTGGTTGGTTGCATCCTTTAACAGGACAGATCTTCTTGGCCTGTTTACAGGGTGGACTGCTAGTAGCCTCTTGGGCTGGTCCAAGTCCTGTGTGACCAATGAATCGCTTGCCCCTCTTCGCCTTCGCAAATGCATTAGACAGGGGGTCTTCTGTTTTCCGGTTGTCTTTGCGATTCCGCAACTGTTTAGGTCCAGGAGGGTGACCAGGAGATTGATGTTGATAATCAGACCTATAAAAGGTCCTGGACCAAATGATCTCTGGACACCTTTGGGTTTCCCTCTCTGACTCCCTGTTGGATGAGAATCGACTTTTGTAGGATTCGCGTCCAGTAAAACACCTTGAGTGGACTGTATGTCTTGTCCGTTCCCAGGGTCGCAATTGTGTACTGGGCGAATGTCTCCTATCCGGGCTTAGGGATGGTAATTGAGCTCCGGTATCATTCTTGCCTCCTTCTCTGCCAATAGGATCCTTGGTCACAGCAGAAGCTGTAACCAAAGGACTCTCTATTCGACTGGTAGCTGTGGGGGACATGTTGTTTCCCTGTACTGCAGGCGGAGTGGTCACAGTTGTGGCTGTGACCAGAAAACTCTCTACTGCACTTGTTCTGTGGAAGGTCTCTGTGGGTGTAACAGCTGTCGATAGCTTAGTTAATTTATGTTTTGGTTCCATTCGTTCAAAGACTTTCTCCGAGATAGTTGTTACTTGTGCGACTGTATCCCCAGTTGCCACGTTCTTTATTATGTTAATCGGTTTTGGTGCAGAATATGTTCGGCCAGATATCATCTGTCGAACAAAAGGCTCTGTCTCACTCTTTATTGAAGACTGGCTTTCCACATCAGATCCTTGATTATCTGGAACCGAAGATTGCGGATTCTCTTCTCTTATCATGTGGTCATCGGTCCGTTCCCTAGTGGGAGGACTCTGTGTGACCTGACCATGATTTTCTGCATTGTTCTGCTTCTGTTGGATGTCTTCTGCATGCTCTGGTAGGTCATTACAAGGCATTGTTCGGGTTGAAGGTAGACCTAGCACTCCAACCCACTCTCGTTTAAAGCCTCGTCTTTGTCTTCGGCCTTTGTATTTGGCACTTTACAGTCTGCCTTCCAATGCCCTTCCTGGCCACAATTAAAACATGTGCGGTTCCTAGAAGGGGAACGTGCCCTTCTGCGCAGGGATTGTGCCAGGGTTTCCATCGTCTCTGTTAATTTGTCAACTTTCTGTTCTAGGTCATCCATTCTCTTATTCAAGGAGGGGTCCGATTTCCTCTCAGACTCTTGAAACCTCCATTTTCGTGGATTATCTTGACCTCTTTTCTGGAACACCGCCCTTACGTCAAGCTCTTCTTCATCGTACATGGACCGTATTTCCCTACGTGTCCCAGGATTCATTGCCTGCTTGGTGTGCTGGAACCACCTTACTCGGTCGAGGGCGTCTTCCATTGATTTTGGTCTTTGGTTGATAGCATTGAGACCGGCCTCCTTGTCTAAGCAGCCTTGGCAGAACCGCAACACAGCTTGCCTATATACTTGGGCCTCTGTGTGGTCCGGGAAGGCTTGCATTGCCATCGTTACGACACGGTCACTCCATTCTATGAGTGACTCACGAGTCTGTTGATGTGCATACGAGAAGTGCATCTGGGTTGTCTCAGGCAAATCTCGTATATCGAACCGCTTGGCCAGTTTGTCTGTAACCTCAAAGTAATCCATTGTTGGATCCCTCTCCACCAGTCTTGCATAGAATTCGCTGGCTTTACCCTCTAGGGTCCACGACAGGGCATCCCTCCTTAAGGACGAGTTCCATGCCTCACGATCCGCAAATGAATTAAACTTGGTAATGAATGCTCGCCAATCGCTCTTGCCATCATATGTAATTGTTTTAGGAACGTTGACCGTTCTTTGTTTAGTTTCGCGGGTTTCTTCATACCTTCGCATGGAGGGTCTACGCCAATCTGGTTGGTCGTATTCGGGTTGTGCGAGGTATGCCGGTCGTCTATAAGATTCACTTTCCTCCCTTTGACCCCGGTAATAGGTTTGTTGGGGTTGCCAGTGATCATCCCTATAACCCCTGACCTGTGTCGGTGCATCTCTATCCCTGGTATCCACTCGGTAATTGTTGTATCTGGGGTTCACATCAGAGCTGAAGTAGGGCTTGGTCTGTGACTCCTCACCTCTCTCCTTCGTTTTTTGATCGATAACCTCACAAGCTCTTTTTAAGAACTCTTCATTTCGATCTCTAGTCTCCCCTGTGGTCTCGTTCTCCTGCGATTCCGCTTGGCCGATGCTACCCCGAACACTTGGGTTGTATGGTTCGAAGTCTATTAACTCCAGGAGAGACTCGCAATTCTTGATCCCAAGTTTCAATAACAGATCAGGCGTTATGTTGTTTGCTTCACGCAAGCGTAGTACCAAATCAATGGTTTTCCTTCCAAACCCTGGCAGACTTTCCAAGTCTCTTGGACTGCAGTAATTTATCTTCACCATTGTTAGTCGTTACAATGATTACACTCAAATTAGAATATGTTAAACGAAACACAATTAATCTAGTTAACGGTCTCGTTAATAACAGTTAGGAGTGTAAATGATGGAGGGGCTGCTTGTCCGGTGATTGAAGGATTGTTATACACAATTTCAATAAATACAACTAATTGGTAACCTTAATCCTTCAAGAGGAAGGGTCACTCAATTGACTTACAAAAAAAATTTATTTAATTTACAGCGGTGTGTAACCTTAATCCTTCTAGAGGAATGGTCACTCTCTGCAAATTAAATCTATTTAAAAAAAAAAAAAAAAAATTTTTTTCAAAAGGTGGGTAACCTTAATCCTTCAAGAGGAATGGTCACTCTAAATTTAAACAAGTAAAAAAAATTCAAAAGGTTGGTGACCTTAATCCTTCAAGAGGAATGGTCACTCCTAATTCAAGTTAAAAAAAATTTAAAAGGTGAGTGACCTTAATCCTTCAAGAGGAATGGTCACTCTGGAATTGGATTACAGCAGGTACGCGACCTTAATCCTTCAAGAGGACGGGTCACTTTCTGCTAATCTGCAATCAAGTTACAAGATTAAATACAAGTCAAAAAAAATTAAATAGAACCCAGTTATAATTAATACTAAAGGAAACCGAGAGAGACACGCCCCGAGATTAAATAATCCAAAGTCGCGATTCCCTCGGTTGCCTAAAAAATTAAATCCTTTAATTTCCGCATTCGCGAAAACACAATGTTTTGTTTTTATTATCGCGAGATCTCGTCATGTGCGATTTCCGGACAATTGCGCGGCAATTTCGAATGCGCATCTAGTTCTGCGACGATGCCGGAAACATGTGCTGAAACAAATATGGCGGGTCAAAGTGACATCGAATTTATCGTTGTAATGACGAGGTCTAAATCAATGATTAGGGCCAAAAATATGGGTTCAAACAAATGAAAAAATGACAAAAAGAACAATGGTCAACAATTCCAGTGCTTATTGAGACCTAAAATCATAAAAGAAGCATGCAATTTCGTTATTTCCCTCCGAAGCGAGAACTTTCGTTTCACGACAGACGAAAATTTGCTGCAGAGAAAATAACCGTTAAATCCAAACTGATAAGTTTTCGTGCAATTGTTGTTTTTGATGCAGCACTGGATTGATGAATATAAGCAATTAAATCCAAGGGAAATATTGCAACTAACGAACTTCAGTCTTGATTGGGCAAACTCCGACTTTTCAAGCACCGAACTCCGTTAGTTGACCGTGTAAATTGGATTTTCCCAATTAAATACGCAATTAAAGATTCAATTGCCGACAACGCCAATGTTGTATTTCACAAAAGAAATAAATGAGTTAGGTACTTACCATAAGGAACGGCTCCCAAAGCTCTGCTCCTTTAGGTTTATAAAATATCACCACTTCAACGACTCGATAAGGTCTTGTCAAAGTGGGGATCTGCAACTAACTGACTCGATAAGGGTTCTCCAACAATCGTATCTACTCGGCAATCCCCGTAACAAGTCGGTAGATATACCTCGTAGGCAGTACATGAATACACCAGAAATCCTGGGGTAATTCGCCCTGTTTCCGGCGGATAACGCAAAATACACACAGGCACTAAATATGTATCTAAATACACACAAATTGGTTATATATCACAATTGAATGTTTTTTTACCCTTTTCATTAAAGATGATCATATGAACACATCTTTGTTTCATATTTTGTCAATCAGCTCTTTCCGGCAATCCCCGGCTTGTGACGGGGATTGCCGAGTTGATACGATTGGTCCTTCGTTGCTGACCTACTTTCAAAAATGTCTCCCCAATACCTCCGAGGTTATTTTAAGAAATGGCCGAGGTGTTCCGAATGGGTTCTCCAAATCGAGTGCCAGGGTCTCAACCAATGAGACGCCGTGGCTATTTATAGAATCCACAACATAATGCTCCAATGGAGCGAGAACAGTACCATGAGATAGATAGATAGATCTACACAGAATCTGATAATCAATTTTCCACCATGATGATGAAGACTTTTGACACTCTTGAGACTTTCCAATTTGCAAGTTGTTGTGTCATTCCTTATTATTTGAAATATTTATTAAGGTGGATGAGAGAGGGGTGAAGGGAGTAAGAGAGGGTTGAAAATGGCATTCTCAGCATTAATATTGACATGTAAATTAAAGTACTGCATGCTTTCTAACACGAAAATAGACATTGAAGCGAAAATGACCCATCTTTCATTCAAAATAACGTCAAAAATGACGAATTAGATTTGATAAACAATGCCAATTTCGAAATGTAGGTCATGGAAAACATTTTAGTCCAATTTGCAAAGCTGAAGAGTCTAAAGATAAAATCTATTGGACAGTCGATACTTACCGATAACTTAGAGGTCAATCCAATAGAAAAATCGTCTGATTAACAAAAGAAAGTCCATAACCAAACACAAACATTTTGTTAGCGTACGCTTCGAAAAATTCAAGATGGCGTCTCTACACATCCGGGCCCTCAGAGGTGTGGCAGAATCCAGCCATTTGATTGGCTTAGAATTATAGAAGATTATAGAAGATTTTAGAAGACTTAAGAACGTTATCCACAGAGCGCAAACCCGGGTGTCCCCTTACGTTTTGTCTTGGTGTCTCATATGTATTCATTTCATTTTTAAATAACATCTGAAATCGGCGTGGGATCAGACGAAGCAAAATTCAAATAGATGTTATATGCAATGTACCACCCCCTATACTACACGCCTGGTGAACGCTCTGCCGCACTACCGCGGGGACAATCGGAACTCTTCGGGTATTTCCGTGAGCTGTGAAATACACCTCGGATATAAGTGTAGGGTTACAATTTTTCGGGTAAATCGGCATCCGCCGATGAACACCTTTTCTAAGCGTGCATGTTAAGTAGTTCAATGTGTATGGAAGTGTTGGACATCCTTTTTAATCACTTTTGATCAGTAACTCATACCAAATGGCGAACTTGTTGTTGTGGCATGTATACTTGTTTCCCTTATCAAATTTAACGACTTTTTGGATTTTACAGTCAAGATCTATTTTTAGAAACAAAAGAAAGTGACGTCATTCTCGCGGGAAACAATATGGCGTCATCCCTATTATTTCAGAGGTGTTTTCTATTGGATAAACCCGATGTGCTCAGATTGCCGCGGGGATGACGACGAAACCGGTTGCGCAACTTCCGGCTAAGCGATTTTAGGGTAGATTATTGATTTTTATGCAATTTAAGACGAATAATATAATTCCAAGAACATGATTCAACCCTTATTGAAACTTATCTCATTTAGGTAAAGTTTCGGTTTTGAACTCGTGGAATTGGCTGAGATTTCGTAATTTTTCCTTGCCGAAAAACGCGAAAAAACATTCTCTCGATACACTGTTGGCAATACCAGCAAAACATCATGCAAATTGCCATTTTATGTCAAGCTCAATAGATGTTCTGATCAATAATGATACTCAAAACTACCAAGTGGTAAAATCTGCTGCATTTTAGGTTTGTTTGAATAGAATATCACAATGTTTACCTGGTGGTGCGGTTGCGGACTCTCAAATTGCAATTCTGCATTGCATCGACGAGGAAAATTACGAAATCTCAGCCAATTCCTCGAGTTCAAAACTGAAACTTTACTCATAGGCGGTTGGATTTGATAAGGGTTGAATCATGTTTTTAGACTTTCGATTACTTTTTTGAAAATGTAGGAAAATAGCAAATTCCTACCCTAAAATCGCTAAACCGGAAGTTGCGCAACCGATTTCGTCGTCAGCAACGCGGTAGTGCGGCAGATCGTTCACCAGCCATGATGCTAGTATATCTCAATGACTTGTTTTCCCGATATATATATGTATTTTTGTAATGCATTTTAAAACATCTTAAGTCACGTATAACAAGGACTTCTCAAAATGAAGTGCTAACAACCATATCTCCAACACTTTTTCCACAAGACCAATCAAAATCGTCCCTTTCCGAGAATTTCAACCTGTTTGCACAAGCATGAAGTCGTTTCCAGCACTATAAGGGTTAAATAAACTGAAGAAAACGAAGACACTGCCGAATACGACGAATGTCTCATTTGTCATAATTGGTTTCGATTCAACAGAGCGCGTCAGAGCGCGTAGTCTTTTTCAGTTAAAATTTTCACGGCTGGTGAACGCTCTGCCGCACTACCTTGGTGCTGACGACGAAATCGGTTGCGTGACTTCAGGTCTAGCGTGACTTCAGGGTAGATTTTTGATATTTTTATGCAAAACCAGTAGAATATTATGCAATTTGCCATTTTATGACAAGTTAAATGGATGTTCTGATCAATAATGTTACCAAAAACAACCAAGTGGTAGATTTCGCTGCATTTTAGGTTTGTTTGGATTAAAAATCTTAATGTTTACCTGGTGGTGCGGTTGCGGACTTTCGAATTGCAATTCCGAATTGATTCAACAAGGAAAATTACGAAATCTCAGTTTTTTAATCATGTTTTTAGATTTTCGATTACGTGTCTGAAAATGTAGAAAAATAGCAAAAACCTACCCTAAAATCGCTAAACCGGAAGTTGCGCAGAGCGTTCACCAGCCGTGATTCTGTAGTGTCTGACTTCAAAAAGAAACGCCCCACCTGTATTAAACCATTATATTTATTTCATCAACACAATCATTTTATTTTAGATTCTCAAGTCCAGGGTATTGCTAGCATGCTTGGAAAAGATTGTTACGTAAAAACGTCATTCAATGGCTTAATTTGCGTTGTGAACACCCCACCCCTTGAAAAACGTCAATATCGGGTATTGCCTTTCAGAAAGTTTCGTGTCAATAGGGCTTTATATGGGCGCACATTGTCTTTTTGAAACGTGAGTCCTGCGCGTCGTTTGAACATTGGCAAGAAAGCCGGTCTTAAACCTACATCCACGTACCTCTGGGCTGTAAGGTTTCCACGAACAACGAATAAATCAGTCCTGAATGTCTGTTTGATAGCCGCCAATACTATCACGCCTCCGCCACCGAAACGACTGTGTTGCAAACTACAGTTAGGAGCATAACGTTCAATACGCCGTCTGTACACACGTTATCGTCAGTCAGCTGTCGAAATGTTAAATGCACATAAAAGGAGATTAATGTTTTATCAAACTACATTATTTGGTAAATTTTGGGTCAGATTCAAATAGTTATCACCTAAAAACCCATAAACAGTACAACTTTAATGTGAAATAACCCAGATTAGCCAGTTTAATAATTCAGATTGTGTGATTATTTACCCTGACCTTGACCGTTGATACACAATTTTTCAACCGAACAATCAAAATTCGTTATTTTGAATATGTAAACAAACAGGTTGTTGATAATCATGATATAATTGGAGACAACTGCATTTCAAGCACAAAATCGCTTATGTTAAAGGAGTCTTCTTAATAGGGTCTCAATGCTTTGGTAAAATAATTCTCATGACTTATATGAACACCATATATTTTTCATTAATGTATTTGTACTTGTCTCCTATTATGTGCCTTTAAATTTCGACTCTTCACTGAACACTACCCTCCTCAAATCCCTTTGCAGGTTGTTTTGTGCCCAGCGTAGCCGTTCCCCTTGATGACGTTATGTGAGCACAACGCCACCCGGTGGTCTCCGTTTAAAAATCCCGCGCTCTCGCAGTCGATTTCACACTGTATTTCGACTTATCGCCCGTCCGCGATTATCAAGGATAGCAGCCGACGTTGAATGTGCCTTTAGAAAACGGTCACGTTAATGACGTTGCCGTATATAAACGTCGTGTCGCGCTGACGTTACATGTGGTGTACCGGAACGTGGTCTGTCTTCAAGACTTCCAGTGGTGTTGACACGATTCACCAATCTCCGGATAGTGAATCTGGACACGTTAAAGAGCCGTGCAAGAGCTTCTTGTGAAAGTCCGCTTTCCAGCATTCCCAAGATCCGTGCCTTTGTTCATTATTAAAGCGTGGCATTTTTATTGACGTCTCTTCCGTCGTTATTTTGTGAATTCTGATTTGTAAATCAACTATACATGCCTCCTGTGTAATTTTTAGGTGAAACTACCTCGTGTTAAATGTGTACTAGGCGCACGTGCATATTGTGCAACGGTGCGCACCTTGAGTTGCATGGGACAATTCGGTGAACTCTTTTCACGCTTACAGATGCATCATAAAATTTTAACATTACAGGTCGAGTTATAAAAGTATTTTAGCAAAAATAAAGAAGTTATTTACATTTTAATGAGAGGCGTTTCTTTTTGACGTCAGTATATTTAATTGGTCGATTCAGACATGCGTCTTAAGGAGTACATTAGGAAAATGATGATAAGTGATAATTCTAATAAAAGGTGTGTGAATTCGTTTTTCATTGCGTATTGCCAGGCGAACACGGCACCAGTTTTATCAGCCATGGCGGTGCTCCAAAAGTTTCGTTTTACCTCAGATTTTATGAGTTAAAACTCATCACTAATTGTTCGTTGATCTGTCTTGGACAAATTTATAAACCTCATCATAAGGTAGTACTCGTTAAGTACAAAAAGGGGATCTTTTCTGTTTGTCATAATGGTCTTTCCGACCATTCGATAGTGGGTCTTTAAATACTATATTTATTGTTGGTGTTGTTTATTTCTTTGTACTTTTTTATTTTGATTATTATTAAACTAACTCATCTGATAAAGTGTATGTGTTTTAATCGCTGCTTGAGTAATTTATACATGTAAATAAAATAAAAATGAACAGCGCCTTCTTACCCCTTGAAGCATCAATGAGACGAATGTATTCAAGTGCAAAGTCTTTTAACCAATCAAAGGGTCCGGTTAATAAATTTTCAATTCTGACTCAACGCGACGTTCGGATATTTTTATGGGTTATTTGAGAATTCAGAGAAAATTAATAGGAGTCATTGACTCCATTTTTACAAGACAAAGGGGAATGTTGCGTGAACGCTTGTTAATTGCCTTTTCCTTCATAATAGCGTTGACACTTTATTTAACACTAGCATGCAGAAGCGTATGACTGGTGTACCAAACACAAAGTGCACGTAATGAAAGCATAAAGATGCGCCACGCCTTTGAACGAATTATAGACGCGCAAAATTTGGGAACCTTTGTGATATAAGATATATTTCCAAGTTGGGCGAATGTTTTATAGCCACAATTAATTCAATATCAATTATTCTTGATTCGTAAGGTTAGTTTGTCATTTCTTGTGTTAGATCTTTGTCGTCTGCTACGAATCAGAAATGTTATGTACAGTACAAAATTTCAATATGACACATCATTGGAAGCGTCTCGGAGAGACGATTCCAATGATGTGTTTCTTTGCAATATTGCTTCGCCCATTATTGATATAAGAGGAATTGTTGCTTTAAACTTAAGTTAATCTAAAGCGTAAACTGTTAAGTAAAACGGTACCCAGAGGCGTAGCTAATTGTACGGCTGGGTGTCAGTGTGCGTGCGGGGATATTTTGTTTCGTTTGTCCCATCTAGAGCAAACTAAGGATGTTTCGAACAAGAACATATACGTAAAATGTCAAATACAAAATCAATGAATTTATGCGAGACGCTTAATACGGATCTTAGATTTTTGTTTTCTAGGGCCATTTTGTACTCTGCGTACAGGTTGTTACGTGCCTGTTGATAATCATATTCCTAGCAACCGAAAATAAGTGTTGTATAAATACGTTTTAATGTGTAAATTTGAATGGCGAAATTCAAATCGTCTTATGTATGGGGCCATGAAATGCTATTCTACTGTTGATCCACAATTCTTGACAGATGTTACAAATCGGTCTCACCATTGTTCCTTATCTGCCCTTTTTATCTTTTGAAATCTCAATTGAGACGTGCAGCCTGTTAAAATGTTAGTTAACAAAACATTGACCTCTGGCCTAACCCTTTCATATGTTGCTGATTTTGCAGAACGAAATGTTTGAAACTAGAAGAAGAACTGATAACAAATGCTGATATGTGACATATGTATGAATGCACGATAAGTTTCTAAGACTGGCAAGGTTTCTTTTAACTGAACAGGGCACATCGGGGAATATCACAATCCATTTTCAAATAAAGAAATCGATGAGAAAATGTAGATTTATGTTCGAATTGGACAGTGAAAGATCTGTAATTAAAACATATCGCTGACGACGATGACTAATTTTGAACAGCAATACTTGGACGTGATGTCTTGTAGGAAGCAATGTGATACTGATACAAGGTGCAGTTGCTGTGGCAAAAAAAAACTTTTTTTGTGGCGAGCAAGATCTCTTTTTATCGCATTGGTTTCTAGTGTATTCTGTTACAACTCGAACAGGTCGATTTGAATGTTTATAGAATGTCTCCTTTCTTGTCTACAAAGTCTAAGATGTTGATAAAACAATTGGACAGAGTGTCAAACAGAACGTTGTCGTTATTTATCGGGTAGTGAATTGGGCTATGGTGACTGCACTAGATAAATCAAGTGAAAATACTCAAACAATTTAACAACACCTGATTTTCTGTGTCGGCAACTTCAAATCGGGCCCGACTATATCACTCTCTAATCTCCACCGGCTGCTATTTACACGCTTTGAAATATTAATACGCACATGGTCGAAAATGGTGAAATAATGGATTTAGATTGATAAGGCTTTTGTTAGAGGGGATTTTCGAAACCATCAATTTGTTGATCTTTGATGACCGTTGCGAGACGTGTTTCATTTCACTTTTCTTATTTGCACTCGACATGTCCGTTTTTTTGCAGCAGATGTCGTCCGAGGATGTATTAGTTAAGTTGTCAGAGCTTAGAAAAACAAGGCGCCGAAGATCTTGACATTTTCTTGCCCATCTGTTTGGTACAGTTTGCTCAAAACTATTTATGTTTTCATGCATACTTATTCAGTAGAATGGTAGTCGAAATACGTATTGGTCCGATCTCCGCATTTCCCCCTGCAGTGTAAAACACTGTTACATGTAAAACTTGCCTTCCTCTATCATAAAACAGGCAATTCGGATATTGTTGCGACAGGGTAGCCGCTTACTGATGAGAAAGAGTACTGTTCAAGATATAGGGAGTACAACAGTGTAACATGTACTTAAGATAGTTGAAAATGCGTAAAACCACAAGAAAACGAATCGAATACATTCAATAAGATCTGAAAATTTACGATATAATTAACGGCCACGTGACACAAGATGCTGCTTTGCCTCGAACGGTTGTAATTATTTAACATCGTTATCTTTTTCTCTCTTCTTTAACACTCTCTTTCTACCCCGCTCTCTCTCTCTCTTTCCCCCTCCCCCTCTCTCTCTCTCTCTCTCTCTCTCTCTCTCTCTCTCTCTCTCTCTCTCTCTCTCTCTCTCTCTCTCTCTCTCTCTCTCTCTCTCTCTCTCTCTCTCTCCTCTCTCTCTCTCTCTCTCTCTCTCTCTCCGTCGTTACCTGCATGTTGATCTTAGTAAACTGTCTGTTGGCAAGGATCAACGCTCTGTCAGTGTTACTGTCAGATAGATACAATCGGTCAATAATGAATTGTGAGTTTTGTCAATATAAGAATGCATTTGGGATACTGTGGATTTGGATAATGGACTCTTGATGACAATGTCTTACTCGCAACATGTTGAGATTTGGAGGGAAAAAAGGGTTAACAAAAGGTTAAACTCGATATCACGACTAGAAGGTTTAGACCAGCAGATGGTCCGAAATGAAAGGGTCACTTCGCTGAACAATACTTTCAATGCCACTGTCGCCAAACACTGGTCTTTAAGTACAATATAATGGACGCTGTGAAGCAATGGCCAATGGTTTAAACATTGAAACAACCTTCGCATAATTAATACATAATATTTGCATAACAAACGCCGATTTGATTTCGGGTAAAGATAAAGAGTTCTCGTCTTTTCGCATTAATCATGTTTCAGTCAAAATGATTGGAGATACAGAATTTGAGATTCGTTCATTTTCTTCTTTTTTTTAAAAAAAAAAACCTGCTTTTTTTGACATTGTTGAAAAAGGTCTTATGCCTTCTCTGCTATCTTACACTTTAATCCACATGCAGTAAACGATGTTAAATGCACAAACATAGACATATATGATTATTTATAATACTTAGGCCTCCACTACATAGTGCAGGTACAAAATGTCAACGACAGGTGGTTGAATGAAAAGCTACTAATGAAATCAAACAATTTGGTACAATTCTTAAAGTATATGCGCTCTTATTATTGCTTGCTATCTAATTAAAACACCGGCGAATCATATTTCTTAACTTTAACGAAATGTGAAAGTACTAGGATTGCATAGATACTTTTCATGTCACAATAAGATGCCTACATATGAAATTCAAGAAGGGAAAGGGGCGATAATATCACAGCATTAGACACGTTTGATGAATTCCTTTTCACTTGTGCTTTATTAAATGAACATACATTGTATTTCTAGAATGGCCTGTAACAGCTATTTAATCTTTCCTCAATAAAACTGTTTTCTGAACCTTTTAATGTCTCTCCTATAATTATAAACACTTGATGATATTACCGCGTCACATGTAATCGATATTTCTAGACGTTAGTTAAGATTTGAACAATGTTTGAGGATGATAAAAAAAGAAATAAAACGACTTAATGTATTTTTGCACTTTCATAAATAATCATAAGAATGGGAAAAATGCGGGAGTTTAAATCGGGTCATTCTTATTTCATGGGGGTCGCCTTTTTAGAATAAACGGATTTTTTTTTATATTTATCGGGCAATAATTTAGACTGGGCAAGTCTAACTTGACATAAAGTTGTGACCTTTATTTCGCAGAAAGTCAAAGGTTTTAAAAACCAAATCCCCCTGATCTCAAAATAATTTAAACCATTGCGTAAAGAAATAGCTTATTAGATATTGAGTAACAGTGCATACAAAATATATTGTTACACTTGAGGAACAGATAATAATCAAATTTTGAAAAACACTGCATAAAAATATATCGAAACATTTGTATATATCATAACACAAAACGTGCATTAGAACGTCTTCTCGACACTTTTATATGCCTCGACATGATCCATTTATCCCATAAGTACATGTATCAAGCAAAAAATGCTAAAACGATATGCAAAACGTCAAAATCGGAACAAATGGATCTGTTGAAATGACACGATTTGTTTGCTGATTTCACCTGTTCGGGCAGCCGAGAAAAGAGTTTATTTTGAATTGCCTTCGATTGGTTGGAAGTGTTTTTAAATACCACCTATTGAGGTCGAGAGTTTGTTTAAAACCCGAAGATTAGACAGATTGTAACAGTAGGGGTGTTTGTCCGAGGTACACACGCTGCTTAACCTCTCGCATGCTTTGACATGAGTTCAATAGATGTTTTGTTGTTGAAGAGGTGTTCCTTTCGATGCAAATTTTCACTCCATGACTCTGGGCAATTCTGTTAAATCAACACAGCCTAACAATTGTAAAGTTGCACATCAAATCCACCAGAAAAAATACAAAATCGAATCTATTAAGTAAGAAACACCAATATTGCATTTCTAATGAAAACAACGCTGCAATTCGTAAACATAGTGACACAATGAAAACTATACTGGCAACAATCGTCTTATGGCAAAATGTTTAAGTATAACCTCTGTTAAAGAATTACCCAAATATAGCAGTATATGTTTAAAAATTAATAAGTATAAAGCAATGGTTTGTTTATCAACTAAAAGCATTGACCATTAAAAAAAACATTATCTTTTTATATAGTTAAACCCATCGAGTAATTATGTCATTATTAATGCTGTGGACGATGAAGAAGCAAATAGATAGAAAAAACTGAAAGAAGTGACCAGGGCTGTCATTATCATGGTTGATAATCAGCATGCGTTTCCAATTAAGAATTGAAGACGCTTCTTTAAAGCTACCAAACAGCGAATGTATATACAATGTACGTAATATTAAATAAATATCAACACAAATTGCGGAAGCGTGTGCTTGTAAAACGTTTCAAGGTTTCAAAAAGAGAGGAGTGATAATACAATAAAAAAGCAGACAGTTTTACACAAAATTGAGAATCCTTTCGCTAAAGCCTTTTCAGTGCAGGGAATGGAGAAGGGTAGAACTACTTGACCAGGGGTCAGTTTTGTTGTGGTTTCCATGACCCACTCGACTTTTCGCGGTTTTCTCTCAGGAGTTGCCATCCATTGTCGAGGTATTATTAAGTCATTAGAACGGGTAATTTCGTACATTGTGTGGATGACCCGCCCCTGGCAACCCAACAGAGGGTACCCAATCGAGGCCAATTGAGTTTATTGACGACAAACACTGTCTCCCAGTTGAAGACGAAAGTTGACACCAATGCGACAATGGTGTTTAGACATGTTACACTGGACTTCTCGATGTTCTGTAGAGTGAAGGTAATTTTAGAAAAACGAGATGGCGTATTGGTCCGTATCCAGGTAAGGTCAATATTTCCGTCCGGCTTTAATGAAGGTAATATAACACAATGTATTAACACTATATTTTTTTCTCCGTCCTCGGATCAATACATTTCCATGCCAGAAATCGTCGGTTGCAATCGCGTATTAATCAATAGTAGTTAGATAGATAGTACCGAATGCAGATTTCTTTAAGTTTCAATATTTGAAAAATATTTATTGATCAAACCCCGAAAGCGGTTTTTGGCATCCGTTATATGCGTGTTCTTAAGTGTGTTGATAATCTGTAGAATTTTGAATAAAAATCGACATGCGCAAAGGACGACTGATTAAAACATAGATCCTTGGGGAACTTCATCCGTGACATGATAGAGAAGATATTCCTCTGGGTCGTTCTACTCATTATAAGCCATCTGATAAATAAATGTACAGCCAATGTAGTAAATCCCTATCTATGGCTACACTTTTAAGTTTGAATAGCAGACCTTTCATTCTTATATTTGGAGACTTTCTAATATTATCTAATAATGACTAAATGGCTTAAAGCATTGTTCATGCACGAAACAAGTACTTAACGAGCAATCAAAGAAAAAAACCCATAATTGATGTGCAAGCTGATTAGCTGTTTCAACTTTATTATTAACCTTTTTCCAAACAATAATGACATTTGACGACTTTGTTGCAGACGACTTCAGAAAGCATTGTGGGAAAATGAGCAATTTCTCCTTTTCCCACAAGGTTTTCTGCTCTTTCTGAGAAAATGTTTTCCAATTTCATCACATTTTGAAATGTCGCCTGCAAACTCTTTCAATTTGGGACAGTCGAAAATGTGTTGTTTGGAAAAGGGTTAAGGCCGACTTGACTAGAAGCCATAGAAAAACAGTGTATTTTTTACACGAATCATCTCATGTTGCGCTAGAGGAGTGAACCTATATGAATTATTATTTGTGACGAGAGAAATCGTATATACTTGATCGATTGACAAAGTGTAAAATTTGCCTTTTTGGTTCAACCTTTGAACCAAGTATCCTTTGATTTCATCAAGGATGGATGGAATCGTTACGAAAGATTGAGAAGCAATGCATATATTATGCTTTTCAATCACTCAAATGACGAAAAAAGTATTTATAATGAGTTTAAATCTACTATCATTAGACCGCATGTCGTACACGAGGCACCTTTTTCAAGCAAAGGATAGATGAATACAACTATCGGTAATACATTTTACTCCATTTTACCTTCTCTCGCTATGGTGTAAGGTCGCAAGGTCATGAATATTATCACTGCCCGTGAAACACGTGTTTGTGTTTTATTGTTGAACGGACCACCTGTCGCCAGTGCCAGGTGAATGCAAAACTCATTTACGGCACTTCTGCGTCACGTAAACAAGGGTCTGTCATAAATAATCGTTCGATGTGATTTAACCCATTACCAAACAATAACGACATTTTACCACTTTGTCGCAGACGACTCTGGAAAACACTGTGGGAAAAGGAGAAATTGCTCGTGACGTGCATTTCCATTTTCTTGCCCCATGTCACAACACTTCTGGGCTTCATCAACTTTTCTGAAAAATATTAAATTCATATTACTTTTTATCTTTGCAAATAATGTAGAATTTAAAGGAATTAAATGATTATCAGGAGAAAGTTGTCATGTTTTAATAATTTATCTTACTAATCTATGACAACGTTGACTCTTTCTATATTATTTTAGGATCGTGCTTTGCACAGTGGTTAATGTGTTAAACTTGTAAATAGGTGATACAAGAGCCAGATTCCTTCTAAAATTCTTGTTTACTTAGTGATTCTGTAGTTAAAGTGCTACACTTGTATATGTTAGTTGATACATTCGTAACCAACAAGGTTTTAAGACACACTAAATCCATACAAGTGTAGCGCCACAACTATTCAAGCCACATAAGATAGTGACATAGTTTAAAGTACACCATTACATGAGATTACTTGTAATATTACATGAGATTACTTGTAATATCATGTTATCAATTTGTCCACTGACAGTTATAAACTAACAGATGGCTTGCAATTAAGATGAGTACCAAAACATATATTTGCCTTATCCTGACCAATGAGATAATTAAGGACTAACACCCTTTTAGTCTTAGATTTTAATATCTTTGATTGTTTTTCAATTACTGAATCACTAAGTAAAAAAGAACTTTAGAGGAATCTGAAGTCAATCCTCTAACGAGAAGATATCATAGACCTAAGAATTTTTCTTATATCAACTTCTGTCAACCTTTCTTTCCTCAGCTTCAACGACTTTTCATGGATACTAATTTAAATATTTTGAAAATAGATAGTCTTCTACTTAAAATATTATTATCATTTACGTTAAAAGTATTGTTTTATATAGTCTGTAAATAGGATAGGCATGGTTAAGAAAATAATAAAAACAATATCATACAAATTTCTCTCACAATACTAATTAAACTGCAATTGGTACGATACAGGATAAACATTCATGTTATATGAAGGATTAAGGGGTTAGTTAACACTGTCATCTTGACACAACGGGATTGAAATTACTCGAAATAGTGTTTTATGGCGGGAATACCAGTAATTTGATACTATTAACGAAATACGAGCATTTTCCAGTCATGATTTAAACATCGGATGGCGAGTAATTACAGAAAAGTATCTATTTCACGGTTAAAATTGGGAAGCTTAAAATGTTACAATGTGCATGACTTATTTTGTTTGATTTGAACATGTGCGTAATGGCTGGGCAGTAGGTCAGACATTACTGCTAAGTTTGCTTTGTTATAGATATTTTTAAATCGTCTTTTAAAGTGTTGACTATCTTCCAACACCTTTGCAAATTTTCCTAGTAGTGAACTTAAGTGGATTTGTGTGCGGATTCACCCACACACAACACAATTATGATAAAGGGAACATCAATGACATTTATACTGATGCCATAGCCTGGTTCTAAATGTTTTGAAAACAAACGTTTTTACAACTTTAGATTTACTTTATAATTAATAGATTGTCCAACTTTTATCGAAACCAGTTTTCTTTACTTCCTGCGTTTCTTTATGTATTTTGAACATTGTTTATGCAAGAGTTATAAAAAAACATTCTTACAGTTTGTCGTTTTTACCACAAGAAAAATAACCTGAATGTGTAATGTTTTAAAAACTGTTTCTTTTCCCTCTAGCACACAAAGAGAAAACAACCACAGTCGGATTCTTACTATATCTATGTACATACATGTTGGTAAACATAGTATAGCTTAAGGTAAGACCTTGGTAATAGAAAACTGGTTATTGTTTATTGGTTAAATAATTAATCTAAATGTAATTCATGAAATATGCATCGCTTTGAAGACATTCACCCAGCCAAATTCAAAATGTGTCTGATTTTGAATATCTGATATCAACGATTTTGTTATTTTTTTATTTTTTTCATATTTATTACCTCCCTTAAAATTTTAATTTTCACATTAAAATTTAAATCATAAATAAAGTTGGCAAATACAAATTCTAATCCAGGAAAGATTCTTATGATATGAAACTAGATTTTAAAATGGCATCTGCTTTGTTTAATCTTTAATTCTGTTTTTCTGTCTTATCTTCATTACCCAGGTCTTGCCATAATACAAAATTTAAAATGTTTCGAAACAACTCCTTTATATGGGACTTTGTGGTCTTTAACGGTAAAAGAAAACAACAGCAAACTGACAACGATAATGACAAAAAATATAACTGTCTTGGAGATATCCATAAGTCAGCGGCATGACATTATAAACAACTTCTCATTTTGTCACAACGATCCCAAAAAATATCTGTCGCAATAATCACATACCAAATCTGAATTAATGGGGAAAAGACAGATCTCTTGAGTATTTTAGTGTGTGGGCATTTTACTTTTCATAACACTCCAAAGCATTATTTAATTATAGGAAGATATTTAAATAAAAATAGTCTAGAGTTCCTTCCCTATCACTATAATGGTCCTTTACTTTGTAATGAGCAAAATTGGTAACCAAACTAAAAACGTTTCTGCCCATAGATAGTTTCTCACAGGAATTCAAAGATTACTTAAGATATGTCTTTACTTTTATAAACCGCTCTTGTTTAGTTATTAGGTAGTGTGAAAAATAGAAAATGGAATGATTTGATAAATCTATCAATCTTCCAGAAAATCTATTGAGTGTTGTACCCAAATGATTTAATGATATCACAGTGATTTAATTAAAGAGTATGAATATGAAGCAATTTAGTCGATATAATTTTCAAAGGGAAATAACCTGTATTGGTTCAATGTGGTGTTGGTATGTGTAGTGTCCCTTATTGAATCGGGGCTTGTATTGGTCAACTTATAGCATTTTTCCTATTTCCACAAGGTTTTCTGCTCCATCAAAAGAATATTTTTCAAATTCATCACATTTTGAAATGTCGTCTGCAAATGCTTTCAATTTGGGACAGTCCGAAATTTGTTGTTTGGGAATGGATTTAAAAGGAGATAAGATAAAAATTAAAGATCAATATAATTGAGCGATAGATCAACGCAGAAGTTGACTTGCTATGATGTATACGCTGTTACTGAAACACTTTTCCTTAAGAAAATAGTTTACGTAGTCAGTTGTACATTCCCATGCCTTTATTGAATCAAATACAAGTTCAATAAAGTCCTTTTTTCACGGCTGGTGAACGCTCTGCCGCACTACTGCGGTGCTGACGACTAAACCGGTTGCGCAACTTCCGGTTTGGCCTTTTTGGGGGTACCTTTTGCTATTTTCATGCAATTCAAGACGAGAAATCAAAAATCCAAAAACATGATTCAACCCTTATTGAAACCAACTGCCCATAAGTAAAGTCTCAGTTTTGAACTCGTGTAATTGGTTGAGATTTTGTCGTTTTTCCTCACCGAAGAAACGCAAAAATACATTCTCCCGATACCCCGTTCGCAAAACCAGTTGATTATCATGAAATATTCAATCTAATGTCAAGCTAAATGAATGTTCTGGTCAATATTGATACTCAAAACTACATAATGTAATATTTGCTGCACTTTAGGATTGTTTGGATAGAAAATCGCAATGTTTACCTCACGGTGGTTAATCAAAACGGCTTCTATGCGTATAATCTTGCGTTGCATGCTTCTATACGTACAAGCAACGGTTTCTATACGTTTATAAACAAAGAAAAAGATGAAGATGGACCGGGAAAAAGAAGAATATAAAGAAAAAGAGAAATCATTTATTAAAATGACGTGTATCACGGAACAATATGAACTATTTTGTATAACGTATGTATTTTGTCTGATCTCATAACATTTTATTTAATCCACACTTAAGAAAACAAGTTGGCCGCATGCGAGTCCTCATTGTGAACACTTTGATGAAAATACAGTCTTGTCTGATTTGTATGAGATTATGTTTTTTTTTTTCCGAAATGTGATTCATCAGAAAAATAAAGATCTATGTATGCCACGTTTAATTGTCATATCCAATGTCTGTAAATGAAAGAAATAGATAAAAATCCTCAACAAGGCTGGCTATGGATAATATACGAATATCCTATAAAGCTGTAATTTTTGGCACTGGCTAATGTAAGAACAGATGGCACCGGTTTCTATATGAACCCTCATTCTCATTTTATTCTGTTTTATGGGTTGAAACGAAAAAGAATTCTTTGGTTCATCAGAAAAATAAAAAATGTATAAAAATCCTTAACCGGGTTGGCTACGGATAATGTATGAATAGTCTAAAAAGCTGTAATTTTTGGCTACCCACCCATGTTCGTCCCCCACAATAATTACTGTCCATTCCAGTCTTATATTAAGGTCCTTCCACTGAAGTGTTCAATATTGTTTCGCCCAAGTTTTTTTCTACTTTCTATTGTTAATGACTTTTCCAACGATGTCTCGCCCGAGTGTGTTCTTACTGTCATTGTCTTGTCCAACATCGTTTTGTTCGAGTTGGTCATGACCAATTTTGTCTCGTTGACACGAACGCCAAAGTGTAAAATTCAAAACGTATTATTAACATGGAAAATTATTTAATGTCGTATGCATTGTGTTTCAAAAGCTTACATGCTGTTATTGTACTTTGTCATTACACACAAGAAAAGGCAGTGCATATAGCCACGGACAATATAACTCTGAGTGGCCTCTGTGGTCGAGGTATTAATGTGGCAGACTTTTAATAATGGTCCCTCATCGCTTTGGGCTTGATTCTCTTCCAAGGAAGTAAAACATCAAATACAATAGCCTTGACTATGTATCTAATATTTCTTGATGAAACAATTTGTAATGATAATGCGAATGCAAATCATAGTCTTATGAAAAAAAACCCTACTTTTATGAGTTAAGCGAATTAGCTTATTTCAAGTGAAATAACTTGATATGGAAAAAGCCACATCTTGATGCATATTCCCCACACACACACACAGCGTTGGTTAGGACCTGGTTCACAAATAAAATATGATTATGAATTGTTAGTCTTAACCCTTTCCAAAACAAAAACGACATTTGACCACTTTGTTGCAGATGGCTTTAGAAAACATTGTGGGAAAAGGAGAAATTGCTCGTAACGAGCAATTTCTCCTTTTCCCACAATGTTTTCTGTCCTATAAGAAGATTATTTTCCAATTCCATAATATTTTGAAATGTCGTCTACAAACTCTTTCAATTTGGGACAGTCGAAAATGTGTTGTTTGTGAAAGTGTTAAATTCTATTGTTGGATTATGGTTTAAAACATTTCCAACAGAATGTTTCAGTCCTATAAATGGACATTAACCCCTGCTCCTGTTATTTCCACACCAGACCCAGCCAATATATTCCTCCTTGGCCACCAACAGCTAACCCCATATGTACATCATTGCTCTGAGGCTAGAAATTTAAAAAAACATGGTGCAATGACTTTCGAATATTGTAAGCTATGTATCAAACGTAAAATGATGTATCAAGCTCGATACCAACTATACATTTGTCTATTGACGATGTACCCTTCATATATCCAAAGTGGTTGGTGTTGTAGGTTATATATTTAACATATCTGATTTGAATCTTGAAAATGGCTATCTCTTTCAAATTGGAGTGCCTTCTGACAGGACACTGCTTCCTTGCCTATTAGTTACTGATGTATTACAAAGGGAACATATGTAATACAAATCCAGAATTAGCGCTGTTCATAAATTGAAGGAAAAAATCTCTTTCGCCCGGTTTAGGCTTTGCCTATTGACCTATTTTTATAGGGATTTTTTCTCTATTTTAGACACTCATTCTTATTCTCCACATTGTTCGGGTTAGAATTTTGTGACGTAATAACTTTTTAAGACGCGTTTTAGCATAAAAATTAATTACGTCATCAGTTACGAAAAAGTAAATGACGTCACATAACGTGAATTACGTCATAAATATGTTAAGGATTAGACTACACTGGGAACCGGTCTCTCATCTATCGATTACGGAATTCCATAAACGACAGCCTACTACCTACTGTCTGTTGCTTACTGTCTACTGCTTACTGTCAAAGGCCAACTGCTAACTGTCTACTGCCAACTTTGAAATGAGATCACGCGATCAACAATGGAGGGCATAATATGAAGAGCCAAAATTTGAATTTTGAAAACGTGTCTAAATGGTCCAAAATAGTAATACTACTTTGATGGTTGTGCGCGGTGGAGAGGAATGGCAGGGTTATTGTTTAGCTCAGTAATTGGGCTTTCAAAACTGTCATCGAATTTGAAAATACTGGAGATTGAACCTTGTTTTGCGAAAATTATTTTCAGTTTAATGAAGTTTGTGTGACTTATCATTGCAGTCTTTCCGAAATATGAAAAAAACTGCCTGTCCACCGGACAGGCAGTCTTGAAATTGTTGCCTGTCCGAAACCAAAAGTGCCTGTCCGAATTTTTTTGTCATAGAAATGCTTGTTTTAGTACACGTTAGTGAAGCGTGATATTTAGCAGTCTGTATCACTGTATTTCTAAAATTTTGACCTTGTGTAGAGGCACTGTCATTGGTCTGTATGCCAGTCCATGGTATTATCCTAAGAAAACACAGTTTACTACCAAATAGTAGCAAGTTCGCTGAAAATTAATAATTTACCTAGTCTGAGCTTGGTGAAAATCTAGAACAAAAGTAAATCTAAATAGCTGACGCTGAAAAATAATAAACATTCATGTTTTCAAACATTTATTCTCTCAAGTAGAGCATCAACATCTTACGTTTAGGATCGGCAGCGTATGACGATTTGCATAGTTGGCACAACATCGCGTTTTTTTCTTGGTCAAATATCAACCACTCGCGACCCTTCAGCCACTGCTGCTGAAACGACCTCTCCCTTTTAGCCTCATAATATTTTAATTTCTCTTTTTTTGCCTCTGTAGAAAGTTTAAGTCTCTTAGATGGTTTCGCACCTTCAACATACTTCAAAAACAACATTTCCAGCTGTGTTTATATGATTGAAAGGTAAAGGTCGTCAACGCTTGTTAGGAAATAATTCATTGGCTGTAATAATAACTAATGAAGCGGATAAGCCAATCAAATCAACGATAACAACGTGCGTTGCAAGGGAGATCACTCTCACTTATTCAAACATTAAAGACCGAAAAATACTCAAAATTACCGACAGTAACGTCGTCGTTTGGTGGTATTTCGCAATTTTGTAATGGTTTTCATATTTAAGTACTACCAAAAAAATGCCGGACGCACGGACCGTCAGAATGCGATTTTACGGCGGTCCGAAATGAAATTTGCCGGTCGGGACCGGCGGACCGGCACTTTTGGGAAAGTCTGTCATTGTTTGTCTTTCTGAACTATTTTATTGATTTAGATAACCAGGCAAAGCCACAAAAATACTGCCGATTTCACCGGGAGCATTATTAAGGTGCATAATAATAAGTTGGCAGGAAAAATTTCATTTCTGTTTAACATACAGTAGTGTAACGTTCACTTTGATGGTTGTGCGGTGGAGAGGAATGTCAGGGTTATTGTTTTAGCTCAGTATTTGGGCTTTCAAAACTGTCATAGAATTTGAAAATACTGGAGTTTGAACCTTGTTTTGCGAAAATTATTTTCAGTTTAATGAAGTTTGTGTGACTTATCATTGTTTGTCTTTCTGAACTATTTTATTGATTTAGATAACCAGGCAAAGCCACAAAAATACTGCAGATTACACCAGGAGCATTATTAAGGTGCATAATAATAAGTTGGCAGGAAAAATTTCATTTCTGTTTAACATACAGTAGTGTAACGTTCGTTCGACGTTTATGCAAATTAGGGACCTAATGCATTGTTTGAGAGAACATGCTGGTATATACATGTATATAGACAACACAACCGCTCAGTGTACAACAGTGTTTTTCACTGATCGAATGTGTTTGTCTCTTTGAGAGGTTCAATTGCTCGGTTTGTTACAGTAGAATATATCAGTCATCAAATTTACATGACCTTTTCGATTACTGATTAGCAAATAGTAACACAATAGTGAAATAGCATAATCACATATTGTTTTAACCATATCACATCCCATTTGGGATTAATGCCTATCCTTCATGAAACTGTTATGATTTTGGAAAGTAATGCAACAGGCAATACTGTTTAACAATAAACATCATTTGGCAGGAGTACTGATTATGTATCCAAGAGAGTCGGAGAGACAGAATAGAGAGTTATCAAGCTTAGTGGTAAGAACTTGTTTCACATTCTAAGTAAAACAAATGAAAACAAACAAAGTCAAACTATCAATCTAACTGAAAGATTTATAAGTTTCATCCTAACTAAGAACCAGTTAAACTTGTGAAGGATGAGTTGGTCTAGTTAGTAGCTGGACCTGAGGACCAGTAATCTTAATGAGGGAGTATAGAACCCTTAGAAAACAATACTGTCAAACGAAGAAAGAAAGAAAAAAGAAAAACCATTGACATGCAACTGCAAACCAATCAAACCAAGCTTTGTGAATGTGCTTTGAATAAATGAATTATTGCTCATTGCAATATAAAAAATAAGACAGCAAAACAAAACAAAAATCTTTAACAAAATATCTTAACGTAATATTGTGTCTGAGAAGCATATTGTAGTTTCAACTCACATTTTTGTTATTTTTTTTTCTAAAAGAGTAATAAAATGACTGTTTTGGAAACAAATGAAAACAATTGTTTAAGTAAATTTGTTACTTACCAGTCTTGCAACCTCAGTGTGATTTGTGATGATCCTATTGCTTCTTGTTTTTCCATTTATTTGCTCACCAAGTTGTGCAACAAACTTATCTTTATAATGAATGTTTTAAGAAGGTTATCTTACACTTTTTAGAAAAAGTAAACATGTGCATCTTCTTATGGTCAGTTGAAGATGAAATAGTTCATTAGTGATCAGGGATTTACAGGACGCAAGATCTTGAGTCTAATACCCATTAATCATTAGGTAGGACCCCTCAATTCACTCAACCTGAGTCCTCTGGAATGCAGCCATGTTTGTTATGCCTTTCATTAAAATCCAAAACTATGCGAGTCCAAACTACGAAAGGCTAACTCTTTCTTTCTACCATAATGGTTAGGGTTTTCCCATATTTTACAGGCTATCTATAAAAAGAAAGGACATGAGCTCTCTTTTAAAACAATCGTATTGAAGGGTGATGAAACAGTCCAATGGAATGTGTGTTACTATGTGCGCTATGCAGTCTCGTCATTTCTCGTTTTGATTAAGACGCTTGTAACTTGATGGTTTCTCTTACAATCAACCGCCTAATGCCATGTATGATATGACAGTCTGCTAAAATGTCAAAACAATGACTTGATGTTCTACGATACTTGTTTATCAGCAAATTATATATATATAAATAATAATAATAAAGACGGGACCCCCATTTTCAATGCTGGGACCCCCAACATAATCGAAATTGAGTCCCAAGGACCCCCAACAATTCGGCTTGATGTAAAACCCTGAGTGATATATGTATCCTAATCTGCAAAGGGATAACATAAAGTGATTTTCATCAATAGCACAAAAAGCAGTTCCAGGTTTCCAGTTAGCCACTTACATGTCAACCAAAACAAAAGTTGGTTAAGTAAAAAATGTTGCATGAAATATGTCACCCACACGTAAAAGCTGGTAAACTACAAAGTATTGCATGAAATATGTAATGTATATATATTTAGTTATTGATTGGTCTCTAAAGGGGATACCATTGATTAAAAGTTCACGTACAATGCAGTTCCAGGTTAACAGTTAGCGACTTATATGTCACCCACACGTAAAAGCTGGTAAACTACAAAATATTGAATGAAATACGTAATATATATATATTTAGTCATTGATTGGTCTCTAAAGGGGATACCATTGATTTATAGTTCACGTATAATGCAGTTCCAGGTTAACAGTTAGCGACTTACATGTCAACCACACGTAAAAGCTGGTTAACTGCAAAAAAGCGCATTGAACATGTTGAGTCAAAAACCTATAGCATAGATAAGGATACTTAATTTGGTTAATATTAAACACACTCAAAAATAAGAAATAAGAAATGCCTAAAAAATATTTCTCTTTTGTGACTAGTCCTGATTGAATGCAACATCAAACAGCTTTTAAATTATTAATCAAGAAAAATATTGTATTTTTAATATCTAAAGGAAGAATTGTGACCAAAAAAAAAAGACAAAGCTTAGCCAATTTGATGTTTACAAGTATTAAATAGTTTTTGCTTTTTTACAATCCAAGTTTTCATCATCACCAGAATTGTTACAGCTGAATGTATCAACCAGTAGCCTTTGTATCTTTAATGACAGAATTTTATAGGTACCAATTCTAATAAAGATCAAAACTTGGATGTACACCATCATATAATTTAGCATAATAAAAGGTTGTTGTTTTAATGACTGTTTTTTTTTTGTTACGGCCCCTTTTCTTACTATTGCAATGCAAAAGATCTCGATCCCATCTCACAGAGTGTTTGTTATATAATGAATTTAACGAGGAAATGTGGCTATTGATTGAAAAAATGGCATCCTCAAGATTTCTTTGTTGTTCTGTAATAGCAACATCAGAGTGTGTCACATACCTTAATTTACCCCTTTTTATATTACAATAATTATACTTAGAAATGCATGCTGGGGTAATGTGCACAAATTTAATGCTGATGGTAGGTGAATTAAAGGAGTATGATTTTGTAATGGTCTGTTTAATGGTTTCAATTAGTTCATCATTGTGTGTATATATAAGCTCAGAACCAGCACAAGTATTGTTTTTTTGGATTAAATTACAAATACCAGCAGCAATGGTAATATTAAATTTAGGGAAATTACTGTAGAAATTCAATTTTGGCCCCAGGAACTACTATAATGTGGGTATTTTCATGATTGAAAGGAAAATTTGATGAATTTTGGACAAATTTGCACCCCTCGAATCTGTGGCAAATATGAAATGTTCCATCTGAAAGTAAGTGAAAAATACCTAATTACTTCATACAAAAAAGGTTCTTGACAATGATTCAATCACATTTTTCATTTGAAAGTTATACAGATTCCTCAAGATAGTATTTCAAGGTACAAAGCATTTAATAAGAGTTTTGAAAGACGTCAGTGTCATCATAACTGTTATCAACTTTAGTTCTTTTTGCAAGGATAGCTATTCTCTCCATTTCATGTTTTCTAGCAGAAAGCTTTGGTGTTGATGGGGAAAAACATAAGCGGTCTTCATTAACTTGTATATCAGGGTACCAGTAGAATTCTGACATAGCAGTATCATTCCCTGCTGTTTTAGCCCTTGATAATGCAACAAAGAGGGCACCTAGATTTTGAGACTCAAATTTCTTCATACCAGGATCGATAACAATGTATTTATTTGGTTCCCCATCACCAATGTTCATTCCTTGACACCTATGAATGGTAGTGCCCCAACCTAATCTCAAAGGAATCTGCTTCCTTTTGCAGCAATGGCTGCTGCAGTCAACCTTTCTTTCAATAGGCACAATCTTTAGTTCATTTTGCAAAAAGGGTGGCCCACTGTGTTTGGGGAAATTAACCATTACAACAACTGGTAAGGAATCCTTTTGAGTTCTACCATCAAGGTAAATTATATCTTCCACTGTCCAAGTAGAACCATTAAATAAACCGTATTGTACATTGAGATTAGATGTGAGCATGACTTTCGCATTTTTGCATATGTAAAGTGTATTGATCAATCCACAAGCTTTATCTCCAGATGCACCATTTGCATGAATACCATGGTTGACTGCAGACAGTTTAGCAATTGGAGAAATCTGGTTTTCACGAAGTAATTGTTCTTTATTGTGTTTCCATTCAGATGCATGAGTAGGAAATACAAATAAAGCATTTCTTAACACACTGTCCATTGCTTCATTTCCATAGTTCTTTTTCATATTATTCCATTGATAAGATTGGAGCCATTTTGCTTCTTCTTGGGTTACTGTATATGTTCTCAAAGATGTAAGTACTTTTTTAAAATATTCTTGGTCTGTATTTTGCCTTACAATGGTTTGAAGATTAACTACGGTGTCAAATGATTGAGCCATGTATAGCAGCTGGAATTTTACTATTACAATAATAAAGTGCCGAATCACAGATAGGAGGAAGCTGTACATCATCTCCTAGAAATATAACCACGGGAAGACCACCCCAGTCTAATGACTCTTTAGTCATGCCATAGCGACAGTTGAACTCCATCCATCCAAGAGTTGTGCAACCCACTAAGTTCATCAACTATAATAGCAACCATGCCTTGACAGTTTTGCTGGAGTTGTTCACCAGTGGACCCATCTGGTGCCTTCATGTCTTTTGTTACCTTGTATGATGATGGTACTTTTAAAAAGGAGTGAATTGTCCTCCCAGATATAAGATTAGCACTGTTTCCGGTAGGACAAAGTACCTGAACAGATTCGGTATTATTGAAAAGCTTTGTTATTGCTAAAACTAATGATTGTATTAAATATGACTTCCCGGATCCTGCAGTGCCTGATACAATCATTCTTAAAGGTGTGAACTCTTCATTCGATTTAAATTTCTGAAGTGTTTTTAAAACAATGTTAAAAGCAAACTTTTGATCTTTATTTAAAGTTGTCAAATCAATTATGTTCAAAGATAGATCTTCATGCGATGGTTGTTCGTGAATTTGTTCGAGGAAATTAATGCCATATATATTACGGTATTGTTTGTTGGAGGCAGACCAGTCATAATCAATCCCTCCATCATCAAACTCAAATTCGTCGTCTTCTTTTGAAATTTCCATATTTGGCCTCAATAACTGGACCCACTCTGGTTGCTGTGATAGATCTTTCTCTTCTTCACTATCACTATTTTCAATATCTGGTATTTTTTCTTTTGTACGTTCCACGTCAGCCTTTAGTCAGCCTTTACAAAATTAGGACATATATCTGATTTGAGGAATTCATTGAAAACCTCAGTCCATGATGAATTTTGGGGTTTTATATCAATCAAACTTCTTCAATTTGGAAAGTGAAGAATCATGAATGTCCTTGCATACTCTTCTGCAATGGGCCATATTGCTCGAACAAAAGTACCAGATATAACAGGAACACGACCTTGATTAGAAATGTACTGAGACCAAGATGTGCAATCTTCAAGTGGACGGGAAAGATATCTGTCTAATGGTGTATGGTTAGTTAAGGTTTTACCCGTTTTTTTGGAAATGTCTCTTTTGACTGTATTCATCAATAATTTGGTACAAATGGTTTTTCCATCAGCACCTTTATTTTCATCTGCAGACTTTGCCATTACATTAAACAACTCTACCAATTTCCCAGTTAATTGGTTACCTTTGCATGCATATCCTGAAACATTTTTCAGTCGCAATGATGTCATTTACAGAGGGATTATCTGCACCACTTTTTGTTAATATAATAGAAATGTCACCATTTGCCCTCCACCCCTGAGTATGAAACTTTGAATGTTGAACCATCATAGGAATGTTGAACCATCATAGGATGATCTCTTTTCATTTCCAGTCGGAGTGAACCATTTTTATCTTTAACTATAGCCGGTCCACTTCTTATATGTTTACCTGGAACTTGTTCAGTACCAAATTCCATCCTACATGTTTTGAATCTCTGGCCACGTTTTTGTTGAAGGCAGTAATCTGAACATCTATGAAGGTTTGTTCTATTTGTTAAAAGAATATGATCTTCTAGCAGAGTTTCTTGACTTTCACTTACATCAAGCAATAACTTTAATAATGGATTTTTTTCCTCAGGGGGTGGAGGGGCAGTTCCTTCAGGGGGTGCCCACAAATATTTGTTTGGAAAACCCTCTTGATCTCTTCCTGCTGGATGACAAGCTGTGAGACCAAAATTTTCTTTTGCCCAGTCTGACAGCTCTTGAGCAGTTTGTTCTCCAGATAATCCTCTATGGATTGCTTCATTAAGAAAAAACATGAGGTTCACGGTCAGACCTCCAACATAGACCATGCCAATGAATCATACCCCTTGATTTGGCAAACTCATACCTATACCAATATGTTTCAACTTTGAATGCATTTTTCATGACTTTTTCAAAGATTTAGTGCGCAAATCAAAAATGTGTGAATTCTCATGTAAAGCCTTGAAAAGGGTATTTCTGTTATCAAGATTGACCTTTGTTTCAGAAGTTTTATCAAGATAGAGTGAAAGTAAACGTTTCAATGGTTTGAAATGAATTTCTGCAAAACTTCCAGTTGTGAAAATTGAAGGTGATCCCTTTCCTTCATTTATTTGAAATTGAATTAAAGATTTCAGTTCTCTCGACCTTTGAGACCAATATTGAGACGTACCTCTTAGACATGCCCCAAAATACAGTATCTTTTGAGCAATGGAATTATCCCCTTTTTGTAACCTTTGTTTTAGGTCATCAAGTGACAACATGTGTTCTTCACCTATGTGTTTGTTGCTTCATTATAAATGTACTTTGTTCTAATGTTCTCTTTCTCTTGATTATATTATGAAAAATTTATGTTTTGAAAATCTTCCATCTTTATACCACATTAGATGTTCTGCCCAATCTGACATGGATGCGCATGTTCTTGGACGATTTATATGAAAGTCCCCATTTGCAAAAGGAAATAAACATGGAAATGACAATGAAAAGAAATGTTGTGTGGTAAATTCTGAGATTGGAGTATTACTTTGAGATGGCCATGGTATTTTAACCTTTTTATTCACTTTGTCAGACACCATATTTTTAACTGTCTCTTGAATTGGTTCTTTGATATTAAATGATTCTTCAGGGAGGGTCACAGTTGATGATGTTTCTCCCGAAATTTCTTCTTTATAAACCTGCTCTGGAGCTGGTCCAAGATCATTTTGACCAACAATATCGGAATTCATAGTCTTTAGAGAAATTTCTCCATCTTCTGGTAATAGATCCAACCTTTCTGTGCTTATTTCTATGTCAAAGTATGCTGCATTGTTAGCTTTCAACCAATGCAGAGCCTGTTCAATCTTCAACCTACGAACATTAAATTCTTTACTGGTATTGTTTGCACCGGTTTTTTTTACACGTAGTATGGATATATCCTTTGCTAATCTCGGAAGCAGCCGTGCCGGTTCATTTACTTCTTGGGGAAAGGTTACACAATGTCCCTTTGCAGATATGCCTCCATGTTTAAGCATGTGTATGTGCATAACTGGGGCTAGGCGGCATATAAGTTGTTGTTCAACAACAGACATATTTTCCAATTCTTTTGGCATAAGATCAGGGTGCATGTTATTTGCAGAGGAGAACATTTTTACGAGGTTTTTGTCACTAGCGTTTATAACAAACATTTTTCAGCTTCATGCTCATTTCAAGACGACATTCATTACAATGAATGCATTCATTGAAATGATATGACATCTGCTCCAATTCAAAAGCACGTATGCTGTCCATTGCAATATTATAATGAAAACTGTCTTTATTCAGTGGTGGAGGAGGAGGAATGTTGGATAAATCTAATCGCATATGTTTCTTTGCTTTCATAAGATTCCTCATGATTTTTTCTGCAAAGTTATTTTCATAACTAATATCGTGAACTTTCAAATCTTCAATAATCAATCCCAATTATCGGTAATCTTGAAGTAAACCATCCATACCTTTTGAAGTGAATTGAATCTTTTGTTTATGACCATTTATATTTCTTTTCCTAGGTTCTTTTGGACTATGATTTTCTTTTCCTTTTTTTTTGTCATCTACAACACATTCTGCTTAACAAATGAATGATCTTTTATATTTTGTGTGGAATTGATGCTAAGTTTTGACTTGGGAATGGTTGACGATGTGAAATGCTGTGTTTTTTGTTCAATTTTAGATGTTTTTGGTATTTTAGATTGTTTTAGCAGGTCTTGCTCCAAAGGGATTTGCTTGACTATGGATTTAGATTCATTATTCCAATAAGTTATTAATTTGGGATAATATACATCACTATCACAAAGAACAGTAAAGTGAATATTCCATAAAAGCAGATTAATAGTTCTACTTGTTTTGAGAGCTTGTGAGTAATTTGTTTTATCATAATTTATAACTCTTTCCAACTTTGAATTGAAAATAAATCCTTTCAACCAGGTGTTAATGTTGATAGCTAATAATTCAGATGCAACCCGAACTTCAGTGTTTGTTGCCCATCCAGCTTGATGAAGCATGTTTTTTGTAGCAATTTATGCTTTTTCCATTTAAGTCGTGCAACATTATCGCTTCATCTTGGAAAAGTATCCAATTTTGTATGATATTGTTACAAATCATTTTTCTATAATAATTTGTATGTTCAAAATTTCCATAGATACTCAAACTTAAGCAATGGAAAAAACAATCGCCATCACCAGGAATAGCAACATTTACATAATACGTATTGTTAATTCGTTCAGTAGATGATACAATACCCTTTTGGATTAAAACGTCGATATCACAAATCATTTTGCATTTGTAATGAATCCCCTTCATTTAATGTATTGTTATCATTGCCTTCAAGAGCGATGCTTGTATGGTTAGACATTGATGTGTTGAATGCATATTCATAAGGAATGCTTGTTCGGTTAGACATTGATGTATTGTATGCATATTCATGAGGAATGCTTGTTCGGTTAGACATTGAGGTATTGTATGCATATTCATGAGGAATGCTTGTTCGGTTAGACATTGAGGTATTGAATGCATGATCATGAGCGATACTCGTTCTGTTAGACATTGAGGTATTGTATGCATGATCTTGAGCGATGCTCGTTCTGTTAGACATTGATGTATTGTATGCATGATCATGTGCGATGCTCGTTCTGTTAGACATTGATGTATTGTATGCATGATCATGTGCGATACTCGTTCTGTTAGACATTGATGTATTGTATGCATGATCATGAGCGATGCTCGTTCTGTTAGACATTGATGTAATGAATGCATGATCTTGAGCGATGCTCGTTCTGTTAGACCTTGAGGTATTGTATGCATGATCTTGAGCGAAGCTCGTTCTGTTTGACATTGATGTAATGTATGCATGTTCATGTGGAATGCTTGTTCTGTTAGACATTGAGGTATTGTATGCATATCCATGAGGAATGCTTGTTCGGTTAGACATTGATGTATTGTAAGCATGATCATGTGCGATGCTCGTTCTGTTAGACATTGAGGTATTGTATGCATGATCTTGAGCGATGCTCGTTCTGTTAGACATTGATGTATTGTATGCATGATCATGTGCGATGCTCGTTCTGTTAGACATTGATGTATTGTATGCATGATCATGTGCGATACTCGTTCTGTTAGACATTGATGTATTGTATGCATGATCATGAGCGATGCTCGTTCTGTTAGACATTGATGTAATGAATGCATGATCTTGAGCGATGCTCGTTCTGTTAGACCTTGAGGTATTGTATGCATGATCTTGAGCGAAGCTCGTTCTGTTTGACATTGATGTAATGTATGCATGTTCATGTGGAATGCTTGTTCTGTTAGACATTGAGGTATTGTATGCATATCCATGAGGAATGCTTGTTCGGTTAGACATTGATGTATTGTAAGCATGATCATGTGCGATGCTCGTTCTGTTAGACATTGAGGTATTGTATGCATGATCTTGAGCGATGCTCGTTCTGTTAGACATTGATGTAATGAATGCATGTTCATGTGGAATGCTTATTTTGTTAGACATTGATGTATTGAATGCATGATCATGAGCGATGCTTGTTCGGTTAGACATTGATGTATTGAATGCATGTTCATGAGGAATGCTTGTTCGGTAAGACATTGGAAGTATTGTATGCATGAATATGAGCGATGCTCGTTCTGTTAGACATTTATGTTTTGAATACATGTTCATGAGGAATGCTTGCTTTGTTAGACATTGAAGTATTGTATGCATGATCCTGAGTGCTGCTTGTATGGTAAGACATTGATGTATTGAATGCATGATCATGAGCTATGCTCGTTCTGTTAGACATTGATGTATTGAATGCATGTTCATGAGGAAAGCTTGTTGTGTTTGACAAATTGGTGTATGTGTGATCCCAAGATAAATTGGCGTACGCGTGATCTTGGTTAACATTTTTGTTTTCCCAAAACAGTCGGCTTCTTTGTCTCTTGAGGCATGGGCGTTTACAAATATTATGTCCATCAAGATGATAATCTTTTTTAGATCATTGTTTACTGGATGATTGTTGTCTAACAAGATGGCATAACTGTCTGACAGTTGTGTCTTAACAGCTTCAGAATATAGTTTGGTAGATCTTTTCTGTCTAGATCTATGTTCTTTATCATCATGATACATAGTGGAATAATAATGAGGATTTATTTCTATTTAAAATTGACTATTTGAACCACGGTGTTTGGACTACAGATTAATGAATGAAATTTATTTAAAAGGGGACAGTGGGTGGGGGTATCCTTACTTCAACAGCTTTCAAGATATTTATTATTTGACTTATTAACGAGATAAAACTACTTTGAAATGATTTTGCTGTATATGTATGTATTCAACAATAAAATAATTAAACTACTGAATTACAGAGCTTACCTTCTAAACTTTGAAGACGGTGATAATCTAAATCTGTGAAAAGGGCTGAATCCTTCAACGGAGAATTCGTTTTGGTTGTTGTCAAAGCTGTCAAAGTAACACTTATTCACCTTTTAATGTAATGGATTAAATAGGTTGGTTTAGAATGCACAAATATATAGTCAAAAAGACAACAGAATCTTTCAATATCACCTAAAATGATTTAAGGACTGAAGGAACAGCGCTTCGGCAACTGGTGATCGAGCAAGGTGAGCAGACAAAAATATTTATCATGTGAACATCAATGGAATTCCTTCCCAGTCAGGGTTTCTTCCCCTTACCACTACATTATACTAATCCCAGGAAACCCCCAAAGAACCACCCTCTTATATCTCGGCTATAATAATTCGGCCCGTTCATTTGTTTTGGCTATATCCGAATACTTAATTCAAATATAGCGATCAAAGTAAATAATATACTGTCCGTTTTGCATCATTCCTGAATAGAAGTGATTTTTGTTTACTTTAACGAGACTTTTTCACACATGCTAATGACGTCATAGGTTCAAGCGTACGCATCATGTAAATATGTGTAGAGTTGACTTGTTTACAAAATTTGACAATTCACCGTCGAATAAAAGAAAAAAAAGGGAAAACAGACTATATTCCACACATTTTTTTTTTAATAGATATCTTACAAAATATGTTGAGGAAAATCCTTCTATTTTTTGTTTTTTTTTACTTTGATTGTTGCATATCATTGCTACCAAAAAGCTGAATAAAAATAATTTTTTGGACAAGATGGCGCCATATGGAGTCAGAACGAGGCTGCAAAAAGCATGGCCGAAAAAAAGTCCTTTAGGGTTCTGAGTCATTCGGAACTCTTGGTTTTGTAGGTTCATTCTTTCGTTTCGTACGTGTAATATATAGGCGGTCTTCAGACCGTATCAAAAGAATTCTGGTCAAAAAGTTACACTGTTGAAGAGATAAAGACTATTCTTTGCGGTTTGCCCCTCAATATATCTGATTTTTAATACAGTGCTCGAAACGTTCAGCGACTTCTAAAGAAAATGAAACTGAAAAGAAAGGGTAACGAATCGCCCATAGATGCTATCGTCAATACAATAAAGCAGGAACTTGCTAGTGGGTCTCAGTCTGGCCATTGGCCGGCCCATGGCATTGGCATAAGACCAATGCAGTACAGACTTCAGAAGAAACATCATTTAACGTATCAAGGTAGGCTGAAAGATGTAGAGGTTATTTCTCCAAAGTTGTTTATATTTCGAACAAATACCAACAGCTATAATGTTTTGAGGGGAAAAGCGTGATTAAATATATATCTTGCTATAATGTATCCATTGGTCATATATTGTTCTTTCTCTTGCATTCCATTGTTAGCATCATACACGTGTATTCTTTGTATACGATATTCTTATATAAGCTTCGGATTAAATTCTGGTTGCGTTTGCTCCAACAAAGTACATGCATGTATGCATAATATTATTGCGTGACAAGGTGCAAGTGGACGTGAGAAATGATGTGTTTACCATTGTTACTAATGCACAGACTCGTCATGATCAAGTTTGTAATGTTCTGTTTTGTGCCATTCTTCTAGTTTTCGGAGGATCACGCCTTTACAGAATTTATGACAGATAAACATAATTTTGTCAGGCAAACCGTGAATGATTTCTTGAAGATTTTAACTCCAGCTTCACTGCAAGAAAGGCAGACTGGAAAATTAAAAAGAAGGCTCTATTCGGTTTGGGGTCCCAATCACTGATGGTTATGATAAACTTAAACCGTTTGAAATATTCATTTCTGCATCGCGTAATGGGTTTTCCCGTAGGACACACAGTTTACATGGAGGCAGTGTGCATTCTGGCAGCACACACGTAAGTATCCAGGTAGCTCTTTCCTGAGTTTCCCCGACCACTGAGCCGAGTTAGACAATAAGTGTCCAAGCTCCACAACGTTTCGCCCGTATTTCCGGCCAGCCCGATCGAAAGGTCTGGAAAGAAATCCATACTTACAATCTTGTTTCTGACAGTCTTGTCTGATGTATTTATCTGCATAATTGGGATCAATGACCATCCTCAAAAGTTCTCTAGGCATTCTTTTTTCTAGGATTTTCTTTCAAGGAATAACAACCTCGCAAGTCTCTGACAGCCATTTTGCAAGAACGATGACTCGGATAGTTAATTATGTTACTTTTTTTACCAACCCAAACAAAAAATAGGGGGAAAATCTCAACTATTTGATGTAGTACAATTAACAAACATACAGCCATTTATTCATTTTGGTAACCTCTAATTCAGGCGATTTTCATCTTTAAAAAAAAAAGAAAGAACAATATTGACTCCACCGGATGTGGCTTTTGTATAAAGTGTCGTCGACAGGTCGAATATCCATATAGAATTTCCCGAGCACATCTTCTAGCCGGACAGGTTTAAATGTATCAAACTCTGAGGTTTCGCTAATGCTGCATAGATACTCTTTAAAAGTTTTGCTGCACATTTGTTAGCTTTAAATGTCTTCGCTGTGTGAATGTTTGCACGTATCTCTGTCATCTCGGCTCCTGTCGAGTTCCTAAAATGACTAGACAATCTCACCTACTGTACTCACTTCCACGATGGGTGTTTACAATATTATGGTCGTAAATAAAGTGATATGGGTAATCACTGTATGAGAACCAAGAAAGGGATATCATAGAGTGAAAGACATTCATACTTACCAATTGGATGTATGTATACATACGTGTCCTGATAAATGAACTTTTTACTTCTTATCCTATAAGCATAACCTTTACACATTACGTAGATCCCATGTATGTCCTTTAAACATAAAGTAGTTTCCACCATCAAGAAAACTTGTTCTGAGTCTTTGCCTTAGCAAACAAACACTCTCAAAGGCGTTACAGTATATATACCGATTGATTGCCTGCCTTGCAGTTCGAGCTAACTAGCAAAACACCAACCATAAAAATCAGTGTGTCAGGAAAGATGGTTAACAAAATATTGAAAAAAAAAAGCTTTAACCTGAGTCTTTCTCATAATAAACCAAAAACTAAAAGTTAAAATGTGTGTGTTCACCAAATGTGTGAATGACTTTCTGGCATCTTCTTGGAAAGATGAGAATTAACCTCCGGATGTCTGTGATGGTGATCCTAAGCAACTACCACTTCTCACTAAAACATAAAGGTCTTTAGCTTTTATATTTGGTATATGGGAACACCGAGGGGCACCCTACACAGATTGTTAAAATTATCCCTCTTGGGTGGTCAAAACTGGCCACATACCAACGGTCACCAGGTAAAGATGTGTTATACGAATTTAAGTGAGAGATAAAAGAATATCAGTGTTCACTTGTTTTAATTGTAGCTCTTCCAACAAAAAGGTGCTTTTTGGGAACTCATGACCAATATGATTCACAGGAGGAATAACTAGTTGCTGCGATATGTCTTAAATTGGTGTTTAGACACTATCAATTGAAACTCTATTTTATATAGTTTTTATTCTCATTTTCTCAAAATAAACACTAGGATAAATACAACATTGAAAGAAAGAAAAAGCAGAATAACAACTTGCTAAAACAAATTTCCAGTTAATTTATAAATGTTCTCCTTTTTCATCCGAACATTTGTGCTCATTCCTCGACAACAAAATGCTTCTCTGCCCAAAAGGATATACGCAAGTAAGTATACAGACTGTGATTTAAAAGTGCGTTACTTTGAGTGATCGTTGACTGAATTCCGTATCATTGTAATAGCAATGTGTAGATCTATTGGTGAATTGCCAGGAATATGGAAAGGTTTTTGTTACTGATTTTTTGTCTCAAAGATATTCTCATTGAATTTGATATGTCCGTTTTATAATTGATGGAGGAAGACTCTTGGCTTAACTACTCTTGGGCTGTTCAAGCTGGTAGAACCATCGGTGGGTCTGAAAGCGAAAAGTCTGTGTATGGTCCTTTCGAAACAAAGTATTGCAATAAACAACTAATCTATTGACGCAATGTAAACGCATATTTAAAGATACATTGGTGAAAATGTTCAGGATTATTCCTGAATTTCAGGTTTTTGAGACTTTTTGTCCCTATATAATGGTATAGCAAACATGTCTTTTCAGGATAATGAACTACAGATTTCATGTTTTTGAAATTCTTCAACTTTAACCCATGAAGATATTAAGCCCCTATTGTTGTAAGTAAAATAGGAACGGTTTATTGCAACAAAAAAACCGGATGTATCGATGCGATGAAAACCTCAATATAAAAGGTAAAATAACCACCGTAATAGTGCTAAAATACTGTTGAAAATGCATATATCCTTCGCCGGATGTGATGCTTATTTTCGAGAGTTGTTAAACAAGTGACTTGCAAAAGCATATCCCTTACCAACTTTTAATTGTGTCTCTTGCCTCGAATTGTAAAATTGAGTACAATTAAAAGATATATACTACACAAAACAACTCACGCACATTATGTATAAAGGCAATGGCTCAATCTCGTTTTGCGGACTGAAAACCATTCAAAATGTAAAAGAAAATACATAATACTATAATTGTCACGCAATAAACATGAAGTAAGAAGACTAACAATATTTCATAAAGCTGAACTGGTTGCCGTCTTGTTACTAAGACCTGCTAATTTTCAGGCCTGGTCCTGATATCAGGCTTTGGGACTTTAATTTGTCCTTCTAGTTCATATTGAAGATGTTTAAGGCCTTAAGTTATGATTTTCAGGCTTGAGTATTACTACATAACTATACTTATAATGCCGGCTAATTTTCTAGAAATATATCTTTGTGTCGTCTGCTTTCCAAAACCTTAAATAACTTCTTAATTTTGTTGATGAAAGATACTTAGAGTGACAAACAGGTTAGATCACAGGCCAAGTAAATTTGTGGCTGGCCTGGATCTAATCTTTTTGCAAAAGCATGAATTAGGTTCCAGTACTATAAGGGTTAAAAACAGAAGGCCCGTCAGTGAAACGTTGTTGAAAGCAGAATGTAACTCCAGTTTTCATCTGAACACACTAACTCGTCTTAATGTATACGCTGGTCCGGGGCTTAGTTAACGCTAAGCTAACCTGAAGATAGTATGCCAGGCCTTGTAAATCGCACATAGAATAATATCTTAATAACATCTTAATAAATCATGATTTTACGATCCCGTACAAAGCAAATACATACTATGTAGGCTGTCACTAGGAGCCTGTCTCACAAGATTCCTGGTTCCTAAAGAATATTTTTTATAACATCTTAATGAATGTCAATGATCATATTACGATTATATACAATACATATACAAACCACGTAGTAAGGCTGTCACTAGGAGCCTATCTTACAATAGCTTCGTTCGCCATATTGGCGGCTAACCGTTAAAATAAAAAAAAAAAAATACCTCAGAAGAGCGTCAACTCATGGGTAAACGGAACACGAGTCATACCTGTAAACTGTTTATCGTACTTTCAAGCTGCTTGTTCACAGATGTGAAGACGTTCTGAAGTTTCAAATCAATATCTTGAAAAGCTGATCAATAGCTGCATTGTTGTACAAAACACACAAGAGAATATTCATTAGAAGTAAAAAAAAAAATAAGAAGAAATGATATGTATTGTAGTCCGAACCGTTGCAACGGTTTCAAGATCTACTGCCTATCAGATATATGGACGCTTTGAGTTAATTTTTATTATCAATAACTTACAATTTATTGCTTCGACGGCATTTGAGTTTGACTTTCGAATGTTCTCAATGTAATCAAGCAGCTCTAGGACGCACATATGTTTTCCATTTACAAAAACAAAGTTACCTTCGAAGTTTAAAGGTTACGAAAATTTTATAAACGTAGACGTTAAGGTACGAATATTTATGAGACAGACCCCATGACTGATCAACTTATACAAATAAATGCATTTATTGATTTTCATTGAGTAAAGTTGGTAAAATTAACAGTTCTATCTAGGATGAAAAGTATACAGTAAATATATATCGGAGTGAAATATTCTATGAAGTGAAGATATGTAAAACCAAGTCTACAATAAACCTTCGATGAACCGATCAAAATTATCCTGTCAAATTCTTATACAATCACGTTCTTATAAAGTCACATTCTTGTAAAGTCACATTCAAATGCTTGCTTGACAGTCGTTCCATGCGGTCAATCGAAAATAAAGGCCATCATTTTTTATCATGGTAAAGGTCATGGAATCCTTGGTTACACTGTCGTGTACAGCACAGCAAAATAGGTCAGAAACACACCAGCAATCTGAAATTATAATAAAGACGATAAGCATTCGTCAATCTATCATATTTTGACATTGTTTTACTCATTCCCCCAATCGCACTGAAGGAATTCAATTTATAAATTAGTTTGCAATTTTTTGGTAAAGGAGCTGCGAGTGACTGAAAATATAACTCACAAAAGGAGATATCGCCCGATGTTCGTCTGTTTTGTCTTATATGCAAAACAAAAACACATACGCTTTTGATATTCGAATACTAAATATCAACTTTATTTTGTACATTATGAAAGTCGATAATGACAGATGTAGATTTTAGCAGAAAACGTGCTACATAACAGTCTAATACTTGCTTATAATTATGTTATTCCGCATCGATCCGTATTCCCAGTCATTTTTACGTATTCTAAATATCAACAAAAGCAAGATATTTCCGTTCGTCCTACTGAAATAGCTTTGCAGTTGAATATTGGAGTCATTTGGAGGAGATAGAAACTTGGAAAGAAAGATCTGTTTTTAAAAAGGATATCCTCTTCTTTGTTATCATGTCCAGGCGGGTGATCACACGACCAATGTTTACGAAAGAATATTGTAACCCATGGTTCATAAAGGCCTTACGTCTAATACTCGGTAGAGATTCGCAGTCGACGGGTGATGTTTTGAGGTATTTTGCATCCCTCGACTCAAATTTCTCTGCAGTGTGTTGGAGCGAACGGCACGGCCAAAAATGGCAATAATAATCACCGCCGGAACATTGCGTATATAAAATAGTGGACAACAAAAGTAATCCGCTTTAGAAAAAAAATGCACAAATACCTGCTCATTCATGGGCGCCGCAAATTGCATTCTGTTTTCTTAATCTTCCCTTCCTATTTCAACAACATATTATAACCAAGGAGTTTTCATAATAGGGTGGTCGTTCATTTGTGTTTCACTAATTAAAGATAAGACATAGCAAACTTGTGAGAATATGTCATTTTATTTTACAAAAATGCAATCTGTTTTAAATCGCAAACATTGATCACCTCGCCTCATGTCTTCCTCATCAAACACAGAAAATATCCTGGAAATTGGAATCAATGTAAACTTTATTTACCGTTAGTATGAACTCTTTCGTGATGGTCAGCAGTCCGAACGTTGTAAAGCCCACCTGTGTTCCGGTCAGCTTGGACAGGAATAGGTTTAGCTATGATAATGAGGGAGAACATATATTTTGTTGAACAAAAATATGCTATTAAAGATATATTGCATGACATAGCAACATTCTGATTGTGGCGATTTTAAAGTCGTTTTAACCCGTATAGTGCTGGAACCGACTTCATGCTAACGCAAACAGGTTAGATTCAGACAAGCCGCCAAGTAAATTGACGACTGGCCTGTGATCGAACTTGTTTGCTACTCTGAGTATCTTGCCTCATCAAAAGTAAGCAGATATTTAACTTTAAGATTTTGGAAAGCAGACGGCACAAAAATCTAACTTTAGAAAATTATGTAAAAGAAAGACAAAATAAAAAATTAAGTGATATTAACGTTGTCGATTGGTAAGGTAGCATCTGTCACTATTATTGGGACTTTGTATAACCCTTAGAATGCTAGGTAACTTTTCTGAAAATAGTGTTTTTGTGTCTGCTTTCCAAAATCTTAGTAATCTCTAATTTTGATAAGGAGAGATACTCAGAGTAGCAAACAGGTTTGATCACAGGCCAGCTGCCAATTTACTTCCCGGAGCGTTATTTGTTTTAACTCAGTATTTTAGATAGCACCATTTTCAAAGATATGTAAGTTATTACAAATAGGCAAGATAATGTTATTATGACTTCCCAACAAGTAATGCGTTTAAGTTAACCTTTGTATGGTAACATCGTAAAATAAACAAAATGGCAGACATATTTCGCGCCGTATGTGAAGCCATTATCAACCGCTTTTATAGTGACAGAAATAAGCAGAAAAATATAAGGGGTACAAATATTTGCAGTATAATTAATTCGTTATCCAGTTTTTTGACATGCATCATGATTCTCTTCTCGCCTTTTGAACTCGTGTAACCCTTCTGCTTACGCCTCATGACGCATGATTGCAATGGCAAGACGCGAGTCTGGGTACCGTTTTACTAAAGGTTTTATGCTAAATATTTGCGTAAGTTCATAACAACATTCCATCTTATTTCAAAATTGGGCTTAGCAATATTGCAAAGTAACACATCATTGTAATCGTTTCTCAGAGACGCTTCCAATGACGTGTCACATTGCTATATTGCACTTTTATTTCAGGCACTCTCTATGTTTATCAGTTTTGACAATCGCAAATATTTTCCTTAAGTCGTTTAGTGAAATGGTACCCTGGTGTTTCGTGTCAAGATGCCGAATAACTAGATCTGTCCAACTCAGGAAATCGGGTTGACCTACCTGTGTTGCCTTTTCAAGTGAGATGGTCTCCACATTCACATAGTATATGGTATCCAAAGGAGCATGTGCCTGGAAAAAAATCCGTATCATATTATTTCATATAAAAACACATAAGAAGTAGACAGCAGTCACTGTCGTTCAAAGAATGTATTAATTTGTAACAGTGATTTTGTCTTAAGCCACTATAATTGAAACACTTCATAATTGATGTATTCGGTTCAATGGGAAGATTCTCATAGGTGCACTTTCTAAAATACGTGGCATCAAAGAGGGCTGAACTATTTGAGAGCTAATCAATTTTAGCTGTTATGGTTTCTTGCAATTCCTACAGAATAACTTAAAATATGGGGATGTATTTGAACACAGTTAAGTAAATATACGTTCGTCGACAATCTGACGCGCTAGTTTCTCTTTAAAAAGACAAATAGAAAATGTACATATATCAATACATACCTCTTCATGAACGTAAGCCGCCGATACAGAAATAGTAAACAACATTCCTAACGCTAAAACCAAGAAAAATAGGCTTACAATTATCCCAATCAAAGACCGCTCAATTTTTACCATACTGTAAAGAACAAAAATGCTCATCCCTAGAGTGCACAAATAGATATTCCCGTAAAGAAACTTAAAGTCTTTGTCAAGACCAGACACAGCTTCGCATAAATCGATGTGGACTTGACGGCAATTTTCAAGATGCTCGAACGAGTCTTCTCTTCCGCGCCGAAGCACTTTGTTCAGATGTTTATTGTAGCCTCTGAAACCAGTGTGAAGCATGAATGATATAACCATGAGGTAGAAAGCATGCGTTATTAAAGGTACGACCTGCAAACACACCGGTATTGTCACGAGAATTCTACTTGCCATTGTATCTGGTAATGGTACAGTGAATGATGTATTATAGCTTAAATATGCAAGGTCTTCCTGCGAGGGCATTAAGACAAAAGCAACGACAAACTGTAAAGACACTGATACAAGCGTCAGAACAATTGCAATCGAAACAATGATTGCCTGTCCTCTACTAAAATGGCTAAAGTCAATTGGAAAATCCTGTGTAACCATCTTAGATGTTGTCTTATGCCACAAGACCATGGAATCGTGAAAGTGTCCATACTTCAAACTGAATGCCTTCCAACATCCTAAACAGCTTCCAAAGCACTGGCAGGTCAGTAATGATGATGCAATGATGTCGATAGACGAGCCTTTCACGAAGATGAGAATTCTTAAGAGATGAACTACAAAGCACGCAATGAGAAATCCTCTGTAAGCATACAGAAGACACTTTTGTATTCCACCTTTTGAATAGTTTAAACATGCACTAATACTCATTAAATAAATGATCGGTTTTAAACTGAATCTTTTCACGATGTCGTTGTCTGCGTCTTGTCTACATGCTTTTCCCCCTTCAACAGACATGTTTATGTAAGTTACAAATTATATTTAACAACAAATCCGACACTCAGTTAATTAGCGCGTCAGTGTGGTTATCTAAAAAATGGTTGTAAAATTCATTTGTTTCGTCGTGTCGATCATTTCAGTAAGAACACACTATTCGTGTATTTGCATTGGTAATGGACAACCTGAAAGCCATTAGTCCCAAATGCCAAATCACACGACACCAGTATCTCCTATTGATGATAAATTATCCTTCTCTTTCTCTAAATACACTTCACATATTATCGCATTGAATTGAAAGAAGAAAAGTTCGATATTCTATTGCATTGAGCATGCTTTTAAATTATTTATACGGGACCTTTCATTCTTTGAATGCATGTGTGATTTCTTTCTTTCGATTGGTTAAGTTGTCAAGAGTGGGTTGTCTTCATTTATCTATTTATTCTTTGATTTGGTAATTGACACCCAATACTCCAAACTGATTCAGAGTTCTCTAACCCACTGCTGCCTGAGCTATGGTCACTGACTGTGTGTGCATAGAATTATATATTACATATCTGAGGATGCCTGGCTGTTTACATATAAAGCCTTTGGTGCCTGCTATCAACACAAGGTATCAAAACGATGTGACAACCTGTATGACTCAAGCGAAGGATTTCATTTCGTATAGAGAGCACTTATCATAGATCCATTGGCCTCAGCTGGGTAAGGGTCAAAGGTTCCATCAGAATAGATTCTGTGAGTACGATACATACAATATTTGGTTATGAATCATTTTTCTATACTATGCATCGGTAAAGAGCACGATTAACGTCTGTGGATATATTTATACCAATATGTGAGCATGTCCAAATTCTTTTTATTGGTTTTGACAGATTGGGGGTTCAACGCAAGACTATAGTATTGCACAGAACCCTTGAGATGTACCCTCTATATTCTGATAAATATGACGGATACATACCGTGCAAGGTATGGATTGGCGTTGACGTTACTAAATTCTATTTACAGTTTATTTATTTTTTAGAAAACAGTATTTCGTCAGGATATAAGTATGATTTGCAGATATTTTGCATTGTATCTCATGATGATATCGTCCCATTGCTCGTTTTACGACCTTCCTTTCGATCCATGATATATTTGCTAATGATTTTTACATACAATGTCACTTACTTCAAGTCAACGTGGTAAATGGTGTTCTATGGTTTTATACTAATCGCTCTTAGTTTTGTTATGAGTTTCTGTCACTTTATGGTTTGCGATACCATTCTTTCAATTTTGAATTGCTCATTGTGAACCGACACCATGTGGTTTCATACACTGTACCACTTGGTAGTGGTCTCCTGATTCCGTGATTTCTGTGTACTTATATCAAAACTTGAGTAGCATCGATAAGCAACTTCAAAAAAGAAATGGCCCATCCCAATATGTATCAAGGTTTTTTTTAATTATCAAATAAATGAGGTAATCATATTTGATAGACAAATATACATTTCGATGACAATCTTCTGGACACGCTATGGATTTAGGTTTTCACTTTCCAACTTCCGTTGTCGAACCTCCAATTTCCTACTTTGAACCTCTCCAAGTTCCGAGTAAATTTAAAGAAATATCAGTTGCCAATAACGCCACGGTTTAGACAGTTAAATATATGGTTGAAGAAGAAGCTTCTCCACACACAAACGAATTTCTAGGTTGGTTGTTAAAAAAAGTTAAAGTATATACGTACCTCTTTATGGACATAAGCGGCCGATATTGATATGGAAAACAGCATACCTAATGTCAAAACCAAGTAGAATAAGTTAGCAATCACTCCAAATATGGAGTGTTCATATTTGACGGTACTGTATAGGACCACAATACTCATCCCTAAAGTCCATAAGTATATATTTCCATAAAGGAACTTGAAGTCTTTGTCAAGCTTTGTCACAACATGACATAAGTTAACATGGGTTTGTCGGCAATCTTCTAAGCGTTCAAGCGAGTCCTCATTCATTAAATGAATAACATGTTTGAAATGTTGGTTGAAACCTCTGAATCCAGTGCGAAGCATTAGAGATATTACCATAAGAAAGAAAGATGGTGTTATTAAAGGCACAATCTGTATACACACTGGTAAAGTTATGAGAAATCTTGATGCTAACGTATCATCAAACGGAGCTGCCAGCGATGTATTAAAGCCGACTTTACGGAGTTCCTCTGCAGGCGGTATTACCACGTATGTTATAACAAACTGTGTCGTAAAGGAAAAGATAACTATCAGAGACGCAGCAGCTACGATGAACGCCTGCCTTAGACGGAAGTACCTCAAGTCAATCACGATGTTCTGTTGTAACATTTTAGTGATCGAGTCATGCCACATACGCATTGCCTCGTGAAAATGCCCGCATTTTGTACTGAACAACTTCCAACATATCAGACAGCTGCCAAACGACTGACACGTAAGCAAACCTGCAGATATGAAATAAACTGTCGAGCTGCGGTACACGGCATTTCTTAAGATATACACTATAAACGTTGACACAAAAAATACTTTGTACGCCCGCAGCAGAAAATTCGAAAGACGACTGTTCGAAGTTGTCAAGTTGTAGCAGGCACTAGCACCCATTAACCAGACAATTGGCTTTAAGCTAAACTTTTTTACACAGTTTTCATTCGGAAGGTGTTCGTTACACTTCATTTCCTCCGTTGCAGACATTGTCTATATACTGAAAGTTAAAACAACCGTATCCTTGTCTTTCTATTTTCTATTGAATGCCGACACGTTATGCCAGAGATATTCAGTGAGCAAATGGCGAATACATTTGGATTTAAAAGTTTAAAGCATATATGGAGATAACGCTGCAATTAAGCCATCCCATTACCGTACCTTATCTCTTGTTTAACAAGCATTTAGACCACCAGTTCTAGAGCAAATATTACAGATATCTCGTGTTCATTTACCCTCTGCAGCTTACGACGCTTCTGCTTCAAAACAATGCTCTTCTTTTAGTTCATAAGCAAATTCAGGGAATCACGTGGTCAGGTTTCAGAAAAAATTATCACGGGACCCTCATTTTGGGTTTCAAACTGGTACATCTTCCTAATTACTTACTTGTTGTTTTTTTATCTTACAACGCCTATCATTTTGCCAGCCAGAAGTGGTTTCAATGACTATCATCAGCTTTCCTCTGGATGGTCTAATAACCGAGATAACTCATTGGGTGCGCCGTGATTTCCTGGGTACCGTTTTACTAAACAGTTTACGCTTAAGATTTGCGTAAGTCTAAAACAACAATTCCTCTTATTTCAATATTGGACGAAGCAATATTGCAAAGTGACACATCATTGGAAGCGTCTCTCCGAGACGCTTCCAATGAAGTGCCACATTGCAACATTGTACTTTCATTGAAGATACTATCCATGTTTATCAATTATGACTTACGCAGACATTTTCCGTAAGTTGTCTAGTAAAACGGGCCCCTGCTGATCCGTAAAATCACGAAACACTCCATGACTCATAACGATTATTAGGCCATCCAGAGGGAAACTGTACCTGAAGCTATACCAAACTGAACTTTCCGCCCACTTACAAGTTTTTTTTAATCGACCTTGTAAATCAAAACCCCTATTACATACTCGAACAGCAATCGTTTGGGAACGAATCTGGAGTAAAAGAGATGGCTTGTTTTTAATGAATATTATGCAATGCCCCCAATGAGCTACCAGAGGAACAAATGTGTGAACTTACAAGCGGGATATAACTTACATATTACTTATTCATACTCCTATCAGCAACATCTAAACTGTGTCTTCTACCAGATATATTGTCGTTCGCGGTATTTATATAAATTTAAACTAATTCTTTATGACTCTTTGACTCTACTTAACAGCTATGTCTGGTAAATTGAAGGAACTTCACAAAGACCGAATTTGCTTCCATGGGGAACGAAGAGGAAACAATTGGCTTGAAGGGAATATGAACATTTACAAATTAAGATCGTATGATATTAGTAACTGCTCATTGAGGAAAAAAGGACTCACTTTTTAACAATAGGGGTACAGAGTACCGAGGTACCAGGATGGATTCCCTCCGAACCTCAACAATGACGATGTAAAAGAATAACTTTTTATGCCAACGTAAAGAAAGACATTTGTTAAACAATGAGACATTTTTTATTCGTTTTGCGATGCGACTTTTCTATTGTGTACAAAAAGCGTTTTTTCGGATCAGACACACGTCTGTCTGATATCCTTATGGAGATTATCGGGGAATTCCCAAACATTTTGCACTTTGATTGGATATTTCGCACTCTCTTTTCTCTCCCTAATTTCTTTTTTAAATCAATTCAATGCGTACCACTCTGTAAACAGATTGTGGAAACAAAGCACACATTTGCGATCTGAAATATTTCAATTAAGCATTCGTTGATTTTCTGCTAAAACGGTCATGTTTATTGAAGACCATCATTATAGAAATACTTCAATCAATGGCACGAACGAGATAACATCTAAAAGCATATTGAAATGGTTGGCACACATTGACGAGTGAATGAATAGATTGATTGAAAGCATTCATAATGTAGTAATGTAAAGTCGTTCATACACCAAACGGTGTTTGTTGAGTACGTTGCTGTATAAAGGAGAGGGGAATACCGTTCGTGCCCCCGGGACATTTTCAACAGGTAGCGCATTATAGTATAATACATCTAATCCCTCTTGCACCAAATGGACATGCCAAAGCTTTGCTTTAAATTTGTGTCACCTGACTAATTTATTTTACGGGTGACTTACGCAGTTTCGTCAAGTTCGATTATTGTGTTAATGTTTCCATACAAGTGTGTTCCTGTTAATAAAAGACCTTAAATAGGAATAAGTTGTTGCATGATGGATTAATTCAAGAGGACGTACATTGCTTCAAAATAATGCGACATTCTTTTTCAATCTTAATTTATAAACCTTAAACTTACCAATACATCGAGGCCACCAACCTTCCCCCATTGTGAGATTACGAATGGTTAAAGCTAGAAATAAAGCGCGTGTGTGGAAAAGGTAGGCTACATCGTGATATTGGATAGAAGCAATGGTTCCTAAATGCATATAACAAAAAAATATGGACATATTAGAATATATCTACAGTAAAAGAGTCATCAATCGACACAATATGACTCAAATACTGTTGAAAATTTCCATAAATCCCATTTCAAACACATCATAAATGTTGATTAAACCTACCTGTTGATTTGACCTACCATTTTGGTTGGTATACAGGGGCCTACAAAAGACACCTTACTAATTGGCGATAAAGCTTCCCCTAATTAACAGGCCCAAGCCCTTTCCATATTTAAGGAAGTAAACCCTGCCTACCTCTCCGTGTACGCATGCTGCAGACATCGATGTAGCTTAGAACATCCCTAGCAGCAGACAAACGTAGAACAAGCTGAATATGACTATAAACCCAAAATATGAAATGACATCTAGTGCCTTTCAGTACTTAGATGAAAATCTCACTCAATGAGAAGCCATGGGGTCCTCTTTGACGCATACTGCAAGCGTATGACTATATACCCCATTTCAATCATATCATATAATTGTTGAATTACCCTACCTCTTCGTGTACGTATGCTGCAGATATTGATGTGACTAGGAGCATCACTAGCGATAAACAAAGGTAGAAAAAGCTGAAAATAACAATAAACCCCATTTCAATTTTATCATATAATTGTTGGCTTAACCTACCTCTCCATTTACGTATGTCGCAGAGATGGATGAAGCTAAGAGCATCCCTCGCGACAAACAAACGTGTAACAAGCTGATGTGGCTATAAACCCCTTTCAATTATATCATATAAGTGTTGGCTTAACCTACCTCTCCATGTACGTATGTTGAAGAGATGAATGAAGCTAAGAGCATCCCTAGCGACAAACAAATGTAGAACACGCTGAAAATGACTATAAACCTCATTTCAATCAATTACATGTAATTGTTGACTTAAACTACCTATCAATATTCAACTATTCTAGAACCTTCACAATTAAAGTGTAAATGAGCGCAAGCATGGCTTAACCTACCTCTCCGTGTACGTATGCCGCAGAGACTGATGTAGCTAAGAGCATCCCTAGCGACAAACACAAGTAGAACAAGCTGACGACAAGCCCCGTGAGATTCTGTTGCCATTTGACCAGAGAGTAGAGTGCAACAATTCCCATCGACAAGGTCCACGTGTAAACGTTCCCAAACAGGAACGAAATGTCTTCATCAAATCTGGACACCACATTACATAGCTCGAAATGCAGCTGGCGAAACCTTTCGAACTTTGACAACGGTTCTTCTCCGTTTCCAGGTTTGAATACTCCTCCCATTTGTTTGTTTAGTGCTCTAAATCCGGAGCGTAGCATAAGGGCAATGACCATGAGAAATAGTGGAGGTATTATAATTATACAAATCTGTATAGCAGTTGGTAAGCAGATGAGAAGTCGCGAGAATGTTGTATCTTCCAATGGAGCGGTGATGGAAAAGTTCATTCCCAACTCACGGAGCTCATCCGCCGGCGGAAGTGTAATAAAAAATGCAGTAATTTGCAATCCGAAGCACGCGATCATTAAAGCAATAGCAACACTAACGATGACAGTTTGCATCCGTCTCAAATACCGGTGATCTACCAGAACTCCTTGGTCTTGCATGTTTGAAAGGCAAGTCAACCACATATCCCATGATTTGTGAAAGTGTCCGTAGCGTAAGCTAAACATCTTCCAGCATATGATATAACAACCGAAACACTGACAGAGCACGATGTAGGTGCTAATATTCTTAGCGAGCATGTCCCAGGCATACGCTAAATCTCTGATCAGGTACGCCAGAAGCAACAAAACGGTGATTGCCTTGTAAAGCACATTTAGAGCCACGAGCATAATTTTCTTTGACCCGTTTAGATTGTAACAAGCACACGCAGCCATGAGATATAAACTTGGCGTTAAGTCAAACGCCTTTGTGTTTTTCCGAGCTTTCATTTCAATTGAGTGCGGTTGCCCACCTTCATTCTCTCCACTAGGGGCCATCGTTCAGCATATAAGGAGTAGTCCACTCTATGTTTAGTTCAAATACCATTCATTATGTGCTTCTGTGTTGTTTCTTCAGTGCTTATATTCTTTGTTACATTCCTGTTGTTTGATGTTAAATAAATAACATTAACGCTTATTTAAGAGTCCCTTTTTGAGGCATTTATAACTGGTCCAGATTGATATCAACCTTACACAGCATTTCCAAGAACGAAGAGAAATCCTTTTTTATTTTGATCCATCGTAGAAATCAAATCGAGTTCACGTTACATTATTTATAGTATTTTCTCGTTTTTAGCAGCGGTTTCATACATTTATATATCATATTCACCTATGATTACCTTCAAACGAGTTAATATAAGTGCACAGTAGGAACAGATGAGATCGTAGCGAGAAAGTTCAATATCGAGATGTTAATATGTTTTGGAAGTTAAATGAACAAGTGTATAGCCATTTGTATACTACAACACAACTTTTAACACATGTCCTTTCGTTAAGAAGCTTTCCACAATTAATTTGAATGTATGATAAAAGAAATCAAGAATGCAGATTTTCACAAACATTATTGTTGTCAAGTATTGTATTAAAGCGTTGAATTTACACGTTTGCAGAGTGAAAGAATGAAGCTGAACTGGTAGTTCTTACAAGGAATGAATATTCGAAAGTATTCACAAAGTCCCAACTGTACATGTATAGCCAATAAGCTATCCGACTTTTTTAAAAGAATCTCAAGAGATAATTCGTGTGTTTTCTTACAGCTGTTTCTTTATTGCGGGGTTTTCAATATAGACTGTCGTCTATAACGAAAACCTCGCGATGTATCGAAGAACACCGGGAAAGATCACGTTCATTTATTGTTTTAACACTACAATAACCAGTAGTTAATTATTCCACAGCAATATACACAATATTCACAGCACCATTCACTAAGAATTATTTCATCGCTCGGTTTGATATGGCTTATATCATTCAAAATCATCAGAAGTCAACAATGTGGCCTTGCAATATCTAGATCATAGGGTGTTTGTCCAAACGCCATGAACAAGACAAAATGTACCTTTTCTGTTGAATGTTACACCGATACTAAAAGTTAACGTATGTAGTCTGATATTCATAATGGTCAATAGAAGTAAACTGTTATTCATAAGTGTGGACCAACATAAAAAGTGTAAACACATTCTTAATGGGGAATGAAAGGCATTTGACTAATGGCTTTTACCTGTAATTGTTCAACAACCATTGTCCGTCGTAGCACAAATACCGGAATCCTTTGTCTCAACCATAGATGTATTGATCAAACAGCTACTGTAACTATCCACAATATATTGACGGGTTAAATAATGAGATATTTCATTATCCATATAATGAGCAACTATCCATCCTGACAATATATTGACGGGTTAAATAATGAGCAATTACCCCATGTCAGAATTGAATAATATAGTCATACTCTCTGTATTCCTACCAATACATGTACTACTTGCTCCTTCCTGGAAAATGTCTCTTTTTATTGTTTTACTAGCATTGTAATGACAATCAAAAGTACCTAATCTAATGATTGTAGAGTAACCTCCATTAAGAATCACTATCAATATGTAACGAATTAATGTATTGATATACATGTATGTGTTTTGAATCATATCGATATCTTGGTCCGGAAAGTCTTTGAAATGCTTAATCCTTAAAGTGCTGGAACCGACTTCATGCTTATACAAACAGGTTTGATCCAGGTCAGCCGCCAAGTAAATTGGGGACTGGCCTGTGATCTAACCTGATTGCTACTCCGAGTATGTTTCCTCAACAAAATAGAGCAGATAGTTAAGGTTTTAAGAAAGACAAACCCTGAATCTATTTTTAGAAGATTACGCAGCATTGTAGGGGTTAACAGACTGTTTTACAACCCGAGAGTCATATAAAGTATCACTGTTCACGAACTAAATGGTCATGTCTTCTTAAATTAATAATCTCGTTATAGCTGCTTAAACATTCCGCCACAAAATATACGCTATGAACGGTCGTTTAACAATTTCGTCGTTCGAAGTTGCCTTTCGCAGAACCTTTGCTGAGTGTGTGTTTATGTGCTCAACTTCTGATGGTATCTTTAGATGGACCTGATAATATAACACTTTATATGGCCTATCCATCCATGTTGATCAGCCAGGAAACATGAAGCAATATCTGATGTTGTAATATAACTGAAGCAATGTTGGCACCATGTGGTTCATCCCAAAAACAGTAAATCTTGCTAAACTCCTTTGTCTTTTCAACGTAAATCATGTTTTATTTCTGTAATTTACTTTTGTGTTTACATGTCTGCGAAAAATACAGGTTACTTTATTTATTGAAACCTATTGTATTTGTACTGTTTGCTATATTTCGCACTTTTATAATGTGTAAGGATAATGCCAAAGGGTTACAGACATGGCTGCAAGTTTAAAATAGATAAAAAGTAATGCATTTTAGAGGACAACTAGTTTAATGGTTTCGTTTTCAAAAGGAGTATATTCTGGGCTGACGTTTCCAGCTTGCCTGACCGGCTCAAGATCTTCCTTGGTCGTTTATGTACCAGGCATCCTAAATGAAATACCACTAATGCTAATGCTTTGTTAATAGAATAAACATGTTCAAAACCACACAACCGTTTTCGAAGTATGGTTCTGCACTACATTCTATTAGCCGTTCGTTGGCAAAATGTTCTGGTTATATCATAAAAACACGCAAGTTTTTATTTCACCGTTTAAAGTCAAGTTTTGTATAACCTATGTCTATATCGTAAACCAACAGGCGTTTTTATCTAACGCCTTGATGACAAGAATGCAATATGCAATTCCCTTTTCACAATTGCACAAATGTTTTATTCTTACTTTTTACTGTAATGAATATGCAATGTTATGACCATTAATGCACACATGTTTTAACGAATGTGTTGTCAGGAACGGAAATACAATTCCAAAAGTGGTGCAAGCAATATCAGTATCATAAATGGATCCAATATTCAATATTTGGTTTGGTTTTGATGGCAAGAAATAAATGCAAGGTCGGTTTCATAAATACTCACATGTTTCAATTTGATATCAGTAATGATATAGTAATGATATAGTAATGATATGCGAATGTCCGTTTCAAATCACAACCAATTTAACCATTTATTTGATTTCAAGAAATATATATGCAGTATTTGTATCATAGCTATACACACACGACTTGATACGTTAATGTTTTAAGTTGTATTTGCAGTCTTTATACATATGTTCGGTTCTCTGGGAGCCAGTTACGTTATTTTGCAAACTTCTCCATATCCAGTTAGTCATCTAGAGCGTGTAGAGCACTGCGAAGTATGTAAGGAAGACACCAGCAATCTGAAAAAGATCGTTAATGAAATGTAACCTTTTAATGGGGAATTAACTATGAATAGTTATAACAGGTATCCAAGGGTTTTCATTTCGTCAGGGTATCAGGATTTTATGTTAAGATAGTAAACAGTATAATTTGATGTGCCGTTGACATGTTTACATGCTTGAAAATAAAGGAATATACATATGAAGATAATATCCCATGGATTTTAAGGTGTTTGTTCACAGATGTGAAGACGTTTTGATGTTATGGATTGATATGTTTAAGACTGCACATAAGCTTTATTGTTACATGTTAATAATACGCACTGAAGAACGATCATAAGAAGCATAATTGGACGGTTTTTGATTCGTTAAAGTGTGTGAATAAGCATGATTTTAATTTAAAAAAAAACATCGCTTTTTTAAATCTACCGCACTTAAACTGTACATACCCAGAAAGATTGACGCTTTCTGAATTAACAATGCTTTTAAATTGTGTATCAAGCAACAATAAAAAACTGTATTTTTTTTCTGTGAACAAGCACCTTAAATATGTTAATAAATACGGAGTTTACATAAGCTATAAACAATTTCTAAAAGTGCTGATGGTGAATAATATATAAAAACTGCCTGCCCAGCATTTATCATGGTTGGAAGGTTATATGCGATGCCCAGACACCAGACATTTTCTGAAGTAATGGTAAATACCTTTTTCTTCTTTTCAATAAGTTCAGCTCCGACTCTTCTAGCGGAAAAAGCGATATTTCTCGCCAAAAATAAAGATCTGTGGTATTCACACTAGGATAACAAACCCCTTTCAAAAAGTGAGAGGCCTGGTCCTATCAAGTCGATGCTAGTCTCTTATTTCCCTACTTCGTAAACACATGTTGGAGATAACTTTCTTTATTCGTAATACTTGTTTGATTCCAAGATCTGTATCATTTCAAACAATGGGAATTAGTATTTTCTATGAAATCGTTTCAATTTGTTATAGTTATCATTTACCAAATTGTATGTATAATCATTTTTTATTCAATCCAATTCCAATAGGCCTGCAACTTCTAACAAAGTTGTCATTCACAGACTACTTGAATAGTCGGCCGACAGTGGTACAGCATCGGCCTCTTGTACCGAGAGTCTCGGGTTCGATCCCCGTTAGGTGAGGTGACAATTGCGGGGATCGAACCCTCAAATCGGCGGGAGTACTGGAAGTAGTCATCAAAGGTGAATTTAATAAGCTTCAGGCTTCCGTCACAATCGATGTATAATGAATAAGATTAATCTAAAAACGCTTTAATAAAAAGGTGTTCCTTACCGTCAAGATGAACTCCTTTGTAATAGTAAGTAGCCCGAATACCGTAAATCCAACATGCGTCCCGGTGAGCTTCGACAGGAAAAGGTTCAGCTGAAGATATCAAAACAGTGTGTGGATCAAATGTTATCTTTGTAACGAAGGTAATTATTTATGAATGTAGATTGACGTCCCAAGTCAATATCCGTAGACAGTATAGTCGGGTCTTGTGCGATACACTTCGAAAATGATTGCTCAGAGCTTGAGACAATTTTTACAGTCTGTCTGCTATATTGCATTCATATACGTACACGCCCATGCTTCTGGGTGTTCTTCACAAGTTCTCTACAGGAATTGGTTCAGTCAACGGCAGCTTTTCCATATGACCACGTGTAACGCGTTGTAAGTGTTTATGTAGAATTGAACTCGTAAAACGTCGAGCTATGCTGACCATTGGTATTGCCAATATCAAGGTTCGTGCTTTTCTTGCCTGTATACAAATCGCAACGCGATACAAAGGGACCGTCTTCTACATGTTGTCCTACAGGAAGAACGAACATGGATAGACTCAAGCAAGCTAGCCAGAAATTACTATAAAGGGAATTCTATGCAGTATAGATCGGTGATAGTAAATTGGTATTTTCCTAGGACTTTACTAGTCAATATGGAGCTAAAAACATATTAATGCTATGGACACATTTATAAAGACACTTAACACAACTGATAGCGTAACGGTGCTTGTTCACAGATGTGAGGAAATCTGGTGGCTAAGAATTAAGTTCTTTAAAGCTATACAACAGCTGTATTTATTTGTGAAACGCACTGAAGAATAAGACCATTTTTTTTTTAACTCATTACAGTGTATACAGTGAAACAACATGTATTTTAATCCAAAAGCGTGGAATCGTTTTGAGATCTACGGCATATTGTACATATTCAGATAAGTCAGACGCTTCCTGAATTAATTAAACTCCCAATAGCTTCTTCTAATCATACGTCAAACAACAATACAAAGTAATTACCTGAGTGACTTTGTCTAGGTTTGTGTTCTCAGCATCGGTGTAGAATATAACATCAAGCGGGGCATGCGCCTGAAAATATTACATGATGGTTTTTACATTTGAAGGCACATAAAAGGAGATGAGTACAAATAAATTACTGAAAAAATATATGGAGTTCTTTTCATTATGTTCATAAAAGTCATGATACATTATTTACATATGCATTGAAACTCTATCAAACAGACTCCTTGAACATAAGTTATTTTGTGCTAGAAATGTAGTTGTCTTCAATTCAATCATGTTTATCAACAACCTGTTTGTTTACATATTCAAAATAACGAATTCTAATAGGTCAGTTCAAAAATTTGTGAATTAACTGTCAAGGTCAGAGGTGAAGAATCACACAATCTGAATTATTAAACTGGCTAATCTGGGTTAATTCTGGTTGTCTTTCATGTTTAAGTTGTGCTGATGGGGTCTTTTGGTGATAACTATTTGAATCTGACCAAATGTTACCAAATAATATAGTTTGATATGGCATTTATCTCCTTTTATGTGCCTTTAAATGTCAACATACGTATAATCTTGTGACATAACAAAACTGTCTTCAACATTATTCATGCTTGAATGTTATCTTTGTAGGCAAGTACCATTATCTCAAAAGAAGTTATGTGACTGGTCAAAGTTGACAGCAAGAAATAAACGACAGTTACGGAAAATGATAAATAACGTTCGATATGCGAATATTTTTTGAAACATCATTGATGCAAGTTGACTTATTGCTTGTAACTGTATATATTTCCTTTCATTTCGGCAGTTTTGCCAATCATCTTTAGCTTTAATAAAGCAAAGACAGCAAAACCAACTAAAGTGACTATGTCTAAAGAACACCCAACGTGTTACTAGCAACTCTAATTGAAGCCAGGATAGCTCTTAGTCACAGTATAATTGTTTAAACTCTAGAATAGTTGACAAAAGAATTAACATAGAATACTTTAAATTCCCTCTTAAAAAGGTAACTGGGACGAACGCATGTTCATATGATGTTTTATAAGAGTTAAAACGAAAAGGATTGTGTACAAGAAGCGTTAAAACGAGAATAGCCGGAAATAGCTGGCTTAAATTTCGTCAAACGTCGGGGACCAATGAAATCGTGGAAATTCTCCGTTTTGAATACTCGCATTATTGTTGTTGGATAAATGAGTTTTATGAGTATCACGTGACTTTTCTAACCATTTATCCGCCACTCTTTTTTCCGAACGTTCATTGTTATTTTTTAAACAAAACTCAAACGTAAACAATGATGTCAAATCATATGCAATACAATTCGTGAAAGTTCTACTTTGAAACATCGCTTAGTCGTTATATAGTCGTTATAATATCATATAATGTGGTTATTAGCTATCACTTAACATATTTTGCCAATATTTATTACTCAATTTTAACCGGTTTTCCTGTTTTAAAGTGAAATTTTGGCTTAAACGTTATTGGCGATATGCAAGAAAAATAAATGAAACATGACGGAGTGAAATAAATTGCTACAGTAAGTCACTTTTCCATTCACATCTCCATCGTATAAAGCTACATTCGCGTTTGTTCGTTATAATCTGATGCTCGTCTGTCTTTTCATAATTGATCTCTGGTAGCAGACTTGACAGTCAACATAAAGAAATAGATTTGCAAGAGAATTGCACCACTTGCATGGATTTGTTTTATACTTACGGCATCCCGAACGTGCGATGCGTAGATGGACGTCGCAGTGATGATAAAGGTCCCCAGCCCAAGATAAAACACCATGGAGAATTGCACCAGCCAAGGCATGGGGTATTTCACCAAGATATACAAGACAACGAGACCTTCACCGGTTGTCCACAGGAATATGTTACCGTACAATAAACTGAAATCCTTATCAAAGCGGTCAACCACCGAGCACAGATCTACGTGAATCTTTCTCAGGGGTTCGAAATACTCAAACATGTGCTCTTTGTCGATTTTTATCACATAATCAAGTCGTTTATTAAGAGCATCGAATGTTGTTGACATCATGGCCGATAACGTCATTAAGAAAAATCCCGGGATGCAGTACGGAACTATGTTGATATTCATCGCTACGAATAGAAGGATTTGACCAAATTCTGATTCCTCAAACGGTTGAGTTACTCCACTCGTTTGGTTTACCAGCATAATTGCTTTGAAACTTTCCGAAGACGGGAATAATATGAACGTAATAGATGATGGAATGACAAGTCCGGCGAGCAATGAAAGAACCCCGACGAAGCAAAATACCACGTGTCTTTTATTAAAGTACGGTATATCTATAGACACGGCATTGGCAGCCATTTTTGTAAGCACTCCCTCGAACTGTTTGATTGTTTTGTTGTAATGTCCGTACGTAGAACTAAAGGTTTTCCAGCTGATCAGTAAGTTTCCGATCGACTGGCACGAGAGTATCACTACTGTTCCTACAGATTGCACCATCATCGGGTCATTAAACAGTGACAGGTTCCTAACCGTGTACAAAATGCTGGTGATTAAAAGAAATCCTTTGTATGTCCACATGAACGCTGAGAGAACCTTCCGTCTTCGACTACTCAGACTATAGCACCCAACTAGTGACATCAAACACAGAATTGGCCTCAAGTTAAACTTCTGTATCCTGGGTATAACAGAGTTATCTTCCACACACTCGCTCTCCTGGTTCCCCGTTTGTTTCGAATCTTTGTGTTGGTCGATAACCATTTTTATTTGTAGTAAATCAACAAAACAAATATAGATCGGTAATGAATATCAAGATCGTTCCTGTATACTTTATCATTTATCTGCTTAGATCTCGTTCCAAACAAGCACACAATATTTCATTTGGTATAATTTTGTCCGTTGTTTTTGCTATGTCCATATTGTCAGGAATGACGAATCTGTTGTATTGGGTTTTCACAAACACGTGCACTTATCTATTACAGTTCGAGCATATGTATCAAATGATCAGCTGCCTTATACGCGTTAATATTGGAAACGTTTACTGCAGACGTCTTAAATTGTTCCACCGCGAATAGGGGTGGGAGGGGAGACTCCTTCGCCAAGTGGTTAGAGTACAGCCCTTGAAATCACATGGCCCTAATCCAAGTGGATTCAAATCTCGATAACGACATTTAGAATTTCATGAAAGGTAAAATCCCGATTGACTTACGGTATGTCAACGATTCTAACCGACTAGACCATTCCTTATGCGCGTTCAAGTTTTGGGTCTTCCTAAATCATAATGAACCCGGAATTGCATCATGACTGAAATAATGTTGATACGAGATAAATCCCATTTGAGATATTCACCACAATTTCGTCAGTCAATGTTTGACATCGGCACCAGGGGGTACCGTTTTACTAAACAGTTTACGCTTAAGATTTGCGTAGGTCTAAAACAACAATTCCTCTGTAATCAATATTGGGCTAAGAAATATTGCATAGTAACACATCATTTGAATCGTCTCTCCGAGACACTTCCAATGACGGGTCACATTGCAATAGTGTACCTTCATTGAGGATACTATCCATGTTTATCAATTATCACTTACGTAAGTATTTTACGTAAGCTGTTTAGTAAAACCGTATTTCTGGACTGTGAGCGTTGTATCAGAGACCACAATCAATGATAACAACCGGGGAAGTATCGTGACTCTAGCGTAAAAAGTGAGTTATAGGCATGATTCCAGGGGAGTAAATATATTTGTTCAATAACCATAATCTAATTATGACAATTAAATCTAGCAGAAACAACAATTTTCCCTGAACTGAATTTTAATGAAAGAATCCAGAGGCTTTCAATTCAGCAGACAAATGATTAACCCTTTACCCAGTGCAGACGTCTTAAAAAAATCTTTGTAGACATTTTTTTAAAAAAACAATATTTCGGCAAAAGGAGAAATTGCTTGTGACAACGAAAGTCGTATCCTGCAAAACGCAAAACTGTGACATAAGGTGGTACTGTGTTAAAATGTTAAAATAAATGTAACGATTTACAAGCTTTTGTTTGGCTGATGAACTGGAAATATTAAATATGTTTTTACATTGAATCTTTTAAACCCATGAAGTACATACCCACCACTTGTGTGAATACAAAGCTTGACACATTTACAGATTAAACAATGTTCCAACTAATCAAACTGGGAAAACATCGAGCACTTTACCTTTAAAATCGGGAGTTAAAAGGTTTCCATGGTAACTTGATTGATTGCCACGTAGAACGGATATGGCGTTAAAAGCGACTAAAAGCATTGAACGCAAAACAATGGCGATTTCTCTGAATGTTGTTTCCCCTTTGAAGAAGGGAGAGGCCTGCTCCCATCAAGTCGATCTTAGTCTCTTATTTCCCCACTTCGTAAACAAATGTTAAACGATACTGTTTTTTTTTAACATTTAGATTTAGACTAAATGTCATGGAAAGATTTAATACGGTTGAGCTGTTCATTTGCCCACTCGCAGTAAAATGTAAAAGCAATAGATGTGATTTAGATTGATGTACAATTTAAACGTACTAGTTCCCAGAAGAAAGAACTTGAAGGTCAAAATGAAATGATGTTGAAACAATATAAGTTTTGTATTGCTGTATGAATTACAATTATAAGTAGATGTTGTTAGCATAGTTAATTCATTACACGTGAAGTTTAGAATGTACAGTTTTAATGAGATGAAACTTCATGTTAATTAGCCGTGTATACACTTTAAAGAATTCAAAACGGTCCAATTTGCTTCGAATGGCTATCTTTCAGTGTTCATCATATAACAATACAGCTTCGTAAAGTTTTAAAGAAATTTCTTGTTTAACTATCAAACTTCTTCCCTTCTGTGAACAAGCACCCTTTAATCTTTTATCTTGGCGAAACTATTACTCTGGCATGGGATTCGAATTCAATTCATTGGTTTATGTATGCACGTCAATCTCTTTTAGCTATTCATTACCAAACCCAGCACTCTAAATGTTATTGTTTCAAAAAAAATATTTACTTTTGGATGTCAAGCATTTTCGTATGTGTCAAAAGTTTTTAAACCTTTTTGCAAACTACGTGATATAATATGTTGTACAAATTATGTTATATATGATTATTTACTGTATGCTAGATTAATAAACTAAGGTGTGTTCATGTATGTATGTTTCTAGTCAAACTGATCAACGGTCGACCATTCATTTCATTTGGGCATTTGGTTTTAGCCACAAATATGTACTCCTTCGAGCGAAGGCATTACATAGGCGGGCCTGGTATTCATAATATTTTCGAGTGAGCTTCGCTTGCCCACATGGCTTAATACAAGTATCTATGTATCACTACCACACATTTTTCAACCTCGCTGCCATCCACTGTGTGCAACAGGTGCGTGCTTGTACTAACCTGTGTCATTTCGCTTAAAAGGTTGTGGGTAAATCAAACTATTCTCGAGTTGACCATTTGTTGCAAATCAAACGCTCTCATCAGTTGCTCATTGAGATCGACTCCTACATTCACTACAATAACTCCCCAAGATTACCATTAAGGGTTTGTTTAATACTAGAGGAGCAAATGATGTTCACTCAAATTAATCAGCATCCGCGAATAACATGGACACATGTGGATATGAGGTAGCATTGCTTAACGCGGCATTGGAAGCAGTCCATGTTTTCTTGGTCACAACCTTTGCTCTTCAGATCGCATATGCTCTCTGTTGTAACAAAGATTAACCTTTGTTCGTAGACTCCTTTATAAATGCTGCAATGCTACATTCTTCTGGTAGCCATTCAACTATTCATTCTTTTTCAATATGTTATAAGCAATATCTCCTTCAGAGGAAGCAATGCATGCATTTTAGTATTGCTTTGGAATATCGACCTACTTTTAGTGTGAAAAAAGATGTATTTTTGCCCAATGACGAATTGAACCATTTTGTAACAGTCAGCCTTTAAACTCAGTTTTGTTCAGGGGGAAATATGGCTTATTGCGAGCAAAAATTCATTAGGTCGTAATAACTGTAATGTCTGCTAGTGAGTTTAGCAGTGACCAAATCTACTCTTGTTTTATTATTGAAATAAATAATTTGTAACCCTAGCAATTCTGTCAATCATTGATTTGTTGTATTTCAATATTATTTACATAGATGAGCGGTCTTCAACAAGCGTTTATTTGTATGAATTAATTGCTTTTATATCTCCTAATGGATTTAAACTATTTGTCCAATGCCATTAACGTTCAGAATATTGAAGGGTATGGAATATTATGTAATAAAACAACCAATCGGAAATTAAACACATCCCATTTCGCGCTAATGGGAGCTTGATAACTCTCAATTTATAAGCAGATGACATATAAAAGATAACGCATTACTGGAAGGGATGGTTATATAATTCACTCATGTCTGGCGATTTATTATCTTGCCTGTAACCGGACCCGGTTCAATTCCTGCTAGAAGCAGCATGAGAAAGGGCCATAGATATTGTACTGTGTCCTATGTTTTGAAGACGTAGAACAGTCTGAAGATGTTTCGGCGTGGAGGCTTTCATACCGAAATAGATATAATTTTGATGCAGCTTATCCTATGGCAATTGTCCACGGTTGAGAAGAATCTGGTTAAAATAATAAACTTAAAACCTCAAAACTCCTCTCCGCATGGATACATACATAGAGAATAGATGGTTGGTGTCGTGAATCGGAAATGTTATCGGGCAAGGCGTAGGAATATTATCCGGTGAGCCGAAGGCGAAACGGATAATATTCCGATGCCGAGCCCGATAATTTTTCCTATTCAAAGACACCAGTCATCTATTCTATTTATCCTGTTACCCTTATGTATACTTTTAAACAAACAAAATGAAAATAAAACACGAGAAAAAAGCAGAGAATGATGTATTCATGACGTCATGTACCATGGCGTTCTTATGACGTCATGATTTGTCACGCGGATGCGTTATATGGTTAGTGCCGGATATCAAAAATGTTATACGGCACCTAGTTATCGGTCCCAAAATGGCACTATTGACAGGATAAAAGTAGATTTAAAATGTGAATTCAAATAGTAATTTTGAATTGTATCAAGATATGGTTTTCTTGCGGACATATTGAATGTCGATGGTTTACCTAAGATTTGCCAGTCCTTGTGGGTAGTTAGTTTAGGTTTTGTCTGCCATTCACGATAAGCTGGGCATCGAGATACAACGAAAAGTTTTTAAATAGATTGTTTTGCCTAACAGCTCATTATCAATGGTATGGTCATTTATATTTACGTCTCTGTAGACAAGTTGTAGTGTTCGCTGAATTTGCAGGTAGTTTATTACTGAGTAATGCTCGCTTACTTTTTGAATATTACTCACTGATATGAACGTGTTGTATCTGTGAGAGGTTCTCACATAGTAATGTTCGTTGATTCGTTGAGTAGTTCTCATTTAAAAGTGTTCACTGAACCAGTGAGTAGTTCATTTTGTTTCAAGTTCCCAGTGAGATTACTAATTACCGGTTATTGTTGGCTCACATTATAATTAACAAAACAAGTTGTTAATACAATACAATATATTTGTTTTATTTGCAATATAATACAAAGTCATTTGCATGTTACAAATAATAGAATTGACTTCTACAGATAAAACGAAAACACAGATCTATACAGAAACAGAATACTAGGTTAGGTGTACATTTTTCAACCCTGTTCGTAACCGTTTGATAAAGATATGACACTTTTATCCATCAATGCGTTTGGTACGAAAACATCTCGTCATTCCAAATCTTGATAAATACTCGTGTGTATATTCATAACGTGTACAGGACAGCAAAATACGTCAGAAACACACCAACGATCTGAAATAGAAATATATTACTTAAAAGGTCCTTGTTCACAGACCTATGTGAAAAGATTTTGAAAATTCGAAACTAATTCCTTATAACAGCACAAAAGCTGTACATACTGTTATAGTATATAATTTAAAAATGTTTATTGGAAGCAAAATTGGATCAATTTTAATTCTTGAGAGTGCGTACACAGTGAATTAACATTATTTTTATTGAAACTTGAAACATGAAGATTTGATTAAACGCCTATATATACATATAAATACAATGTCATTGACATTGTACAGTGAATAAGAAAGCAATAACATGTAAATATATGAGTTTTAATAAAAAAGCGTGACATCGCTTTTGAGATCAACCACATAAAAACCGTTTATACACTGTACTTAAATAAATTAACACTTCCGGAATTGTCCGATATTTCTTTGCAACTTTTTATCGGATTCAGTAGTTAATTTAGCAATAATATATTCTTGAGTTGATTTCTGACTGCTAAAATTGAAAATTAAATTAAAGTTAAATTGAAATGAACATTTCGTTTTCTTAACAAATAAAGCACAAATGGGTGATTTTTTTTTTTTGTTTTTTTTGACGCGTGCCGCCATCTTTAAACGCCATTTTCGTTGCTTAGCAGGTGACCATGTGAAATTTGTGGTGGCAGTGATAAGTCCCATAAAGGGAGATCACTGTGGGGAGTTTGACTTACCGTCAGTATAAACTCCTTTGTAATGGTGAGAAGACCACAGGTTGTAAACCCGACTTGGGTACCATTTAGCTTAGATAAAAACAGGTTTAGCTGAAAAATAAAGGAACATTTTGTGTTAATATAATAATTGTGAATCGTATAATCTATTGGAACAATAAGTTTGTTTACATTCAACAACAAAGACATCGTCAATGACATTGGTCTACATCACATTCGGCTCTGATTGTAGGGTACTGGCCATGTGACCTTTATATATACAGCGAATACCTACGATTAGATCTTTGTTTACACAAAATTCATGTTTTCAATAGCTGGAATGATATCTAAGAGATATACGAGTAAAACATGAATATTTAACGAAAATGAAATTGTATCAACTCATATGCCTATCTAATTGATACTTTGGTCAAGAAAGCGGGGCGACAGAAATGTGTGAGACATCCCCAATCAGACAGAAATTCCTTCCCATCATTTCTAGACTTAGATAACAGTACTGTCAATCTAACGTTGTCAACGACATAGGTTTTGAGTCCATGTAAGACTATGACATACTATCACTTATGCGTATGCTTTTCCATTCGAAAAGAAATACTTGCAACGAGTCAAATATGTTTTAAGTAGCGAATTGAACAAACTAGGTAAGGGAAATAAATAATAGCTTTATCATAAGATTAAATAACAAAGAAGAAATAGTTGTTCTCTTCATTTTATATCAAACGAAGTCTCTCTAGCAAAAGCATAAATTATGAATGTGTGACATTTGACTATAATAATGTCATCTATGTTTAATATTGACTGACAATCAAGCATCACTTGGTCGGTCATCATTAATATTCTATTTGATAGATCCCCAGCGTTTTAATATCCAATAAACAAAGGACCTTAATGATATTGCTGTTTATCCAATTTGTAGTTTAATCGATTATTCATTACTTCTTTTAACAATGCTGACAGAGTGCTTTAACGTGTGCTGAGACCATGAATCGACTTGTGCCGACTCATTTTTTATTTCGACTTCCATATACATGTACAATGAATCACCTTGTGTTGGAAATAAACTTGAACGTTTGTCAACACAAGCCATTAACTTGTGCTGTCATTACGATTCAATTTGTTCTGGCACAGTGGTTCGAAATGTGCAAATAGAGTTTTTCAAATTGCTCTGACAATTTGACGCAGCATGTACCGAAACAATGGTCCAACTTGTGCTGAGGCAATAATTCAACTTGTCCTTACACAATAATACAATTTTGCTGATAAAGTGTTTTCAACTTGTGATGACACAGTGGTTCAACTTGTGCTGATTCAATGGTTCAACCTGTGCTGATTCAATTGTTCAACTTGTGCTGATTAAATGGTTCAACTTGTGCTGATTCAATGGTTCAACTTGTGCTGACACGGTAATCTAACCTGTGCTGACACACTTGAAATTTAACATATAATTGTACAGTCACAATTATCAAGTTTTGCTGACACGATGGTGTCGACACGATGCTCAAAACTATGCCGATCATTCTTGTGATGACAAAATATTTGTTCTTCTTTTGTTTTCTTTGTTGGTTTGTTTGCTTGTCTGAAAATCCATACTTGGCTTATTCAATTCTAATATCGATATGCAGTTGGTTATTGGGATACTGCACAATACATTCTTGGTTTTTTTTTCTTTTAGTTTCATGTGAGGGCTCCACAACGGTTGTCTGAATAACACGGTCTAATGGTATCATGAATACCAACAATATAGTCATTCGGAACACCTCGGCCATTTCTTAAAATAACCTCGGAGGTAATGGGGAGCCATTTTTGAAAGTAGGTCAGCAACGAAGGGCATGTCCGTTTGCAACCGTATCTACTCGGAAATCCCCGGCACAAGCCGGAGATTGCCGAAAAGAGCCGATTGACAAAATATGAAACAAAGATGTGTTGATATGATCATCTTTAATGAAAAGGGTAAAAAAACATTCAATTGTGATATATAACCAATTTGTGTGTATTCAAATACATATTTAGTGCCTGTGTGCATTTTGCGTTATCCGCCGGAAATAAGGCGAATTACCCCAGGATTTCTGGTGTATTCATGTACTGCCTACGAGGTACAATGTATATCTACCAACTTGTTACGGGGATTGCCGAGTAGATACGATTGCAATATAGTATTAAGCAATCGTTTGCCTTGATTTTTATCCTCAATAATGCATTTACCAACGACCTTTATCTAATTACAGTCGGTATATTGCTGGCAAGGTCGCACATCCTTGAATAAATTAATGAAGATACAACCATTTAAAGTGACAACTCTGTAACAAGGAAAGCGTTTATCTAGACACCTGCATACCTGATTGATTTGATCCAGACTGGCGTTGTTAACATCAATGCTGTAGATCGTATCAAGTGGTGCATGTGCCTGAAACAACATTACAAACATGGAGTGTGCGTGTACTGTAACAACATTATAAACTTGAAGTGTGATTGTATTGTAACAACATTATAACTTGATGTGTGCGTGTACTGTAACAACATTATAAACTTGGTGTGTGCGTGTACTGTAACAACATTATAAACTTGATGTGTGCTTGTAATGTAACAACATTATAAACTTGATGTGTGCATGTACTGTAACAACATTATAACTTGATGTGTGCGTGTACTGTAACAACATTATAAACTTGAAGTGTGCGTGTACTGTAACAACATTATAAACTTGAAGTGTGCGTGTACTGTAACAACATTATAAACTTGATGTGTGCGTGTACTGTAACAACATTATAAACTTGAAGTATGCGTGTACTGTAACAACATTATAAACTTGAAGTGTGCGTGTACTGTAACAACATTATAACTTGATGTGTGCTTGTACTGTAACAACATTATAAACTTGAAGTGTGCGTGTACTGTAACAACATTATAAACTTGATGTGTGCGTGTACTGTAACAACAATATAACTTGATGTGTGCGTGTACTGTAACAACATTATAACTTGATGTGTGCGTGTACTGTAACAACATTATAAACTTGAAGTGTGCATGTACTGTAACAACATTGTAACTTGATGTGTGCTTGTACTGTAACAACATTATAAACTTGAAGTGTGCGTGTACTGTAACAACATTATAAACTTGAAGTGTGCGTGTACTGTAACACCATTATAAACTTGATGTGTGCGTGTACTGTAACAACATTATAAACTTGATGTGTGCGTGTACTGTAACAACATTATAAACTTGATGTGTGCGTGTACTGTAACAACATTATAAACTTGAAGTGTGCGTGTACTGTAACAACATTATAACTCGATGTGTGCGTGTACTGTAACAACATTATAAACTTGAAGTGTGCGTGTACTGTAACAACATTATAACTTGATGTGTGCGTGTACTGTAACAACATTTTAACTTGATGTGTGCGTGTACTGTAACAAACGATAGAGGAAACGCTTACTTCCATTTTAAAAGTCATTCTTCACAGAAGAGAAAATTTGAATCAAATTAAAATGCCGTTGAAAGAATACAGTTTTTGTACTGTTGTTTGACATACTTTTAAGGTAGCTTTTGAATGTATATTTATTTCAGGAAGCGTCGAATTATCTAAGTATGTACAGCTTATACGCGGTAGAACAAAAAACGATGTCACACTTGTGAATTAAAATGAATGTTAATTCACACTATTTACGTTTTAAAGAACTAAAAACAATCTTTCTTTTGCTCCAGTGGTTATCATACAGCAGTACAGCTGTTGTGCAGTTTTAAAGAAATAAATTCTTAACTTCCATGTTTCCTCACAACTGTGATCAATCACCTTTAAGATTAAAATGTAACGATGCATAGGGGGCTAATAAAGTCGATATAAACACAAATATCTATAATGAACGCATAACACTATGTTTTAATTATATATCAAGAACATGCAGATCTAGTTCATACTGTAACAAGGAGTATTATCTTCATCACATTACAATGCATTTAAAAGAATACGCGTGTTGGTTTAACCGAATGCTGAGTAAATCCAAACATAGCATCGTGTTCTCTCAATCTACACAACGCAGGCATGTTCATTGAAATATAGAGATTAGTCTAAGAGATTAATGACCAATATCTTCTTCGATATGATGATCTCTTCAAATGATGGGTCATGTTCTTTTCCCTTATCGGAGGTTAAGATAAGAGCTATGTTGTCTGTTAATGCCTATTTACATTGAATATATGTTAAAAACTTCCCACAGGAATGGGTTAAATCCTTGATTGTAAGTATGTATTTTTACACTGGAATTGTTATGTTTCCATATAATAAAAAGTCTGCTGCTATGAAAGCCAGTCAATTATCTTGGATCTAGATTGTATTGATTAATAAAAGGAATAGTGCAGGATAGTCACGACTATGAAAAAATGATTTATAATCAAATTCCTTTCAACAAAATTGATAGAATTATTTCCTTTTAAAAAACATAGCCTCCTACTGTGTCCTGACTACTCTGTTCTCTTTTACAAAGGAAAACTATAACTGTATCAACTTTTTATCTTGTACTTCTCTTGAAAATCCTTACCGATATGTTACTGTCTATGCATGTGTTAAAATGTATGCATTATTTTTGTTATGGCTATAAGTAAGCTTTGTGCTATTTTATGCTGAATAAAAATTGAAAAAAAATTGAATAATTCCACGACAAATCTTGCATTATTCTTCAAAGCTGCTGACTCAAAGATGTCATGAAATTTGGAAGTAAACACTCAATATCTTTAAAAGATAGACAACTGTTGTACTGTTGTAAAATATCCACCGGAGAATAGCAAATGAAAGCATAATGAGATGATATTTAAATGTTTGTGCATGCATACAGTAAATTGACATGCATTTAAGTCCAAAAGCGTTACAATGTGTTTGAGGCCTACTGTATATCGGCTTTATACATGTATATATATATATTGACGCCTTTGAAGTTATCTTGTTTTCAATAACTTTTAAATGGGCAGCGTCACGCGAAAAGGGGCACTCGGACATAAATAAAAACCGCTGACTCAGCTCTTTCTTAGCGCTATTATTCCAGCATCTAGTCACGACAGTTATCATTTGTATTTATTCAAAGGTAGAACTGGATGTCCTCTAAGATGGCAAACAGTGTAACCCCAGACCAGCCGCCACGTCAGTGACGTGGCGGCTGGTCTGGGGCTACACTGTTTGCTATGTCCGAGTGCCCCTTTTCCCGTGACGTGGCCCAAATGTTGAATTATGACCTACCTTATCATTGACAGTGGCAGCGAATATCGTCACAATTCCCACGAGGGCCATGGAGCTTATCATCCAAAACACCACCAGAAATATGCTTACTTCGTCTAACGACGCTTTGACAAGCTGATACAAAGCCACAGATGTCATACCTATGTTCGTGCAACAGAAGCAGGCAAAGAACCAGCTGAGGTCAGCGTCAAACTCACCAACAAGGTTACACAGTTTGAGATGCAATTGGCGTGTAGTTTTAATGTCGATTGGAATGGTGCAGTCATTTTTGCAAAGAGTCTTCTTTAAGTAAGTGGTGTAAGCGACAAATGTGTGTTTCATTATGTCACAAACTGTAACTGTATAAATCCACGGAAATATCCAAGCACACGTGCATATCAGTTGTGCTAACATAAAGAACGCTATTGAAAACCAGTTTGTGTCAAACGGTGCAGAGTAGAGATCTTTACTGGGACTGTGGAATGAAATTTGGAGACCAACACCCGCCATGTTTATCACAACAACGGAACATCCGATTGTCGTCGCTATGACAACGTCTCTCTTGATTCTCGCCTCGGGAAAGGCTACTCCGTGTTCTTGAAAACGCAACAAAATGGCATCAAAGTTTTCGAAAGACGTTTCTTGATTCCCAAAACGGTTGTTTGTAGATTTAAGATGTACTAAATAGTTACACAAGCACATAGACAGCCATATAATGTACAATGCATTGAAGACAATACTAGTCCTCGGTATAAAGAAACACGCCACAATAAATTTCGCAAGATTCAGTACTACGATAGCAAACAATACTGTTCTGTATATACAGACGATGCAGTTGCGAACGTTATTGACACTGTATAAGCCACTGATCGTTAAGCACAGAATAATTGGCTTTAGATACGTTTTAATCTGTAAGATCCTTGTAGGACTCTCCGTTTCCGGTTTATGGTTATCTGTGGTTGTCCCTATGTTCTCATTGGGTATCTTCAATACGAGGCTTCCAGAGAAAGATCTAGATCGCTGCCTATTAGGGGTGGTGGGTCTGCCATATCTAATCCAATTCTCTTGATTGGTCACGTTTTTCATGTTTCAAATTTTACAGCTAACCAAAGGACTGTTGTTTCTAATCGATCAGCTGTAAAAAAAATCAATATGTAACAGTTTAACAACTTAATCAGTTCTTAAAACAGTGACTATTGAGCAAAATTATTTAGTGTATACATTATTTATTACAAAAGTTTCTTATTACGCCAGTATTATTGGTATCGAGTCACATAATTCAGATTGATAATTAAAAATACAAATGAAAAGTAATGTTTGAAACATTTCATCTAAAAGTACAATGAAAATAAATAGTTTGTAGTTGGAAATTACATCCTTAAGCTCTGATGCTTAGCACTTTAATGCAGCATATTTATCAAAAGAAAGCATATTTAAACATGGCAATATATGAACCATTTCGTTTTGACCTAATATTCAAAGTTTGTTTCGAGTCACAGTGGATTGATAATTTGTTATCAAATGCAAATTATAGAAAGATATTCATTGTGTTAGTTGGTTGTCAATATTGATATTGGTTGAAAATAAAGAGTGTGTGATCGTTAAGACAAATAAAGCGAGAGAAACAAACGGCCAGAGACGGAACCAGGCAGAAATAAGTAGCTGGACAGGCAGACAAAGATAGAGAGAAGAAGACGAACAAAGACTGTCAAAGAAAGACCAACACATATTCATACGAGCAAAACCAGACCAACGCACATATACAAAGAAAAGCAGACGGACAATAAATAGGTAGACAAATAAAGATCATCAGATAGAACAAATTGGTAAAGACAGACCAAAACAAACACGCAGGAAAAGACATACCAACTTATAGAAAGACGGACAATGAGTAACCCATAGAAACAAAAAGGCAGACAAAGACAAATCAACAGAGAGAAGAAACAAATGGATTAAGACAGACAACCAGAGAGACAGAAATGGACAAACACAAACCAAATCAAACAGGTGGATTATGACAAAAGGCAGATACATGCGCACAAGAATGATAATAATCAGCAGAATTTATAGAAATAGTCAGTCAAAGACAGACCAACAGATAGAAACAGGCAGAAAGAGACAATTAGTGAGAATATATGCAGACAAAAACAGACAAGGACAAAGACAGAACAATAGCTAAAATCAGATAGACAAATAAGACCGAGGAATACGTACGGATGGAAGTAGACGGGCATATAAAGAGATACCAAGGAAGACAAACACACAGACACAAAGACAGACAGAGGCATGCATACGAATATAAACAATGCGGCGTACAAAGCCAGACCAAAGCAAATGGATAAAGAGAGACTGAGAGACATAAAAAACGAACGAAAATAGAACAAGCCACCTATACATACAAATAGAAAAAGAGATAGAAAGACAGATATGGGAAGACAAATGCATGCTCACATACGGACAATAACAGATAAACATATAACCATTTGTTCAAAGTCAGAAAATAAGCGACAGAGCATATGACGTACAGTGACAAACAGCCGGACGAATCAATTTAAAGACAGACGTGCCGAAACGAACCTACAGACTAAGGCGGATATACAGAGAAAAACAGAGAAAAACAGAACAAGAAACTGACGGGCAAAGAATGGTGTGCCCAAAAGACGTAAAACGAGTGAGCCAGTCACCTACATAAAATCGAGCATACAAGATACGTGTTAATTATTCCACACTTTTTGTAAACAAATCAAGCCGGAAGTTACCGCGTAACAAAAAAAAAACGCTAAAAATGTCTCCGATTTTTTATCAAAGCCACAAGATATTTTCATCACAAATATTCAGATTACTTTTAAGTATAATTAACCAATTCCAACATTAACCAAGTTCCATAAACTTACGAAGCGCTGAAATAGATGTCCGCCCTGGTCTATTGCAAGCGATCATCACTACCATAATGCTTCAACACCACAAAACAATTAATATTACTCGTCTAAAAGGTCAAATTCAAATATGCTGACTTCTAAGTGTTAGACATTGAACCAGAAATATTGATTACTACTTGCAGAGCTGAGTGTACTAATTGTTTTATGTTCTCGTAACCAATGTTTCTGCAATAAAGGAGGCATTTATACAAATACTTTTACACGCCATTGCCTATTGAAGTCCTATTGGCTTAAATTATTTCTGCCCGGATGGGAAACTGGTATTTGCTTTAGTGAAAGAATAAATTGAAATGTAATTATGAAAGTGTCAATCATTTCAGAGGCATTCACCAATCCACTTTTCCGACTTTGTCTAATTTTGAATTTATATTTACAAAGTAAATATCAATCATTATATCATTAAGTCCATAGTTATATCATCCCTATAAGTATCAAGTTCACATTGGATTTGAAATAACATGAATGAAAGGTGGCAAATTCAAATTCAGATCATAAAATTCTTAAGTTATAAAACTTGATTTTATAACAGCATTTGGTTTTTTTTATATCTTTGACTTTGTTATTCTAACTTTTCACCATCAGGGGTTGTATACCTTAAGGTTAAGGGTTGTCTATCATGTGTTTCATGGCTATGGTTAAGACTTTTTTCTCCATCAGGGGTTGTATACCTTAAGGTTAAGGGTTGTTGTCTATCATGTGTTTCATGGCTATGGTTAAGACTTTTTTCTCCATCAGGGGTTGTATACCTTAAGGTTAAGGGTTGTCTATCATGTGTTTCATGGCTATGGTTAAGACTTTTTTCTCCATCAGGGGTTGTATACATTAAGGTTAAAGGTTGTCTGCCATGTGTTTCATGACTATGGTTAAGACTATATGAAAGGTCAAAGACTCTCCTGGTAATTGACGTTATACGGACCAGGGCCCGTTTTACTAAACAGTTTACGCTTAAGATTTGCGTAAGTCTAAAACAACAAGTCCTTTTATTTCAATATTTGGCAAAGCAATATTGCAAAGTAACACATCATTGGAATCGTCTCTCCGAGACGCTTCCAATGACGTGTCACATTGCAATATTGTACTTTCATTGAAGATATTATCCATGTTAATCAATTATGACTTACGCAAACATTTTCCGTAAGTTGCTTAGTAAAACGGTACCCAGTTATTGTTATGGCATCGTAAATAAGCGACGACTATATACCATTTATTTCGAAATAACTATATTCTCACATCTGGTGAGGAAGACTTTAGAAACCACTGTGACAACAGGATAAATTGCTAAAATTTGAGTAATTCATCCCTTTTATCATGGTTCATAACCGAAACTATCAGGAAAATGTTATTTTTCGTTCTGTTACAGTCGTCTGCAGTTGCTTTCATTTTGGACCAGTCACAAAGCCACAAAAGGGGGAATGTGTTTGATATCTATAGTCAGTGGATACGTGTTTGCTTCTAGCAGCAGATAGTCGATTAATAAAATCATTTTCATTAAAAAACTACATGTACTTTAAAATGGTCTTGGAAGCACATTCATTTTGAAGATATTTGTACGACCATACATACCATCTTTTCGATCATATTAGCGTGGCGTAATTCTTCCCGTGACGCAATGATTTCGTTTTTAACCCTTATAGTGCTGGAACCGACTTCATGCTTATGCAAACACGTTGGATCTAGGCCAGCCTCCAATTAATCTTGCTCCTTTACTTGGCGGCTAGCCTGTATCTAACATGTTTGCATAATCATGAAGTTGGTTCCAGCCCTTTAAGGATTAAAACCTATTGGCGTAGATTTTATATGATCTTCTGGCTCTCAGGGCTCCTGATCACGATTGTGCGGAAACAGTTCATTTTATTTTTGCTTTGGTGCGATTTCTCGTGTAAGGATATGAAACAGCATGCTTAGATCGGTTCACTGACCACTGCGATAGCAACTGAAAAGGGAACCTAGCAGTCAAGGTGTATGGCTAAACCCGGGTTCGATCCTCACTCGTTTCTTTGGAGTATAATTTGGCAAGACACTAACTGGTGAATCCCAGGAAACCCGTTATATAACATACGAGTGGTTGGTGCTTACCCCATACCACAAAAAAAAATAGTAGCATGTTTTTGCATAGCCATCAACCTCATTCTCTCGATATGACATTTGCTCTTCACACAACATATTCAAATGTATCTACATATTTTGAAGTCAGTTTTCATGTGTTCAGTTCCAAGGAGTATTCGTCCATTGTTCAATTATCTAATCGGTTCTTTCGCTCAATTACAGCTAAATGGGCGATTACTCCATCTCGGATACGACATATCTATCCATGTCGGTGCATGTCAAAATATGTACCAGTTGGGATTTAGGATACATGTACCATTGAGAACAGCATGCCCAACACTTCATGTTCGGCATTGTTGTATTTTCTCGTGTCTTAACCCATATAGTACTGGAACGCCATGCTTATGCAAACAGTTTAAATCCATTCCAGCCAACAAGTTTGCTACCCATAGTGTTTCTTCTTCAAGATTAATCAAATATCTAAGTTTTGTAAAGCAGACGACACAAAAATCCATTTTTAGAAAATTACTCAGCATTCCAAGGGTTGTTATAACAAGAACTCATATGAAGGAACATGCATGCATCTTCAGACATCTACTAACAGGTAAGGTTAGGAAACAGTGAAAACAAACAGGATTTATTATTATAAATGACAATGAATTTATTCTTTTTATACAGAGAAGAATGAACACATGAACAATGTACACAAAAAGGTGATTCACTTTTGATGATTATGTACAATGACAATTCTTAGGATCTTGAAGGAGAGATGTGTCAGAATAATAGATTGTATGCAAAAATGATGGCATATTGTTATAAAAGATTTCTATAAGGTAAAGTAAATAAAATAGTTTCAAATCCATAATTAAAAAACACAAGACATAGCTATTTTTGTTTATTTTAGTAGATTTAATTTGAAGCATTTTAATTCATTAATTCTTCTCCGAACAATTAATGTCAAACCATTATCCACATTTTTAAGAAATAGATAAAACAATTTTAAATCTATATTTCAAAGATACTAGACCTCACTATTCGCAATATTTGTTTCTTTTCAATAGATTTATTTTTAAGCATTTTTATTAATAATCGATTCTTTGATAAAAAAAAAATATGTACAGTCTGAAATGAGAGCTATAGGACCAATTCAGCTCTTTGCAAGGGGTAAGTAAAAGCCAAACTTTATGTTTAGTAGAACAGCTATTGTAACGCCTAATAACGCAAACGAAATTAAATTCTTAGACCAGTGATGCTCTGCTCTTTCTGACTTTCTCCCGCTAAGAGGTCAAATACAGTTTGTAAATTGGATCTCCCTTTTCCCTTTTACTGTTGACAAAGTTGTTTTTTTTTTAAACTTTCTCCCAATATTCAACTGCCCCAGTAGAACTGTTATAGTGTTTGTTTTTAAATGAAATGTTGGATCTCTTCTCTTCACGTGTCTATTGACAAGCAGAGGTTCATGTACTCCACTTCAGCATGATAGAAAATGCCATTTGATGAACATTCAGTTCTTTGATTTTAAAACAGTACTTGCCTATCATGACATTACGATATAAGTTAATTAGCAAAATTGAAACAAAAGAAAGGCTTATTTCCATCAACTGTTCAAATAAATACAATTTCTGTTAACCATAAGGCTGTATACTGCTATTTTTATATAAACTGAAGGAGATTAAACCACTTTGTTTCAAAGAATTCCTTTCCCAACAGTTCCCTCAATCTACCTGTTCCTCATGAGTTTACAATGGACCTGTTCTTAACTTAGTAACAGTCATGAAGATTTATTGGTGTCATATCTAAAATGATTGCTAAATTCAAATTCACAACAACTGATGATCCAAGACTGCCATAAATATATTATGAAAAGCTTCTGATACACTTGTCATACAATGTGAACACCAATAAAATAGAGCACAATCAAATCAAGGCAATGATGAGCTCCCACCATATCTTCTCTATTATGAAAGCATTTTGTGCCAGCTAACACACACGCTGTCCTAATTTCTTACAACACAGTTTCATTACATATTGCCTGTACACTTTACTCTGTGTATATGAGAAATGTTTATGTTGAGCTAGAGTTGTTGGTTCCTGTTGTGTTAGTTGTGGAGTACCCGGCCGTGGTACCAGTGGTGCCCGTTGTAGCCCCGGTCTGACCACCACCATAGGCTGCCCATTGTTGTTGTTGCTGCTGGGTCCATTGTTGGCCATATTGCTGGTTCCAATTCTGCCAGTTGTATGCATTCCAGGCTGCATAGGCTGCCGAGTTAGGATCAGAGGAATTGGTCTGGCCATAGTTACCCCACTGTAACAGAAAGTGAAATTCTTTATAAACCTGCTTATAACTTTTCTATGTTCAGAATCTTTATATGAAATAAGATTTTAGAAAAAAGCTCATTTATGAGCAAAGCTTTCTTCGGGGAAACTTTATTTCAAATTAACTAAAAAGTTCTGTAACACCCAATGATATTTTCATAGATGCATAGAAAATAAGCATGTGATGTTAAGCAACCATTAGTACTTGATTTCAAAATGATGTTTTCAAATAATTTTGATATAATACAAAATTTCTTCTAATAACATCTAAACATTTGCAGTTTGTAACTGATAGAAAACTAAAAAAAAAAGCATCAATGCACAAATCTTTAACTTATCTAAAAGGATAATATATAACAGTGAATGATGGCCAAAAGTCTGCACTTGTCCATGAATTCACTCTTGTTGATCTTAAACTATGACTTGACATCCAAGATAAAAATTGGCAAAGAACAAACTTTAATCTTTATTACACTGAATGATATGAACATAGAGAGAAAATAAGGAAAACCACCTCATCACTTTGTTCTCAAATCGGTGACATTTATGCTTGTAAGCTCATTACAAGACAATTTTCTCCAAAGAGAGATGAGTATACAAGCTTTGATAATGAAAACTTCTCCAAGTGCAGTTACTGTTCACCCATTTCCAGGGATCTCCTTTAGCATCAATCATGTTTAGCACTATACCGAATGCCAAGTTTTCGGCCTCCACATTGAAAGAGTTTGCAGACGACAGTTCAAAATTTGATGAAATTGAAAAATTATCTTCCGAGGGGGGCAGAAAACTTTGTGGGAAAAGGAGAAATTGCTTGTGACAAGCAAATTCTCCTTTTCCCACAAAGTTTTCCAGAGTCGCCTTCACCAAAGTGGTTAAATGTCGTTATCATTTGGTAAATTGTTGAAGAACAAGAGAAAGCAGATTCTCCCTACCTGACCATATCCCTGTTGATTGCCCCAGCCTTGTTGATTTCCCCAACCTTGCTGGTTCCCCCAGCCCTGTCCAGTTGTTCCAGTCTGGCCAGTTGTTCCAGCTGCTGCAGTGCCGGTTCCCTGAGATCCCCAGCTGGATCCCGTACTTCCTGTTCCATAGGTTCCCATCTGGTTGTAGCCCCCAGCCCCAGTAGTGCCTGTGGTACCAGCAGACTGGTTATAGCCTTTGTTGTAGGAGCCTGTAGTGCCCGTGGCACCACCATAGCCCTTGTTGTATGAGCTTCCACCAGTGTTGTAACCCTTGTTGTAGGTATTACCTCCAGCAGCTGGCTGTTTATTGTAGCCTCCAGAGGCGAGTAAACTGGTTGGAGCATCCTCTGATTTAACATCCTTTGGCTGGAATTTAAAAATGAATTATCATTTAAAAATATCCACATCAATATATTCCTTAGAAGTAATAAGAATTCAAAGCTAACATAATTTGCCTGAATTCTTATAAGTTCATAGTCAATTGATTTCATGTAAATTTCTTTTTGACCATGAAAATCATTGAGTAACTTCTTTTTTGATGCTATGTTTTCAAATATCAAGGGCTGCAAATCCTTGTTCAATTATCTATCAAAAGAACATGTGAATTAATTAAAAAGAATGTTTTGCATAATTTTCATCTATAGAGGGATCCCTGATAGTCAAGACTTCATTATAATTCTTTGAGTAGGGAACCAAGTTGAATCCAAAAGTGAAAATGTTAGTGAAATATTAAGCAATATTATGTTTTTTATCAATGCTTTTAACCTTTTCTACATGTATGGTTATGGCTAGATCTAATTTCAATATCAGTAAAGCTTTACAAACTGAATATGATGTAGCAAAATCAATAACCAATAGGCTATCACAAGGCTTATCATCTTCTCTCCAATGACTTCTTAATTGTCAAATAATATCCAGAGTTTTGTTAAGATACCAAACCAAGAACACAAACACCTTACTTTAGCCATTTTTAGTTTGACAGCTCTTTAAAGTTAATGTAAACAAGGAAAATTAATGTATTTAATCGTAACCATTAAAGGCCCCCATCCCTACATAACTTTGCATGCTGAAACTTACTTTATCAAATCGACTGACTCGCCCAGTTCCGCCACCAGCCTCGGCTCCTCCAGCACCAGCCCCAGCTCCACCATAGCCACCAGCTCCTCCTGCGCCATAGCCACCACCACCATATCCACCATGCCCGCCACCACGATCACGGTTGAAACCACCACGTCCTCGACCGCCACCACCGCCGCGGTCATTACGGCCACCTGGAATACAAAATAAGGATAGAACTCATATACAGCCAGCAGACTAGCAAAAAATGGATAACTTCAATACAGCCAGCAGGCAACAAAATATTGATAAAACTACAATACAGGCAGTAGACAAACCAAACATAAACAGAGCTACAATACAGCAAGCAGACTAACAAATATGGAAAAATCTTAACAGCAAGCTGGCACAAAATATGGATAAAGCTACACTGCAGCAAGCAGACTTAACAAGTATGGAAAGAACTACTAAACAGCCACAAGGCAACAAAATATTGATCTAACTACAATGCAGTCAGCAGACAAACAATTATGATCATAAAAACAATACAACTGGTTGATAAACGAGATAGGGTTCACCCTAAAGTATGATATCCTGACAAAGAACTTCAGAAATTTAAAACACAGGAATATTTGTGGAGCCTATTAAAGGACCAAAGATCCTTCTTTAGCAAGTCATTTTTTTACTGATCTCCCGTTTTAAAAGTCTTGCCACAACAGGATGGCCAAGTCAAAAGTACATATTGCTCAGCTTGTCCAAAAACCTTAATGGATAAGCAGTTTATTACTAAATTTAACTATACAATCATGGACAAATACTGAAAAACAATTGACATTTATAGATGAGTAGATCCATCAAATTCAGATTTCGCCACCACTGGGCTGAATTTAAACACAAAGCTCATATATCTTCTAGCATAATTATACAAAAGGTAGTTAGTAACAATTTTTTATTAACATTGTGTTTTTGTTTACCACCAATAAATGAAGGAAGACTGTGGTGCAATATCAACCAAAATGGAAGATCTGAATGGTAATGAGGTATCAAGATAAGTATTTGCTTAATTTCTGTGGTTTCCCTAAACTCTATATCATCAGTGCTTGCTGTTCCATGATGAGACAGCTAATGCATACTCATATTCTAGAACCAAATGTTTCGAAATACTGCATACATGTGAAGCCAGGTATCCTCATTAATCATATAACTATGGGTCTATTCTACAAGGGCCAGTATCTTACCTCCCCATCCTCCTTGCTGTCCATCATCTCCACCCCATCTACCTCCACCGCCGCCTCCACCCCAGCGACCACCGCCTGCACCACCATCACCGCCCCATCTATTACCACCTCCGCCATCACCACCCCAGCGACCACCACCACCGCCGCCTCCCCATCGACCTCCTCTACCACCATCCTCACCCCAGCGACCTCCGCCTCCTCCTCCCCAGCGTCCACCACCGCCTCCGTCACCACCCCATCTACCTCCACCACCACCACCGTCCCATCGGCCTCCACCACCACCTCTACCACCGCCGCCCCAACGACCACCACCATCACCATCTCGTCGGTTGTCTCTACCACCACCCCATCTATCACCTCTATCTCCACCGCCACCTCGTCTTCCTCCATCTCGGTCAAACCTTCCTCCGCCACCCCTATCATATCCTCTGTCTCCTCGATCACGGCTTCGGTTATCTCCTGGTAATAACAAGAATATAATCTTATTTGGTTCAGTCTTAAAACAAGCTCATTATTTTGTTGTTTAAGTTAATTTTATGCCCCAACCAGCCTGTTGTTCATCAAATGCCAAAGGTGTCTTAACCCATTATCAAACAATGATGACATTTGACCAGTTTAATGTTGATGACTTTGGAAACCATTGTGGGAAAAGGAGAAATTGCTTGTAACAATGTTTTCAATTTCATCACATTTTAAGATATTGTCTGCAAAATCTTTCAATTTGGGACAGGTAAAAATTAGTGTTTTGTAAGGGTAAAGTGGACATACAGGAATGTGTAATTCAGGTCATTATTTTAAGTCCCATAAGTATTGATGAGTAATAGGTATCAAACTATATAATTTGAACAATTTTAACCAAACAAATTTTTGTAACAAGACAGAGAGAAAATAACACATCTGAAGATACAGTTGTAAAGAAATAACCAATCTCCACCTTTAACAACTAATAGCAGGCAAACATGTTCAAATAGAAATGCTAATGTTAAAGACATAAGTTTGGTAAAATCAGATATTTTGTCAACAATGTCATTCAAATCCCACTTACTTCTTCCTCTATCATCATCTGACTTGAACCTTTTGTCTGGAGAAGGTGGTGGAGGTGGGAGGGCCTTTTGACCCTCCTCCCTGTAGGTCTCTACTAATTCCTCCGCCTCTTTACGCTCCATCTCAGCAAAGTCAACCTCGTCAAACAGACAACCTACATCTGGTATCGTAAAGTTGGCTGTAACAACAGAAACCATGGCTTGTAAGGTGAACACAACTGCCACTATAAACTGATGGACCAAAAACACTCGCTTAAAACACTACTTTAAACTATTATCAAGCTGGCGTCTTTCAACTGAAAGAATCATTGAGAAAAAAAGGAGTTACTCAACAAGCAATCATTCCTTTTTTCACAATGGTTCTAACAATGTCATTTAAGACATGAGTCATTAATTCAATAGAATTTTAAGCAAGTGTTTTTGGCAAAATGAAAATGTCTTTTAAATATTCATATCTAAAAGACATTGAAAAGGGCTGCCTCTTCTTGTATAGTCAGTTTCCTTCCTGCAACAAGCTTTCATAGCTTCTACATTGTATATTGTAGGAGTTATAGACAACTTTTGGGAAACATTCAATTCTTTCAGCTTCCTCTAATCTTCGGGCTTTATTGCAAGATAAACACTCAGTTTACTTTCAATCTTGCCTTTATATTAGGAGGAAGACTCATGAAGTGATTACCCAAATTACCATATACAAAGTAGAATGCATATTGGGTTAGTTGGGAAGAAATAGCCAACTCCATATGCACAATAACATTAATTGCCTATCAGCATTGCAATGTTATTAAAATAAGCTTGGAGAAGATTCGTCACATATGGCTTTGGCTTGATTTCTCCCAATTAACAATTCATTCATTCCAGATCTAAAGATTATACAAGAAAACACAGCCTAATGAAGTGTCAAGAGAAATGAGGTATAGTAGTAAGATGAACAAATGAGAAAGTGATGAAGGAATGGTAGATAAATGGTCACGATGAATAAGGGTACAATGTGTTTTGTCTCCGCCTACCTTTCATTTCATTAATCGCACGTTCAGGAACTTCCTTTCCTTCCACTTTTTGTTGAAGCTCTAAACGCCTTTTGTATTCCTCATCAGTAGGTACAACAACAACTGCTCTTCGTTGAAAACCTTCGAAGGGCTGCATTTTACGTCGTCTTGCAGATGCATACACATTAGTCTACCATGGCAGAGAATATAGATGTCTTATTATTTCATTGGTCAGACTCAGTTGTGCTTAGTAAGCCTTTTAGGCTTAACTTTCTATCATAAATGTATCACAGTAATAGACCAACTGTGAATTAAGATGCAATCCAACCATTTATACATTTTCATCTGCAATATACTCCAACAAAATGTATGATTAGAATAGTGTGACTTGGTGCATACTACAGCTGGAGCGCACCATACTTACCCTACAGGAGCTGAAAATGACTGACAGTAATGTTTTAGTTCATAGTCAACAGTGCAACAGTCTGTAAACAGACAGAATTCATATATGGGCATATTAATCCAAGAGTAAATTACAAGCAATCATTCAATCTGTTTTTGTAGTACATCAATCATCAGTGTAAACAACATACGTTCATAGAAAGCTCTGCTTATGACATGATTCTGTCATTGGATATGTATTCTTTTAATAGTGGTGTGTTTCCCCTAACAACTTACCTTGTATGCATAAGACATGTTTGGACCTACTTTTGCTTATAAATAATAGTTCATACAACAAAACAAAATCAATTTCAAACAAATTTCCCTTACATATATATTACTCAGAAACCATAACACTCTTTAAAGATCTAGAAAACATTGATACATAAGAAATAGTTAAAAATATGGAAAACAACCTCTTTTGCTACAATGTTTTATAGTTATCTTTTTCTTGAACTTCTTATTCCATCAGAAGTTGTAACACATTTTTTTCAATGCCTCAATAAAATGTATTGAATTTGTCTCAACCATTAACTGCAAAATGCATACATTAAAGGGTTTCAGAAAGTGATATCATTTATAGAGCTCATAACTATCATACATATGTCAAAAAAGAAACAACAACTATAAAACATATGTTTATATAAACATTAGTCCTCAAGAATCAGTACAGTGCTAAAAAAATTAACTTATTCATCAAGTATGCAGTTATCAATGGCAGTGCAGATAACATTCTGCATCATGAATAAAATTTGCTTTGCTAAGATGAACACTTCATGTTGGTTGTTGATCAGGTCCAAGAGTTCCCTCTTTTGATGAGATTATTAAATCAATGGCATTGAGATTGAATATTTATTCTAACTTTTCCATGGTACAACTCTAGTACAGTTGAGTGTGATAAATGATTGCGGAAGGTCCAGCTTTTTTCCTCAGATAAGTCTTGGCGCAAAGATCTTTCTACAAACTTAACTCTTGATCATTGATAAACAAGAGGTTCATTCATTGACTTGTTACTAAATTCCATTTTAATCTAATATATCAGCTCTCCACCATTCCTTAACAATATCTAGTTGATCACCATCTTTAGGCTCGCTCTATTTTCCTTGCCATACTTCAACTTAATGGTTCATTCAATGTCGAAAGAACTTTCCTTGTCCCATCTCCTTCGCTTTCTATTCAAATACTCCTATTAACCATTTCCCAAAGATGAATATCTTAACAAAATCATAAAAGACTTTACATTCTTTAACAATCATCGTTGATGATGAGTCTCGACAGTTGTTCATGGACGTACTTCTTGTCTACATCAAGAAAGGTCTTGTCATAAGGTTTCAAATAAAACCAGTTTCTGTTGTTGCATTTTTTCATCAGATATATTTTCTATCTGTTATGTCAATCATTTTATATCAAACAAGCCTAAAGCTTTGGTTTAACTTAAAGACCACAAAAAGTACTGGTTAGACTAAAGTCGATCATTTCATTCACTAAACCATCATGATGCACAAGGTTTTCTGAGATAACATTGCCATGTATACATATTAACACATACAGTAACATTTTAGATCAACCATTGGTTTTCCTAATTCACAAAAATTATGTATGATCTGCTTGGCTTTATCCAGGGTTCTCCAATACACAAGCCATAGCCATCTTCTATGGTTATAAAAACCACTTACATATACATATTAAGTTTAACATGTCTCCAGAATTATAAACATTGATATCTCAACAAAGAAATTGCTCATGAGCAACACATTCACTTTTGTCTGAGCAGCTGATTTCCAAACCCAACTTGGTACTTTTAATTTCTAATTTCCAGTCATGTTCTTTCACCATGGTTAAGAGCGTAAATTCTTTTTATCACTAATCAAAAAACGCTTTCTGTCAATAATCAAAATAGTAAAGTACCATTTTAATAGGGCATAATTATAGAATATGAAAACTCAGAGAATCATCCATTGTGGGGAAACGTTTTCCATATCCATTTTCCCTGGGATACTCAACTTACATGTGATTCATGTACAGATCTTTGATTCGGTATTGTCACTACAAATGAAGAACTTAGTGAAGAACCCTGCATGCTAAACTAAACCGTATTCATTACCAAACTAGCTTATGTCTCAACATGTATAAGGTTTCCTTAAATTTGCTAATTAATGGTTAAACATATTGACCTGAAATTTTGAAAGAGGTTTTATTTAGCAATGGAGACAATCCTGGGAGACTTGATATTTCCTTTTCTTTTGAATAAAATATTTGTTGAACTTATGACCTTAAAAACTAACAAGCCATCATATAAGTTTTTTCTTCCAGTTTTAGCCAGTATCTTCTTAATGAAAATAACTTCAAAAGATATTTTGCTGCAGTGGACAGTAAATCTAAGCAAAGACTTCGAAATATTTTTCAAGTTGGTTTCTAATTTGACATTTGGTAGTCAAAAGAAATTGTCCACTTTCCTGGAACATTTGAAAATTTACAAAGAGACGCCAGGATAGCTTTTTTCATATAAATGTCAGCTGAGTTTTTATTCAGTTTCAATACATCAATACTGGTTTAAAATACTGTTCGTTTACAATCAAGGTGAAGAAAATAAATAGTCTTCCAGGATGAAATCTTAAAAAAAATCACAATTTTTGGTAACACAAATACTATCATAATTAAACAAATAAATATAACACATGATGAAAGGCAAAAGGATTAACTATGAAAAAGGAAAATATGTACAGACACTATTACATTAACAGTATAAAAGCTTTTTTCCAACCCAAGGTTAAACAAGGTTAAAATGTGTTTATTTTTTATTTGTAAACTGTAGGTAACCATTACCTACATTAAGCAAAAACCTTGAATAGTTTATTAAAAAGAGAAATTTTTGTTTTCATAAAATCTAACGTCAACCAACATCATCTAACAAGTTAAAAGAAATTGAAGAATATAAAAGATGCCTGCCCATTCACAGTAAATCCTTTTCTCTAACAACTAAGCATATAAACATAAGTAGGTCCAAACATATCCTATATATATTTTTTCTTCTTTGGGGTTTGAGCCTTGCAGAACCATTTAAGGAATTTTTTCATAACAAACTCTTACCTTATTAATATCAATCCACTTATGCAAGTTTCCAACTATCATACTTTTAAGTAAAAATACCCTTACCTTTTTTAACCAGCATTGTCTAAAGCAGCATGGGGTAATTTTTCCACTTTTTCTTACCTTATTATTGGGGAGACTGCATCAGTTAAACTTACCTTGTGAGTCAATAGATCCAGAATGGTACTATATAAAATAAAGACAGTCTTGTCATCATCATGTTTCATTTCCCTTTTTCTAATCACATTATATCTACATCAATGGAGGAACAGTTATGTTCCTGTGTGGCCTCTTTGAATGAATGCTGTAGGATACCTTAGGTAATCCATTCATGAAAATGTATCTCTTATAAAGTTCCAAATTGCATACCTGATCCAAAATGTAGTTTCTCTTCCTTTTAGCTGCAATCTCTAACAGCCTATTCAGACATTTAGTAGACAAATCAATCAGAACATCCCATCTCCCTGCATAGTTCTTTTTCCTGGGCAATCCCATGACCTTAAATGAAAAAGGCATTAAAAGGATCATAACCAAGAATTGTTTAACCGTAAGCACATCAACAGTCAAAGATCTTCCCCTTGTCCAATTTTTCCTTGAAAAGATTTAATACATTCAGTACACAAATAATTCACCAAAACATCAACATTTCAATTGGAATTAGAAAAGTTTATGACTGAAGTTTGACCCTTCATGTTTGTTATGCCATCTGTTTTCACCAGTTGCAAGCCTTACACATGTATCAATCTGTTAACGCACAAGATGCTTAATCTGTAGCTTCCATCTAACAGCAGGTAAAGGCAATTATTGGAAAGTTTTCTTTCATATCCTGCAGGCTATAATATCTTGTCCCATTTTTCTGTTTGTTAAACTTTCCTTTTGGAAATTTTCAAAGAGTATACAGTGGACCCGCGATAATCCGAACGTCGTTTATCCGGAATATTCACCATCCGAACAGAATTTTGAGGGAACGGATCTTACCTTCATCAATTTAACTGTTTAATGCGGAAAATCCGCGTTCCGGAACCGGACAAAAATATTCGGGAACCAACAGTCATTTTTCATAGTATATGCGTATGGCTAGTCCGGAAACCAGTAAAATCGTTTATTTTGCGGTTACAGTTGCGAATGAAGGGATCGGTCTTCTGTTGTAAACGGCATTCACACGTTTTGCAAACTGTCACGTATGCTTGACCATAACATGTCACCTAGTGTAGTGTACTGGAAGGTGTTGATTGTCTGTTAATCGGTCATTCTGTCAGTTGATTGGTCTTACATTAATGTAATTACGGTCGCATGTCGATAGTTGAGTTTGTAAAAGGTGTTGATTGGCTGATTGGCTGCTTAGACAGCGATCGGGAGACAATGACTGTTTTTTTTCATTTATTACTCAATCGATATGCTCCTTTTCCCTATAAATAAACTCTCGACAATCCCTACCTATCTCATTTCTCGATATTGAAATAAGAAGATACAACTTGAAGATGTCTACACCCACAGCCAAACGAAGACAGTTCTTTTCAGAGCTATCTTAAGGAATTTTAACTTCTCGAAAGACATTGCTTCAAATTGTCATTTTTTTTAAAAATCCGTTTTGACCAAATAAACACTTCCTTAACACACTTTATATTTCCCTTCAAAAAAAAAATAATTGTGTATTTCTTACTTCATAGTAATGATCATGATACACCGACACCGTGTAAAGGTAAACATTTCGCTGTAACTCGCATATTCTTTATTCCGGAAAATTCGTTAATACGAACATTTCTCCTGGGAACGAAAGTGTTCGGATAAACGAGGGTCCACTGTACATATTGCAGCTCCTTTTACCAACATTGGTCACACACTTCAGGTTTTCATTGTTATAAAGTTCTACCATGTAGACAGCTAGTTCAATACGAAAGAGAGTAATACTTGAGTAGCCTCTACAGAGGCATACCTCTACAATACAGATAGTATCAAAGTCCACAAGAATTTCTCTCTTCTTTGAAAATGGGGTCAGTGTGATAAGGCTTACATTGATCAATATCACAAAGATGAATTAAAAAGCTGAAGTGAGAGAGTAGATTGTATGATACAATGCAAGTATCTGTGCTCAAACTTTCAAGGATAGCTTCTCAAGTTTAAAAAAAAGAAGAAGAAAAAAGCCTAAACTTAAGGTAAAAGAGATGTCTTACCTTCATTTTCTCGATGAGGTGATTGGTTCCGAGTACATTAAACTTGGCGTTAGGGTGCTCCTGGGCCGTCTTCTCCACCCATGTGGTTTTACCACTTGCTGGCAGACCAACCATCATTATGATCTGGAATTCAACAAAACAATTGTGTTAATATTGGATTCTATATTATACAATGTAGTTTAGATTACAATTAACCGCAATGCAATTTCTTAAAGCTGCTGCAACAAGTGTGTTAACTTCAGTAATAGGGTAGGTATAAATATAGAAGATTATAATAAGAGACCATTAAATAAAACATATGTCATACATCTTTATTACATCCAACTTATATATTTGGAAACTTTTGCTGTGTTTGGAACTGTTGTGCAAAGATTCTCCAAATAATGTTAAATTCACTGATCCAAGACAACATAGAGTTGATCAAACTTAATTAGAACCTATTTCAAAAACAACAACATCAACAACTGATATTGCTGTAACTTGATTAGAAAACGTTGTTCCAAATATAGCATAAAACAGTTTCAGCTCTTGTCTATTATTTCTCAAATTTGCTCCAAATACATCAAACAAGAGTGATTATGTATAAACATTTATTTGAAGTAGAGCAGGTGTATTACCTCACAGTCTTCACTCTTTTCTGGCTGTTCAGATCCTTTCACCCTCTCCTCCACAGGGACAGCATCAATAAACTGGTACCCATCTTGTAGAGGGAAAAATGGTTCCTCCTGAAGACAAAAAATATCACAGTTTAATATTTGGTGATGTCTCAAAGAAGTAGTAATAGCAAAACAACAGAAGAGTATTTCAAAGAAAACTGTTTTGGGTATCTGATCTCAAACATTTTTCTTTGGATCTTTACAATTCACATAATGAAAGCATAGCTTACATTTTTTTCTTTTTTTTTTTTTGTACAGATATTAAACAAGAGATTATTTTCTATCTTGATATTAGTTTATTGAGTTATGAATTCATCCCATATGTACCTCACATGAGGATACATCCTTTGTTATAAATAAAACATCAGAGCCTGTAAATGTATACATTTCTATTACTGGCAATACTTAGGGACATGTTCAACAGTATTATAAGAAAATAATCCTTTCATAGAACTTTAATTTTTGATATGTTATTAAAAATTTTATTGTGAATTCAAAGATGAAAAGAAAAATGGAGGTCGACGAGCAAGTTTATTAATAAAATGACAGTTTTCATGGTAACCATTTGGGGCAAAAATGTCAAAAATGACCATACCATCTTCAAAGGTAAAAGAAAAATTTTGGAAGGTTTATTAACACAAGAAAACATGAATTCATACATTCAATACTTTATAATTCAATGTTATTTCAAATTATTACAATCTGAACAATTTTTGTAATCCAAATCAGTTTTTTCAAATTTTTGTTATCGACAAAAAACAATGAAAATTGATGTGTTTATTACAAATATATGAAGATATTCAAAAATTCCTTTCATAGATTTTTCTTACTTTTCAGTATGTGAAGTAAAGTTTAATTTTGAAATACAAAATGCCAAAAAAAGTTAATGTCAACCGACGAGTTAGTTTTTCTGTAAAATGACAGTTTCAATGGTAACTGTATTTGAAAAATCATTTATAAAATCGGTTAAAATAACTAGAAACTTGAAAAATAGAAGCTGGGGGCTTAATTTGCATGAGAAATATATAATAATGTTAATAAACTTTCATAGTTTTATGGATAATATGATTATTCTTTGAAAAAAATTGCATTCAGTAAGTTTCATCCGAATAAAATTGTTCATCCGACTTCTTTGCAAATATCTCTTCGGTAGCAGATTATTATCCCCCTTTCAGGCACAGACAAAGTGCGCAGATAAAACTATCGAGAACGTTCTTAACTTCAATTTGAAAGCAAAAGCAGATAACAAAAGAAATCATTTTCTTTACAATATTTTGTAGAATGCCATTATGACATAAGCCTTAAAAAGGAAACATTTCCCACAAGACATTTTCCCTTTGTTACAGCAGTTTATTAGTCAACTGTTATGTAATAGGTAATATGTCTATGATATTATCAAAAAAACATACCTTTGATCCAAAGTTGCACTGGAATGATGTGTTTTTGGTGAGAATGTGTGGGAATAAAGCCTTCTCTCCAAACTTTTCTCGCTCTACTTCAAAACAATTACCAAGGGACTCCCCATTTTTGGAGTAGGAGATCTGCACTGGATCAGAGTCAAAGTCCTGGCGAAGAGAAAATAACAAAAAAGCATAAGAACACATCTTTTTTCTAATTAACAGATATATCTATTGACAAATGACCAAACTATAGCCCTTTTAATATTGCATGGTGGTTGCACATGGTTCTACACAGCTAGACCTATCACCCCATATATGTAAACAACTAACCTATTGAGCCTCTAAAAATACCTCCTTATATATCCAATTAAGATTCACTCATTAAATATAGTGGAAGATTTGTTACTTAGCAATAAAAATAAACTATCTAATCCTCAAATAACAGGCACATAAATGTATCAGGCCTGCAAGCAAGTTTTCACACACAAGACACCATAAAGGATAAGAGCCCAAACTTAATAAAATAAAGAATAATTTTCTTGTTAATAAAATATCAAATAGACTTACCAAATATGCTGTCATCACATCCCCAGCAGTAAATTTTTCACCATAATCATGAAATTTGAGGTTTGTGGATGCTTTTGCTGTACCTCCATACCCAAAGGACAAATCTTCTTCGCCTATTCAAAAATGAAAGATAAAGAATGAACCATTGCACATTTAGTCTTCAAGGTTATCAAAAAAATGTGAATTATGGTTTATAACAATGTAATATCTAGATGTCTGCTAGCTACCATGAGATTCTCACTCATTAATGAATAACATCAGGCCTTCTACTGATGAGGGATGCTCAAGCCTAAAAATCATTATTTTAAGCTTTAATTCAAACATCTTCAATATGAACAAAGAAAGAAAATTTTGAAGTTCCAAAACCTGAAATCAGGACCAGGCCTGTAAAATACATGTATGCAAATATCCTGACCGAATCAATCTTAATGTAAATGTATTTAAAAAAATATAAAAAAACTTCTCTCTTACGAATTAACACGTTTTTTGATAGAAAGCAAAGGTCCATGAGTTATATATGTTGACCTCTGAAAGTATGTTTTAAGTGATGTACTTTAAGAGTAGTGAAAGGTAATTATGAAAACAAAATAACAGAAGTGATGGTACTCATGCCAGTTCTTACCAAGTAAAAGGGAGTTGTCATCAGTGGACCATCCCAACCTGAGGACATGGGGATTGACCTCATCTTTACCAAGTTCTACAGGCATATTCTCCATAAGCTGAAACAAAATGTAGAATGGTTGATCAAAATGACTGCTACATCACTTACATCTAATTCTCGATGCACAGATTTAAGAAAAAAAGAATTTTCCATAAAAATGTAAATCAGTTTCCTTATCTTAAAAAAAAAAATGATAAGCATAACAATGGCGATGTTACTGATGCTTAATATTTCAGACTCATTCATACTGTCTCCAAAGCACATTTTATGTTTCTGAATTGCCTGGAGAGAAAAAGAATAAATTGAGAAATTGAATTCCATCAGATCAATGAATAAGTTCCCTTAAATAACAAAATTTACTCGAGTTGATAGGAGACAGTGCACTGTTCTGTGATTTATATAATGAATTAAAAAGAAAACTCACTGAGACCCTATAAAACTCAGAGCAATGTCATTCTTTACGTAATATAAGTTTCTCACCTTAACTTCATACGCAACTTTACCCTTGGCGACACCGAATGAGCCTCTCACGCCATTCCACACCATGGCAAACCCTCCATCTGTTGCAGGTCGGGCACTCAATCCATCCTTGCTTATTTTCAGGGATAATTCACTGTTGTCTGAATTAATACAAAAGGAAATTGTTATAAAAGCTAAATCAAGGGTTTAGTGCATACTATAGAAAATATCATAATAAAATTCGTTTAAGAAGTATAGAACAAAAATTTGATTGATCATCCTATTTCTACCCATCTTCTGCCAGCATGTATTTTAAAAAGTTTTATTGTTTTTTTTACTTACATTTATCCAAAGTGACCGTTGTAAGCTCCTTCCATGAATCATCTTCTGGCTCGACTGGAGATTTTCTGGAAAAGCATCAACATTTATTAATTAATGATGAAATTTTGAGTGAAAAAAAAGAGATAGGGTCAGTTGAAGACAAACTTTGATCCATAATGACAGTCATAAAGAACTAGGCAAAATATATTGATATTTATCAAAATAAGACCATTTCATAGCAGTGATTATCTTTAATTTGCTTTTTGATTATCAATGCCTTTACCGCAGATAGTCCTTATTTCTCAATGATTTTAAGAAAGAAGGATAAAAGTTCCATAATGTTGTGATGATATGTTATACTACTTACGCTCGCTTCTTTACAGCAGGAGGTTCCTTCCTCCTTTCCCTGGATCTATCCCTTGACCTATCACCACGCTCTCTAGATCTGGATCTGTCATGCTTTCTCTTTTCTCCCCGACCTAAATTGTATAACAATATATAATATAAGGAATGTATAACAATATATAATATAAGGAATGTCAATGTTAAATGTTGCATAAACAGGGGTGCAAAAAAATAGAATGTTCACATTGCCCTGCTTTTCCAAAAGGTGAAACGCATAAAAAGCTTAAAGCTATTATTAAAGAACTTTTTCATAAAACATACCGATAAGAATGGAAAACATTTTGCATTCATGGGTAATTAATGTTAATCAAATTTCACCACCCTTAATATAATAAATCCTCTTTAACGAATATCATTTTCAAAAGCCTGATTCAGAAAGTGCAAGTTTTTTTGTTTATAATGATTGCCATATTTGTAACTCAGTCTTGGACAACCAATAAGCAAATACAAAATTAATACAGTGTACCAAATCTCAAAAGCATAAGGAGATAACAGTGATTTGTTCTTAATCAAATCAACAGGCTTTTACTACTAAAACTTATAAATCAATGGGGGTTTTCTATAGAAAAACAATAAAAATGAATAAAAGTAATCAGTTTATGGCCAAAAATTATCACCGAGATAGATTTCTATACTTATATCTTATAAACATTGAGATCACACAAACTGACAATATTGACAGGATATGATTGATTCACAAGGGACCAAACCAAGAGAAACAGTCTTATTCACAGAAATTAAAACATTCAATAGATTTTCGCCATACCTTATAAATCAAGTCAACAATATCAACAATCCGAGGAAGAAAACAGGTGTGTGAATGCTCAACATATTATTTTTTCAAAACCAATATAATGATTATTGAATAACATAGAAAGTTGAAGAGGTAATAAAAATTGATAACTAACCTCTTCTATCTTTATCATCATCTCCTTTCTCCTCATCTTTCTTATCATCATCTGACTTCTCTGATGTTCCCTCTTCTGTCTTTACCTCAGCTTTCATCTCCTCATCTTCTCCATTTACTTTTGGTTTTTCTTCCGATTCCTGATTCTCTACCTGCTCTTCCATAGCCTCCTCTTCCTTAATTGCAGCCTCGTTGGATTCCTGTGACAAATCAATCAAAACTTGTGTGGATTAAAGGTTGTTTTCCATAAGCTAGATTAATTATAATTAACTAGTATTTACCCTTGAAATTACTCACAAAATATTTTCTTCAATATTCTTAGTTACAAAAATAATATAGTAAGTAAAAATATATGATCATCATAAAATAACAATAATATTTATAACTCAGATTTAAAAATCACAACGCTAAAAAACACAAACACTCAAACTAACCTGTTCAGCTTGATCAATCTGTTCAACTTGATCAATCTGTTCAACTGGTGCTTCCTGTTTCTCAGCTACTTGCTCAACCTCCATAGCTTGATCAGCTTCAGCTTTATCCTCTACCTGTTCAACATCATCTGCTGGAACATCTTCAGGTTGTGGTTCTTCATCTGAACTTTCTGCCTGTTGTTGCTCTTCAGGGGCCATCTCTTCATCCTCCTCCTCTTGTACAGGTTCTGGTTCTTCAACTGGCGCCTCTTCTTCTTTCTCAACAGGCTCTACTGTTTCTGCTTCAAAATCATCCTTCACAGGAGCCACTTCTTCTACTTCAGGGTCTTCCTTTAAGTAAGTACAATAGTAAATCAAATAACCTCATGTCAACAAAACGGTAAGTGGTAGATAATTTCAATAGTTTGACAAAAGCTATAAGAATCCAGTCAAGATGTTTATGTCATGTATTTTGTCCATTTAAATCAGAAAAGAAGAAAACAATTTAACAGATTATTATTTTGTTGTTACTTTTTCAAAACAATGTGAAGTCATTTAAAATCATTATATGCATGGGTGAAAGTTGAAGAAATTCAAAAACCTGAAATCTATAGTTCATTATCCTGAAAAGGCATATTTGCAATAGCATTATATAGGGACGAAAAGTCTCAAAAGCCTGAAATTCAGGAAAAATCCTGAACACTTTCATCCATGTATATGTAAGCAAATATGCAACAGTGTTTCATTAAAAATTGATTGCCCAGGCAAACCGTCGGTAAAAATCCCCTGTGAATCAATTACTTCATGCCCTGTCATAAAGTCTGATAACAGAGTTGTCTGGCTGAATCGGCTAATCTCAACCTGGATAATCTGTTAATTCAAATCTTAATGAAAACCTTGATGTAAGTCAATGTTCTTCTCTGTTCTCACTTTGATCTTTACCTTTGATATTCAATTTTATCTGCATCTCAAAAAAATGTCTATAGATCTGTTCTCAGCAAAAGCATATCACATTTGGTTTTGAAAAATAAATAAAAATGTTATCTAAACTGTGTAAATAATGGGAAATATCTCTTTCCAATATTCAGGTGGTTGCATAAACTTGTTGTTGAACTAACCAAGAAGAGAATCTTACTTGAAGTTCTTCTTTTTCTCTAAACTTTGTTGGCGAGGCTTCTTGTGAACTTTCATCTAAGTCATTTTCTTGAGAAGAATCAATTTGGGATGAATCCAAATCAGCAGATTCATTGGCAGACTCATTCAGGTCATCAGCTGAACATAAGAGAGGAATGAAACAATTCAATGTATGGAAAATGTCACATGTTAATTGTTTATAGGTTTAAACAAACTCTATTGAAGATATCAAAAACTGATTTGCATAAAGGTTACACTTCAAATCAGTTCTGAGTTCGATTCAAATAGCAAGCTACTTGCAAATCCACCTCTAGGCATATTTAGGTGAGATACAACCTTTTTGAAGTAACACCAGCTTTTGGGTTTCCCAATTCAACAACTTCTACGATAAAACTTCCCAAAATAAACAGGTCTAGCTATGCCTCTTTCCAATTTAAGGAAACAAAGCCATGCAATTACTTGACAAACACATCAGTTGATAGCCTCATGATATTCGAAAAACAAACTAGATGTTACATTTCTATCAAATTTGCATGCATGTTTGAAAATTGTGACTGTATTCTTGACAGTTGCCTCCAGGATCTTAAATATATTTTTATTTTTTTGTTGTAATATAATCTTAACATTCAAGATTTGAGATAAAAGAAAACTGCAAATTGCGGTTTATTTGCCAGGCCTTTTTTCCTTCAATTTGGAAGAGGCCCAAGCCTGTTGAACGGGAAAATCTATCGCTGTAATTGCTGAATTGGGAAGCCTAAAAGATGGTATAACTCTGATTTTTGGAGAAAACTGCAAGATTTCAGAGGAATTTCCAATTGGGAAGACCTGTGCCTTTTACCGAACTAGTTATTTACCCAACCGACCGTCACCACCTACTATATAACGCAAAAAAGCCCTGTTTGCGGTTTCATGAAATGGGAGCCTTTGAGAGTGGTGGTATGCATATTTTGACATACATATCAATTTGAATTTGGCTTTGATCCCATTTAACAAAATGGATACATTAATTTTGACATGACAATCTTCTAATGCCAGTTTGTTTATCCATATTTCTAGAACTTCATCGGAATGGTTGCATAACATGATCAAATTACAGGAAATGAGTATTAATGGCTCTGGAAATAAAGAAGTCAAGAAAAATCTCGTTTCTCAAAGTTGATTAGGTCTTCCCTCAAACAGACCGATTTGTTTTGAGTTCTTGTTTTTAAAAAATCTATAAATTCGATCAACACATTCACATGACGTTGTTCACACACGACTGAACAAAAGCGTGTGTGCAAAGTAAATAAACATCTGCAGTGCTGTAGCGACAATTTCAATAAATAGAACATTTCCAAACCACATAAAGATCAAAGCAAAGTCCCTCATTAATTAGCATACCATCTAGTGCCTTTTTAAGACGTTTCACCAAGATTGCCTTCTTTCCTTTTGTATCGAGCCCGCGTGCCTTGAGCTCTTCTTGCAGATCGGCGACTTTCAACTTGTCTAGCTTGCTAGGATCAAGTTCACTCATGTCTAATTAGATAGTTACGCGGCGTAAGCTGCGTTCAATCTTAAAAACAAAGTGAGATGAACTGTAAATGTTGTGTTAAGTCGAGTATTCTGTTCAAAGATGTTCCCCGCGTCTCTTTTCGGTAAATTTGAGCGAGAAAATGGCCGCCACATGCGTCACTAGATAAAATAATAAAATCAGATTTTAAACGAAATGCAATATAATTCTCATTCAAAATAAAAAGATCAAACGGTTTCGAATCATGCAAATTTATAACACAAACAATATATTTTATTATAATACATTTTGATGTATTGAAGTAAATACAATGAATTCAATCGATGCTTTAAAACATTAATAGTCATTATAAATGTTTACAACTGAAAAATCTTTCTAGCGATGTCGTTATCGAGGCCGGGAGCGATAACTGTGGTCCTAAAATACGATACAGTTAGTTCCCCTGTGAAATTCGATAGTGGGTTGTACGGTGTGAAAGTGCAGAAATTCCTCGTTATGTTTTAAATAAAGTTCACACTTTCTCAAAGGTGTTTCCTAATGTGAAAATTACATTTGATGCATTAAGCAGGCGGGTAGCTTCATGTACGCAAATAACGCAATTGCGTACACGTTGTGCAGGAAAATGAAAAAAATAGGAAGTCCAAAAATGCAATTATGATCATGAATCGCCAAAGTAAAATGTGTGAGGTTAAACAATCATATTTTTTTGTAAACCGCAAATCCGCCCGCCCCCCCCCATAGATGCCACGATTTCGCCTCTAAATTTCAAATTTTTCCTGCGCTCGTTGAGTCCATGACCGAAAAAAAGGCTTAATCCTACACTTTTGTATTCCTAAATGGACTAGCTACGCCCCTGTTGACTTAAAGTCGTAGCCTTCTAGTCCCACGATTTAGTTCAATTCTATTTCACCACAACAACACCACCACCAAGACTACCACAACAACCATCTCTACTCCATCATCGTCAACTTCACCTATTATACTATGTAGAGGGTTAAGGTAATAGCCTTTAAAAAAAGATCAGGAATGGGTCCGCGGGTGGGAACAATCACAGAATATTTCTCTAAAATTTGGAATTTTTCAAATAAAACTAAGTTCAAACATAAGGTTTATTGGGAAATTGGGGAAAATAGTTAATTTGATTGGGAATGGGTCCGTTTTACGGTACCAAAAGGACAAACTCTCTCGGTAGGTAGTAGTTGCCGGCGAAAACGTTAGTCTGAGACCGGTTGCGGGTTTGAATCACTTGAGTAGCTTGCTACACCTTGCGACGTTCGTTACGAATATTCGTTTATACATGTATCTGGGTAGTAGAACCGAGATTGGTTAAATGTTTAATGAATTCGTTAAAATTCAAGGTGCTTGTTCACAAAAGAGAAAATTTGAAATTCAAAATAAAATCTCATTGAAACAATACACTTTTTGTATTGTTGTTTTATATGCAATTGAAAGAAGCTATATAAAGCATAGGTTATTCAGAAAACGTCAGTTTATCTTAGTGTAGATCCATACAGTTTATATCAAAAGCGATGTCATCCTTTTGGATTATGATAAATGTTAATTCACTCTATATCTGTACATACTTTTAAGAATTTTAAACAATCTCACTTTGCTTCCAATGACTATTTTTAGAACGTTTCATATAACAGTATAGCTATGATGCAGATGTAAACACATTAGCTATTGACTTCCAGTGGCACAGTGGTTGAGCGTTGGAGTACTGTACCGAAGGTCCTAGGTTCAAATCCCCGTTATGCGAGGTGAAAACTGCCGGGACTAGCCCACAAAGCGGCACAAACCGGCGGAATACTTGTGTATTGTCCAGGAAGCAGTCATCGAGGGTGACTCGATGGGCTTTTTTTAAGCCTCCTTCACAATCGATGTAAAACAAATCAAACAAACAAACATTTCTGAACAAGCAACTTTAAAGGAATCTGTGAACAAGCAACTTTTAAGAAATACATTCAAACCGGGTTCCACTACTTAGGATGCTTCGTCAAAGCTACGGTATCCCACTCTCCCCTCCTATGTATCTGAGTTTTACGACAACCACCGAGTACAGACATATCGATTTCTGATCGTAATGAACTGCCAGAACCAATATCAGCGTATCTGAATTCCTCCTAGATGCCACACCAACAGTACTGTATTAAGTACAGGGAAATCCGAGTTAGTCATTCAGTGTGGGGGCGAAACGACTACTCATACCGATATATTTACGTGCGAGAGGTCAAGGTAGGGAAGTAAATGCTGGGGAAAATCTACATGAGTATGAGTAACAGGGTGTTAGTAATTCACTCCGTGTGAAGTTAGTTCTGTTTTCTCTTGCTGAACCAGTGTCTGTTCGTTTGTCTGTATGTATGTATGTGTGTTTGTGCCTGTGGGATATGTGTCTCTGATCGTTTGTTCGTGTTTGCACGTGTCTGTCTGCGTGTCTGACTGTGTGTGTCTGTTTGTCTGTCTGATTGCGTGTATGTGTGTCTGTCTCTCTCTCTGTGTCTGTCTCTCTGTGTGTGTCTGTTTGTCTGTGTATCTGTCTGTCTGTTTGCGTGTATGTGTGTCAGTCTGTTTGTATTTTCATATGGCTGTTTGTCTGCCTGTGCGTCTGTCTGTGTGTGTTGTTTATCGGGTTCTTTTACTTCACACAGTATAATTAAATTATGTGTAATTTAATCTGTTTTTGGCCCTTTTTTACTCTAGTTGTGCCTTCTCATGCCTTTCGACCCCCCCCATATTCGAGAATAATTCAACCCTATTCTGTTAAAATCCTCTTGAAGAAGCGACAACTCACCCACGCTATTATTTGCACCAAAATGTCAAAATGCATGTAGTTTATGGAAGACTGAAGTTTCCGCCGGTTATGAGTAATGCACATATCTATGATGAACATGCATGCTGAGTGCGAAGTGCAGATCTAAAATGTCGCTACAGTTCCGACCGATCGTATCTACTGCGTTCACCCATTTCGCTTATCGCAAACACTATGACGGAATGCAGTTTGCAGCGGTCCGCACAAGAGACATGTGTATACTAGCAGTTTTTCAAGAACGTTGACGCTAACCCTAATTATTCAATAGGCCTACTATCAATCGCAATAACAAGACGATTCAAATGAGTACATGTACTACAATAATGGTTTCAGAGAGGAAATCAAGAAATTATTTGTGGAAATTCAGATGAATATCAACAATATATATATCAGAGAAGGAAACAAGAAATAATGAATGGAAAACACCCTTAACCTGGAGGCCTTACCTTTTGCTCCATATAAATGATTTATTTTAGGAAGTTAGATCTGGTCATGTCCTAGATAGCAGAAGGATCAATGTACCATTTCCTGACGTCAAATCAACCCTTAACCTCGGTCAGTTAACTCTTTACCAAACGCAAAATCTTCGACCGTCCCAAATTGAAAGAGTTTGCAGACAACTGTTAAGAGTGTGATGAAATTGGAATCTAATCGTCTGATAGAGTATAAAACATTGTGGGAAAATGAGAAAGTGCTCGTCAAGAGCAATGTTTCCTTTCCCCACAGTGTTTTCCAAAGTTATCCGCATCAAACTGGTGGTCAAATGTCGTTATTGTTTGGTAATGGGTTGAAGAGAAACCTGTTATTGATCTGATTGTTTACATCGCACCATTGACGTAATAATTTGTTTCAAAAAGATTCGTACCCTTTCTTGTCTACGTTTACAAAATTGTCATAACTTCTAAATCTCAAAAGTTACATTTTTGAGGTTCTGTTTTCCTCTCTGTATTCACGCTAATGAGGAAATGTTTTGTTAGAAATTTCTCCCTTGACGCTTACAAAATTATCATAACTTTTAAATCTCAAAAGTTTCTTTATTTTTCAGGTTCTGTTTTCCCCTTTATATTCACACTTACGAGGAAATCTTCCATGCGAACTTTGGTGGTACAGGCCACAGGATATATATATTTAAGCACCCAATGTCAAGGACAAACAATAGTACTATAAATCATATGCTTGTAACTTGTTCCATTGACAACAACGGAACACTTCTTACAATAATTTTACACGAAGAACAGGTGCCCGCATTACTGAGGATTCGTATTTCGGCTTTACATAACTAAACACTTGAATGCATACTTAGCTGGTCCGCCATTCTACTAATAATTACGCAAAATATAAGGCATATGCTAACAGGCAGTTAACGAAAGTGCTGGACAAAGGTCATTTTCCTACAAGATCAAGACAATGCGATGGCCGTAAAGAATCTTTCACAGAAAGGAATTATAGATGCTACAATATAGACATTTTCCGTAGACCATGCGAATTTTCCTTTTTTCGCTAATGTTACCAAAGTCTGAGTTTGACTTTTCCTTGATAAGAGTAAGGCATGGCAACTAGATAGTTAAGATGTTTACATCAGAATTATTTTTGCGAAAATGTTAAGCATGCTTACCAATTGGTTATCCTTGTTTCTATTCACAGAATCACATCGTTTATCATGGCATATTTGGAACTGCTTTATGGTCTACTGTTTGAGGTTGGGGACTTTAGGCCGTGCGCTCCGGGTTCGAAACTGTTTCATTATTGTTCATAAGATAATATCATAAGACATCACGACTTAGGATAGTACTGGTAGGTTATCTGTAGAGCACGAATAGAGAATGTTCCTCTCGAAATGTTTGGTAATTGTCAAAAACGGTAAAATACAGCTACCGATGTCATTGCAATAGTCCTAAGGGCACATTTAATATTCAACTTTTTGAGCTTTAATAACTGTTTTAAAACGACACGGTTATCATTCTTATATGAAAGTGTATTCTTGCAAACGAGAATTAAACGTAGAAAAATAAAAGTTGGATCATTCACGGGTGTCAAGATTGAATTTATAATGATAAAGAAATTCATGTGGACTTCTTTTTTTTAACAAGATTTACAGAAGTTGTTTGAAGAGGACAAGTGAGGTCCCGGGGTTGTTTGTTATAAAGGATAAATAGAGCCCTACATACAAAGACAATGCTTTTCACTGTCTTTATTACTAATTGACCTTACCTCTTAAAACAATGCGTAGATTTCCGGAAAGAAAATAGTTTTATTTCCGTGTGGTGATTAGCTGGAAAGAGTCATGGATAAAGCAGCTAAGTCAATTAGTCATGCCAGATAAGGGTACAGAATAAAACACACCCTTGTAGTCTGATCCAAAGAGTTTCTGTTGGCTCTTGCAAAGACCCAATAGAGGATTGAAACAGCGGATCGTTTAGACATTGTTTTTTTTGTTATATTTAAAGAAAAAAAAATAACAACAGCTTTTGATACAAAGAAACATTAAGAAAAAGATTATGGAAAATTTAAAAAAAAAAAAGATATAACAAACGACACTAACATGCTTTGATAGAACAACGAAAAACTCTTCTTCAATTCTTAGTCATTTACTTGATTAACATAGCTAATGAACATTAGAAGTTGCTGCGTATATCACATCTAAATGATGATTTATGTCAAAAAGTATATGACCCAGATTTCAACGACTTCTAAGTGCTGTGTTTGTGGATGAGCCAGCAGCATCGAACACAAACAACACCATATAAGTAGAAGTAAGTGGTAGTTGATTTTCTCTGTTAAAGTTGCATCATAGGCAAGCGGGGTTAACCCTTATATTGCTGGGATCGACTTCTTGCTTATGCAAACAGGTTAGATCCAGCCCAGCCGCCAAGTGAATTGGCGGCTGACATGTGACCTAACCTGTTTGATACTCTGAGATTCTTTCCTCAACAAACTTTAGCAGATATCGAGGGTGTTGGAAAGCAGACGACACAAAAATTATTTTTAGAAAATTACCCTGCATTCTAAGGGTCAATATACGCAAACATTGTAAGATACGGACATTTATCGTCATGTAAAGTAGAAATCTACAAGGCCATGTGTGTAGTGATACCAAGAATAAAGCACAGTGAAAGTGTACAGCTTGAAGGAAGAACCAAGGCTACCGATTGCAATGTAACATACATTATATATAAACCTTATCCTTCCGGCTCAGCCGACGACTGTGCTTGCTTTGTTGGTAGCCGTTCCGTAACAAAAACGAAAGTACAGATGAGTAGCTTCAGGTATGGATTGGGGTTAAACATTATTTCAGCAGTTTCTCATCTATTAAGGGCTTCAACCATTTAACTACAAAGCTCAGGCTCGGAATTTTCTTGTCAAAGGGCGCTGCCACATAACTGGATGGGCTGGGTTTATTTTTTTCTGAATTGGGAAGAGGCCTATGCCTGTTAATTTTGGGTAATCTTTATCGCTGAAATTGTTGAATTGTGACATCAAAAAACTGGTGTGACTTTGAATATTTGGGTAATATGCAGGAATTTGCAAAAACTTCCAATTGGGAAGGTCGTTTTTACCGGCCCCTGTTATAATAACACAAACAAGCTCTGATAGAGTTGCACGTTGTTTCATCAATTTCTTTTTCAGTTATAAAGGGATTTAAGCATATAACTACAAAGATCATGCTTGGAAATGTCTTATCAATGGGCGTCGTAACATAACTTGTCATAAATACGGTTCCATGTACATTCCCTAAAAGGTATGCCAGTAGTCGTATGATAAAATAGACGAAATAAAGACAGGTAAAAGCGCAACGTAGGATAGAGTCGCTTAAAAATTATACTTGGATTGTTCGACAAGCTAGATGTAGACTTATAGCATTGTGTATAGGAAACTTTTTGAAATGCACAGTTCTTACAGGCTATGACAGTAGTCAAACCTTCCACCTAGCTAGATATACTCACACACCATCGGGTATGGGTTCTTTATCGTCCTATCCAGTTCTAATATGCAACTGTGGTACCCGTTTGATGCAACAAGCGAGAAATTTACTCATAGCATTGGATATGGGAATCTTTATCTCACTGACAAGTTATAATATACAACTTGGGTGACCGTACCGTGCGACAAGCGACACACATACCCAGGACATTGGTTATGAGATTTATCATTTAAAGTTCGGTAATTATATTCAAATGATACATTTCCTCGTTTATAATAAAGATGGACAGCTCCTTTCCGTACACAGCTACATCTGTACATCAAGTACTTATGAATCCTTGGGTTAAGTAGTTGAAGTATTGTGTGATAACCAGTAAGTTAATGACGCCCACAGCGTTTAGTATCATACTTAATTTATATGAAACCCCCTATCTAGAAAAGGATGGCAGCGAAGAAGGCGAAAGAGGAACGGGTAGGAGGGACAGGCAAACTACTAGTCGCACGTATAATGCTTTTATAAGTTTAACTCTTTACCAAACGCCAAATTTTCGACTGTTCCAAATTGAAAGAGTTTGCAGACAACATTTTAAAAAGTAATGAATTTGAAAAAATAATCTTGTGATATGGAAGAAAACATTTGGGAAAAGGAGAAATGGCTTGTTAAGACCAATTTCTCCTTTCCCTCAATGTCCAGAGTCGTCTGAAACGAACTGGTCAAATGATACTATCGTTTGGTAATGAATTAACCCTTAGAATGCTGGGTTATTTTCAAAAAATGGATTTTTGTGTCGTCTGCTTTCCAAAGCCTTAAATATCTGCTTGATCTTGATAAGGAAAAATACGCAGTGTAGCAAACAGGTTAGATCACAAGCCAGTCGTCAATTTACCTGGCGGCTGGCCTGGATCCAATCTCTTTGCATAAGCATGAAGTCGGTTCCAGCACTAAAAGAGTTAAACTGATGTATTCTACTTCGATTGTGACAGAAGCTTGAAGATTATTAAATTCTCTTTCGATGACTGCTTCCTGGGTACTACACCAGTACTTGCGCCGATTTGAGGGCTAGTCCCGGTAATTTTCACCTCGCATAACGGGGCTCGAACCCGAAACCCTGGTATATGAGGCATAATCATAAAGTCTGTTCCAGCACCATAATGATTAAACCTTTGGAATAATGCAGATCAAATCCTCTGATACTTATGCGTATACGGGCCCCTGTATATGGAGAAAATGACAACACCAAACACTATGATCATGCACACGTGACCAGTCATGACCATTTACCACAGCAGGATACTATATATCACGAGGCCCGGGGACAGACACGCCTGGACATGATTTCCCGCCGGACCAGGAGAAAAAGGGAACGCCGTATTTACCAGTGATTTGATTTCCCTTACGAACAAGGAAAAAGGAGGACCATTTCATTAACACCAAGGTCTAGGTAGCGTTGACGTTACCTGATTAACTGATTTGCAGAACTCCCTCCTTGAAACCGTCTTGTAGAGTTCATCAATGAGTCGATTTGAAGCTGTGTCGCTTTACACATATGCATAGAAAAGCATTTAACCCTTAGAATGCTTGGTAATTTTCTGGAAATATATTGTTGTGTCGTCTGCTTTCCAAAGCCTTAAATACCTGCTTAATTTTATTGAGGAATGATACTAAGAGTAGCAAACAGGTTAGACCGCAGAACAGGCGCCAATTTACTTGGCGGCTTGTCTGGATTTAACCTGTTTGCATAAGCATGAATTCGGTTCCAAAACTATAAATGTTAAGAAACAATTATGTCGGAAGACGAAATTGCTTTATGATACAATCATTTCTATCCAATGATAGAATTTCAATTTGAATATTGTTTATTTGTCATTGTCGCCTGCCTATGCTCTCTAAGTTTCGACAAGTCACATGAGCCAATATGAAAGAATTAGTTAATACGCTGAGCGGTGATACACAATCACGTTTGGCATTATTCCATGTAAAACATGTAGATTCGCCAGTCCCCAATCTCGTGTGCCATTCGAAGTGTGTTTGTAACAAGACGTAGATAATTTAACCTTTAGAATGCTGAGTAAATTTCTAGAAAAGACTTTTGCATCATCCGACTTTCAAAACTTTAAAATCTGCTTAATTCTGACGAGGAAAGATTTTCAGAGAAGCGAACCGATTAGATCACAGGCCAGCCGCCAATTTACTTGGAGGCTGACCTGTGATCTAACCTGTTTGCATTCGCATTAAGTCGGTTCCAGCGCTATAATGATTTAACAAGACGACGTCTTGCAGTCACATGTGAGTCGGTTGCCAAGGGTGACCTAGAAATCTCACATGATGTAGATAAATCAAAGATCAATCGGACACCATGTTCATTCTAGTAACATGAATCAAGTCATTATTTCACAAACACCGTATATATAGAAACAGCAACCAATGTATGTTTGGACTGAGCATTTGAAGAGCCAACAACATGTCTTAACGTATTGGCAAAAGAACATGAATATGGTCACCTGGTGACATGTATAAATTCTTTATATGATATATTAAATGGATCCGTGAACATGCAATATATAATTTCGTACCATGAATTGATAGATAGTTCCAGGACAAAATGACCCGTATATCTCAGACAACTAAACATTAAACACCTTTGAAGGGACTCAGATCAGGGGTTCTGTGTGGCCCAATGGTTGGCGTATTAGACATATAAACTGAGGATCATGTGATCAAGACCCATCCACAACATCGTTCTCTGTAACGATTTTCATTGGCAAGATATCCTAATAAAGTCCTAACCTTGTACTGGTGTTTCCCTAGAAATTCATTATACAATTCTAGCTGAAATAATCTCGACACGGTATTAGGCACTTTGCAAAAACAGAAACCAGGCTGACTCTTGGAGAGAATGTTGGCCAAGAACTGGTGACAGAAGACGGAACATTGATTTGCTATCTGAACATATTTGTATGACTCATCAAACGTCATTAAAATCAGATCGGACCTCCCAACCTTTCCTACTATGATGGCAATGCAATGTGTGTTGTGTATAAGTGGACGTTTTTGAGTGGTACGGTGAAATCATGATTGCCTCAAACCACAGGGTGATTGATTAGGCGTGGTTGTTTCGCCGTCTTAATCTGTTACACACTTATTCATAATTTTACCTACGAAAATGAATTTAACCCTTAGAAAGTTGGGTAGATTTCTAAAAATAGGGTTTTGTGTCGTCTGCTTTCAACAAACCTTAAACATCTGCTTAATTTTGATCAGGAAAGATACTCAGAGTAGTAAACAGGTTAGATCAAAGGACAGCCGCCAATTACTTGGTGGCTGGTCTGTGGTCCAACCTATTTTCATAAGCATGACGTCAGTTCCAGCACTATGATGGTAAATGTGGTCGCAAAGGCAGCTATTTATCGTGGTGAAAGTTAATTTTGTTCGATAAATGAGTTGAAATCAAGGTATTGGCGGTGTATATTAAAATTTGCAATGTATTTGTAATTATTAAAATCTATCTGAACGCCTTGTGACGTAAACTAGCAGTTGCTGTTAGTCATATTGAATAATTTGGCAAAATTCATCTTCTTTGCAGATAAAAGAAATCAACTGAACCTAGTAATTCATTTTCAAAAGACGTCGATGTCTTATGAAAATGATTCATCAGTAAAAATACACTTCCTAACTAGTTTTGTTTTCCAGCTAACATATATGCTTTTATATGTTCTCTTATATGTATTAAATCGAACTTGCTATAATCTGTAACTGTTGTTGCAATAAAGAATAATGTAATGCAATGTAACAAGAAATTCCCTTTTTTGTGAGTAAATGTCATCGAATGCAATCTTTCGTTATGACGTAAATAATCTTTGGTCTTTGGTCATAAGAAATACCCATTTTTTATAAATAAATGCCATTGGATGCATTATCTTCTCGTGACTTAAATAAGCATTGGTCATTGGTCATAAGAAATTCCCCCTTTTTAGGAGTAAATGCCATCGAATGCGGTCTTTCGATAAAGTCACCAAAGACGTTCGTGGTATTTTAATGCAAATCTTTCTGTGAAGCATGATTTCGTCCGTCTATTTTACCCCGGCACCTTTATGTCAAATAGTCAATCAGAACAAGCAGTATAATTAAAGACACGCTATAGAGAAACCATTTACGTAGGATCAAAATGTTTTCGAATATTTACAATAAAACGAAAGGAGACAGACCTCAATGTGTTATTTTAATACAAGACGTTCTGTTAAGAATAGTCGAAAGGGCAATGACAGATGCGTATCCCGGGAAAGACAGCTGTAACTTTCTGATTAGATGCGTTGATGATCGAATACTGAAACAGTTGATCCATGAAAACATTGCAAGTTTTGGTAATTAAGAATCTACAATACGTCTCCCATATAACTTACAAATTCGACCAAAGTATTCAAGCTCCTTGTTTGAATCAATAATAACTTGCTGTTGACTGTTATTGGCACTTGCAAAGGTGAATAACAGTCAAGGTTACAAATTCGGAGATAAAATGATATATGACAAAAATAAGAAAAAAAGGATAAACAGAACCTGTGACCCATTCATTACTCACGGTAGATTAGACCCATTTTCCTACATAGAAATTCCTATCAGGTCTCAAATTGAAAGCACCAGCAGGCGACACAAACAGCATGAGAGCCCCATCCCCCCTCCCCTAAATGTATTTGGGTACAATTTATTGTGACAATAAGATAAATTGTTCATTAGTAATCAAACCTTGTTGTCGCATTGTTTTCTTGGAACTATTGCAAGAGATGCGTTAACGTGAGGTATTATGGAGTATAGGCACAAAGGCATGAAGTAGGAAATAAAAGACAGGTGGTAAGTTTCAAGTGAGGTGTGTTTACAAAAAGGAACGACTTAATTTAAACAAATGTAAACCCCTTTACAAAGGCAGATGCAAAGTGGCGTCTTTTTTAAAGTATCGTTTGTTAACCCTTAAAGTGCTGGAACCGACTTAATGCTTATGCAAACAGGTAAGATCCAGGCCAGCCGCCAAGTAAATTGGCGGCTGGCCTGTGATCTTACCTGTTTGCTACTCTAAGTATCTTTCCCCGTCAAAGGAATGCAGATATTTTAAGTTTTTGGAAAGCAGACGACACAACAATCTATTTCTAGAAAATTACCCAACATTCTAATCGTAAAAGACAATTTGGCGTTAGTCAAGTCGATTGTGAAATCACAATCAGGCGATGACAATTAAGATCTCCAAGAATACAAGTCAAGACTCGTATGTAAAGAGAGTGGAAGTCTGTAGATTAGTGTTTCCTACTAAAATATCTCCTTTTTGAACACTTTTTTCAGAATTTCTTCGTGGCAGACTTGGCAATTCCCACAAGGCACCTGGTAGAGGGTTGAGTAATCCGATACATGGGCGTTTACAGTAAGATTCGCGGGAAACATTTGGTTCGGTCACATCATTCTGGTGGATAGATATACTGACACATATATGCGCCATTTGCATCATCTGTATTCTGCTAGATATATAAACAAATCCGAACAGCGAAGATGTTATATATATATATATAACGTGACTCATCCAACGTAAACCTAATGCAGAATCCTTTACAAAATAACAATGGGGCTCGCTGGCAAAGTGGTTAGAGTAAAGCATTTGAAATTACAAATGACCTTCTTCTTTGTGGGTTCAAATCACAATAGTGGTTGATTGCATTTTCATGAGAAGTTGTCTCGTGGCTGACCAATAGAATGCCGATGACCTTGACCAACCCTTATACGTCGTTTGGCTCTTCTATCTAGGATTAACCAGGAATCAACACTTAACTGAAATGAATATTTACAAGATGTAAATATCGAATTGAACGGAAGAATTGTCATGAAGAAGACGTAATACATTGAGTAAAGGATAAAATTCATTTTAGATCGATTATTCAAAATATACCTAATATCTATAAGAATGTTGGATCATTTCCTAAAAGAATTTCGCCGTCTCCTTTCCAAAACCTTAAATATCAGCTTAATTTTGCTAAGGAAATACACATAGTAGCAAAAAGGTAAGATCACATGCCAGCCACCAATTCACTTGGCGGTTGGCCTGGATCCAACCTGTTTGCATAACCATGAAGTCGGTTCCAGTACTATACGGGTTAAGCACCTTACAAAACCAGGCAAGTTTTACAACTGGTCTACTTCTTGTAAATAGTTCCTAGAAAAAGGGGAACGAATAACAAGTGCCCAAACCTACCTTTTCAAACGATAAGCTTTATCCTATTGGAAAATGATGTCTCCCAGATCTGTTTTTAGTTTCCACTATGGTCTTTATTCTCTGACGATTTGAACCATTGTTTGTTAGAAAGATAACAAGAGTCTTCATTTGGTGATTTTCTAAAAACTTTCACAAAATATTAATCTATTATCCCAAGATGTGCCCTGTGATATACGAAGACCTTGTAGACCAACATAGAAACAAAAGAATCACCGCATGGGTCTTACCTGAATAGGTCGGGTGCCGCCGCATTCTTTCAAAACCAGTCTGAAAGCGATGAGAGCCCCATGGTACGAAGACAAGAACAACATAGAGTTTCGTCAAAACCAGCAGCAAGATTTTAGAAAAACAATCCAGTTAGCTCTGATTGTAATTTGGACCAACACAAATGGATGGTTCAACAGACAAGCAATGTTGCCCCCGCGATCTCGAGGGTTCAAACCACTTGTTGGCTCAGAAGGACGTACATATACATGAGAGATTCCCGATTTGCCTTAGTTTGTCCTTTATTATTTACCTGAATAAGGTAGAATGATAGACTGTTGTTCATGTAGGATGCTGTATGCTGACCCCGTCCAAGTTTTCTGAAGTCCTTTTCTACTTGTTATTGAGGGTTACATTTTCTTCTCTAATCGAGATATTCACGGGTCATTTGTTCTCTTTTCTTTAACTCTTCCATAACATAAACTTATATTTGTGTGTACTGCTTTTGACCCTTAGAATGCAAGGTAATTTTCTAATACTATATATACTAGTATTGTAATAGATTTTTGTGTTGTTTGCTTTCCAAATATCAGCCAAATTTTGGCTGGGAAAAATACTAAGAGTAGCAAAGATATTAGATCACTGGCCAGTCTGACATGTATGTATAGGCATGAAGTCGATTCCAGGACTATGTTTGGTTTTGCAATTGTCTGCATCAAAGATTAATGTATCAAGAAAGGGTGTGGGTTGGTGTACATGATAAAATAATTACTTATCACTATACAAGTATTCTTCATATCACACCATGTATTCTAAGAATATGCCATTCACTGAGCCACTGTACTTTGCAAATAATACCCATTGTTCTGATTCATAGATTTGATTTAATCATCTAAATAATATCCCTTGAGAAATACCATTAGACACATTTTATGCAAACACCATTTGGAGTACTTGCTCTGTAAATGCACTCAGAGTGAGCAAATTCTTCTTAGTGCAAAACAATTTCAGTATATATTATCTCTAAAGCTTTTTTAATATATATTTTAATGTGGTTGTCTGCAGATTGTGTCTGAAAATCTTGAATTGTATCTTTATAGAAAACTACAACAAGAGACATTCATTTTCTATACTTCTTTTTTATTCCATTACATACATACAGAATGTCATAAAAAAAATGATACACTAATAATAAATACTGGCATCAAGCATTTAACAATTCAATTAGCTTTACAAAAATGCTTTACATAGCAAGAACATCAAAATAGCGAAACGTAGCACTGTCCAGCAGCAAACAATTAAATGACAATATAACACAAAAACATAAAACCTTTCACTGTTAACACCTAATTTGAAGCTGTTCACATTACAAATGATTGTAAAGGAAACTATTTAAACTATTTAGACATAGAAAAAATTGCTCACATTGACAAAAACACTCTATATGTAAATTCCTTTATGGAAGTAGTTTGCTTCAAAGGTGTTAATAAAAGAAAATGGCAAACAGTTTCCCAGATCTTAGCACTATAATCTTAAACAACACAGTCTAATGGTTTTAGCAATAAATGGTTAAGCAATAGATCAGATGATTCAGATTTCTGTTTTCAAACTCCTTGACATTTACAACAGTTTTCCTCTAAAACTGTTTCTGCTTATGAAACAATGAGACAATAACTCATGTGTAAGAAGCAGCAAAAGGAAGACTTTAATTTCAGACTTAAAACCCAAGAATAGGATATTTCAAAATGTATTTGGGATGAATCATAAATGGCCCATGTTAAATAATCATGGTTTCTGGCATAACTCAATGTGACTGTTTTTTTTTTTTAACAAACAGCATTCAACAATGACTCAAACATACAAAGATTCATTTTCAAGAGACAGTTGTAGGATGCACAGTCAAATATGAGTAACAACCTACAAAGAGGGTTTTTTTACAGTGTAAAGGAGCTTGTTCACACAAATGAGGAAATTTGGAAATAATTATTTTTTTAAGCAAAATTAGATAATTTTTAATTCTTTCAAGGGTGTATAAAGTATACTAATTTGTATATTTATCCAAATAGCTAGGTTTAATTCTATATCAAACAATAGTACAGCAGACTTGTTTCCAAATTAAAAAATTAAACTGATTTTCTTAAATTCTAAGCATTAGTATTTTTTGTATTTTCTAAAGTAAACCTTTACAAAGAGTGTGAGTTATGATGACCAAAATTACACTGTTTTCTTACCAATTTCTCATGTAATCATAACATTCAATAATTTTCACAATTCAATCTTTTCATTTGGACCAGCCATAAGAAAAATAAATTGAAAGTTCAGTTCAATATGGCGTGATCAATTCAGAGCTCCTAGTTGAGGAGTTACTAGAAACCTTCACCCAATTGGTATTTGTTTTACAATTCTGCTGCAAAACAATCTAGATACCACCTAGACAAAAGGATGAATTGCACCTTTCAAGCAATTTATCCTAATGCCACAATGGATTTTATCATATCAAATATTACAGAGAAATTATCTTTTTGGCCTATTTTTTATCATCTGCTATTACTCTCAAGTTGGATCATCATCAGTCTTAATTTTCAATACAGGAGAACAGGCCAAAAACGATTACTCTCAATCATAACAGAATCCCATGTTGTTTGCACTTATCAAAATGGTTCTAATAAGTACACAGAACATAGGACTTTGTCCTTTAGTTGGAAATAAAATGCCACATAACCAACCTACTCTGGAGCTTTGATTCATGTCAAGTAAATGGGAAACAGTTCTGTAAAAAAGACAACGGAACACAATAAAAACATTTGAACTATTAGATAGCAGCACATGCGAAGTGAACATTTAATACATATTCATTACAGCTTTTTTTTCCTCCCACAGATTGTGGCGTCTGAATCAGTGAAAGGGCGTCAAAAAGAGAATTGTTAATAAAAAATGCAATTAAACAGAATTTCATGATGAACATACCATTCTTAACAATTAATATATATTTCAATGCAGAAAAAATGTATTTTCAATATTTAGGAATTATTGGAGTAGGAGCACCATTCAGCCCGATCCTTTTTGTGTTTTAAACTTAGGGACATACCTAAAATTACACAGAAAGCATCAAACCAAAGAGTTAATTCCTTCTTTTAGACATAATCTGCTTGCAGTTACAATATAACAACGTTGATTTGTTACATTTCTAATCATCATTTTAAAAAAATACTCATTTGCATACTTTGAATATTAAACAATGCACAAATCATCTCTTACAAGCTATTACCCCTATCAAACAAAAAAATTCTTTAATTTCAGAAAATCATGTTAATATTCAGATTGGCTTTGAATTTTGATGTGCATGTTCTTTCAATCAGGTACAAATAAAAATTTAAGGTATTACCAAGTTATTTGTGTTCCATATAATTCATGTTTTCACCACAACTATGCAAGAAAAAAATAGCTGTAACCAAACTTTACAGTTAGTTTCATAATGAAATTAACCCTGAGGAAGGCGACTTCAGTCCGTCAGCACTTTCGCTCGAGGTCGACTGTTTCTTCACCTCACTGCTACACGATACCGGCATATTTGTAATCGGGGTCAGTCCCGTGTGACCCAAATGTCCAGTTAATGGGGTCAGCCCAGTATGATCAACCATCGAGTCCAAACTAAAACTGAGGAACCCGCTTACACTTGACGGCGTCGTAATGGAAATCCCAGTCGATGACAATGAAGACATTTCCCTCACGTCACGCTTCAACAGAGATAGGGACGAGGGCCGTGAAGTTATCGTTGCCTCGTTCTTCGAAAGCGATTTGCTAGACTCGCCTGTAGAAACCGGCTCCTGCTTGATTTCAACATAAGCTCCATCTTTGCGCATGTCCATTTTTACACCGTTTGTCCTGCCGTTGTGTACAAGCTTGCAAAGGGGGCTGTGTGATTGGAGGATAAACTCCAGCTGATCCTTTTCATTCTGTAAAGCCTGAAGCTCAGCCTCGATGGCTTGTTGCTCTTGTTCTAGCTTATCTGTCTCCTGGAAAATAAGAAATAATCTTGATAAGACACTTTCACCTTTTTCTGTAATAAATCTGCTTCATTACCCTCTTATTACAATCACTTTCAAAACCACTGTGAAATGAGAATTGACTGTTCACAATTTCATCTTTTTGACACAGTCCTGCTTTGTTTGGTACTTTAACTCCATGTCAACAAATTTTCAGTCATGTTATGGAATTGCTGGATCCACAAGTACTAGGCTAGGGCTCTAAGGTGACTTACGGACACTTCCACAAAACTAGAGGTGTTTGTGTGGCTCAAACCCAGGACTCCTGAGTTCTAAGTCCGCAAATTGCAAATAATTAAAATATTACCATAAACTTAAACTGTTTGTATATTTTTCAGTTTATAATGTAAATCTTAGTTTATAGAAAATTCATAATTGAAAACAGAGTCACAATTTTGAATCCCATCTTGGCAAATATTCATTGTGCCATTTAATAACCTTTGCAGAGGTCATTGTGGCACCGATAAGGTTTCCTTCCATCTCTGAATATTTTTGTTCATGTGGGATATTAATGGGTTGTTCTAAACAAATGTGTTCAATTCATGTCATTGTTTGATAGGTTTCAAAGCAAGAATAAATGGAGACATGAGTGTAGAAAATGTGCGATTATCAAGAATTAGTGTTTCTACTTACATTTAACAGTCTGTTTGTATGATCCACTCTTCGTTGTCTGCATTTGGCAGCTGCCACTTTATTTCTCTCTCGTCTTAATGATCTGCGGACTGCTTCTTCACCAGTAATCTAAAATAGCACAACAATTAATTTCTAATGAATAATGTTATGAAATTATGATTTACAGGAACACATTTCTTTCCAAATTGTATTAATATGAGGTGTTCATTTCAATGCTCCAGTCCTTTTTCAAATTCAAAATTCAAAGACAATTTTTTAACTGAAGTTTTTTCCATTTAATTTTGTTTTATAAATCAATCTGACAGCAGCAGGATTTTCTCATAAGCCAAAAAAAATTGGTTGAAAAGATATTTAAAGTTATATGAAAGAGGGCAAGGGTAAATCTGAGGGAAAGGGTAAGTATGACTGAATAATAGTTCACTAAATTCATTTTTAATCAGCCTATGGAATGAAGATCAATATGTTCTTCCTTAACACAGAAGACTTCAAACAGCTTTGCTCCATGAAACATTTTATAACAGGTTTGTTGCATAGAGAAATAGCTCAACCATTTTTTATTCTGACTGTAAACCTGAAAACGATCATGTTCACCTAAAAGCTCTATACTGCAAGTTGAGTGTTTACCTGGATGAGCTATATTCAGTAACATTACATCAGGTTCCCAAACATCCAGGTAACACAGATCACTGGTGTATATTTAACCCTGGCCTATGAGTCATTCCGATAAAATTGCATGGGTTGACATTTTGTTTTTTATAAATAGGACATGTTGTGGGTAGAAAAAAGAAATAAATTAGCAATTCAAATTCAGATCAAATGTATATTAAAACAAATTACCAGTGAGTCATAGAACACCTTTTTTTTATAATTGAAACAATGATCATGAAAATATGAGCAATTGCTGATCACACAAAATTATGCCCACTACTTTGCACCCTATTCTTTTGAAGTGTCATTCAAATATATTTAATTTATTTAAATTAAATGGATTTATATAGAAAACATTGTACCACAATTACCATTTTTCAAATTGGCTACCTTTACTTCATTGATATTATGAAAAACTATGCAAACTCTACACAGGCATGATAAATAACCGGTGAAAATGTAAGATTAAGGTGAAATGCGGCGAAAGATTGACTTAAGTGAAGGAATTCCCGCAATGCATGATTAACATACTATTGGAAAACTGTCCACATACCTGTGGTTACAGGTTATGTCAAGAAATGAGTGATCAAAGATATCTCTATGATTAAGTTATATGCTATTTCTGTTCTGTTGCTTTAACAAATATTTGGGCACATTTCGATAGATCAACAATGTACAAGGAGCAAAATTAACACATCAGGGCTTAGCAAAAATGGAAATTTTGATGTCTAGGGCTCAATTTGTTCTTTAATGAGTCACTTCATCTGATTATCTAAATATTGAATGCATAAAGAAACCAATATACTCCTTTTGAATGCATTTGTTTGAAGCAGTTAAAACTGATGCAACTTTCATGCAGTTTCTGACTTTATTATTCACCTCTTAAGCATATTTTAGGATGATATTTCAACCCATTCCATTTCATACAAATCTAGAGGGTTCATTGCAAGACTTAAGAAAGTCCTTTTATTAAAGCAGGACTTATATAGTCTTGCATTTAGCATTCAGTCTCTAGGTCCTTTTCCTCTTTTAAACCAATAATTAGTTTCCTTAATAATTACATTTACTGTCATTTTGTTATCTTGATAAAAAAAAAAAAAAAAGCATAAGAAAATATGAACTGTTTTATATTCTTTGTGATTCTGAGAGGAAAAAAAAAAACCATCGAGACAAAACACAGAACTGCATCTATTTTCTAAATGGTATACATAAAACAAACATTATATTTTTTTTGAAAAGAGTTAAATAAAAAAAGCATTATGTCTTACCTGATCCTCTCTAATCTGACGTCTGTGTGTCTTTCTTTGTGGATTCTCAATCTCGTGTTTGGACATTATAGTGGTTGTCTTGTCCCCAATTCTGATTTTCTTCGGGTGTGAAGGCAGGTAATCCTCCTCGCTCATGTTACTGCTCGAATCACTTCCGTAACCATAGGAATTCTCATGGTCCGAGGCCATGGTTACAACGGGTGGAACAAATCCGCTTCGAGTCATCTGGATTGGTCCTGTGGATGTTGTAGGTACGGACTGAAGTTCGATGAATGTTTGTTCTAAACTCCCGAGGGTCGTTGGCGTGAGAGTGTTTGTTGTTGCAGCCGACATAATTCCTGCACTGGAGTAGACAGCCGATGGAATGGCATACTGTAAATAGAAAAAATTATCATTGTAGGCATAATTTGTACATTTTTTTCAAAAACATCTAGCTTTTGTCACAATTTGCACCAAAATGTTTTCTATTAAGGCAATGCATCCATTTTTCTAATATTTTTTTTTTAAAAAAATGTATGATCTGATCATGCAAAGCGGCAACTGAAGTCAAAGAGGCAAATTGTTATCATGAACAAAATGATATATTTTGTACACAAATTCAAATTAATTTCTTATTGATGAATTTTTAGAGATAAAACAATGAAAATCTTAACCAATTCATCAATAACAATTTGCCAGTCAATATATTGTTGTTGGTACTGTATTGTTGTCAATACAACTTATGTTATTATCATTTTTTTTATATCATAAATGGTATTTTTTTCTTTTTATTATGAGTATTGATAGCATTATCAAAGCCTTTTTTGCATGGTCACAATAATTAAACAATGTTATAGTGTTACTTCAAAAATGAGAGCAAGAAATAAAACATTAATATAAATTCTAATACCAATTAAATAAATCTAAAATACAATTTAATCAAACCACAAAGTTATTATGATAAGTAATTATAATAACTAACCCTGCATGAATAATTAAACATCATTTTGAAACTAGAAAATAAAAATCCTCTTCCTTTTAAATAATATATCCACCAAAACTTAATAAAATAATTAATTAATCAATTAAGATGCTAATTTGGAGAAACTCGGTCTAATCAGTTGTCTGTTGAGATAACAAGTGCACACTGCAGACTAGCCCAACTCTGTCCCGGTACTTAGTCAAGCTACATACACGCGGGATGATGTCACCCCTCAACCACTCAACCAAGTATACTTCACTGACCCACATTTGTGGCTCAACCCTTACTGTTTGTA
>OX401404.1:47443317-47488317 GCA_947846245.1 Cerastoderma edule | reverse complement strand
CGATATTCAGAGTAGCAAACAGGTTATATCACAGGTCAGTCGCCAATTTTCTTGGCGGCTGGCCGGGACCTTACCTGATTACATGGCATAAAGTCGGTTCCAGAAGTTTAAGGCGTTAAAAGTGTTAGTTTATAGAGGGGAGAAATGTTTGAAGTCTGCTTAATTTTGATGAGGAACGATATTCAGAGTAGCAAACAGGTTATATCACAGGTCAGTCGCCAATTTTCTTGGCGGCTGGCCGGGACCTTACCTGAGTACATGGCATAAAGTCGGTTCCAGAAGTTTAAGGCGTTAAAAGTGTTAGTTTATAGAGGGGAGAAATGTTTAAAGTCAAACCAAATGTCTTTGAAATAATGGAGGTGTTGTAATGTTGATTGTAAACAAATAAAGGTATCTAATAAAAGCCTAGTTATTTCAGTAACCATTGATTTATTTTAGTATGTGCTTCGATGTCAGAAGCTATGGCACGCTTTTGGAGTAAAATACATGTAAATAACTGCTTACAGGTACATACTTGAATTAAAAACGATCCTATATTGATTCAAATTGCTATTCTTCCATTCGTATCGCATAACATTACAGGTGTTTTGCAGTTTTAAAGAACTCTGCGAACAAGGTCCTTTAATGCAGTTTTCATTTTATGTTTCAGGTAATTCCTTTCTTAACCCTTTCCCAAGCAATCACGACATTTGACCTCTTTGTTGCAGACAACTTTAGAAAACATTGTTGGAAAAGGATAAATTGCTCGCAACGAGTAATTTCTCCTTTTCCTACAATGTTTTCTACCGTATTAGAAGACTACTTTCCATTTTCACCACATTTTGAAATGTCGTCTGCAAACACTTTCAATATGGGACAGTCGAAAATCTGGCGTTTGGTAAAGGGTTAACTAATTACTTTTACAAATCAAACGGTATGCTACCTTAAAGACGGATTCAGCTTGATAAGCGCTGCACAGTGAATGATAATGGATACTTCCTCAACCATTTGGGAAAGCAGATCATCGCTAAGTCCAAGGTTGTGCGCTGTGAGATCGCCATCAAAAGGAATAATCTTTCTCGCAAAGTTGGGTTCTCTCTTCCGGAGTTCATCGAAAACCTGGAAAGCATGGTATTGGATGCTGATACAATGAAGCCTCGTTTATCCGGACCCGAATTATCAAAATGTCTCGCAATCCGGACGAAATTGTAAGGGAACGGAATTATTTGACCAGTTTGTTGCAGACAACCTTTGAAAACATTGTGGGAAAAGGAGAAATTGCTCTTTTCCCACAATGTTTTCTGCCATATCAGAAGATTATTGTTGGGACGGTCGACAATTTGGCGTTTGCTAACACGTACATACAGACCGTTTATGTCTTAATGTGTATAAGAACATGCACTACTTCATTAGTACGGATGAATCGGTTATCCGGACATTTTGTTGTGAACGGACGTGTTCGGATTAACGAGAAATCACTGTATGTTTCTGTTGTATCCATTTCAATGCTTGTAATAGATGTCACAACATAGCACCTGGATAGAGTCGAAGGAAGCGATGAATGACTTAAATGATTGATGACTTTCGTAAAAAAAAGTTTTTCACATGGAAGAATAAGAGACAGCAGCCCTCTTCTGTGTATACTCATATGAAGAAATAACGCCATTGATAAAGTATATGTTTCATGGGTGAAATATTACATCAACATTCAACCGGGGAAATGAATAATAGAATTTGACAAAACTCTTGCAAATTGGACGAACTTAGATTCGGCTGTCCCCTGGGCAGATATTTACATCGCTTTCACATGCCCAAATCTAAAGGCTTTATGTGCTATTCATTGATGTTTCAGTAAAATTTGGAAAGGATATGCATGGTAAAGGAAGCTCACTTTATGCTCCCCAACCGCTAGGAGTAATCATGGAAAATACCAGTACACTTTTTCCGTAGATATGTTATTTTGAGCATGCCCTGAATAATACAACAAAACAAACCCTGGTGATAATAATGTCATTTTTTAAAATGACGATTCTTTTATCAAACCAAAACATGTTTTATCTATTAAAGGCACATGAAAGGAGGTGAGTACAAATAAATTACTGAAAAAAATATATGGAGTTCTTTTATTATGTTCATAAAGGTCATGAAAATGAATTAATGAATTATGTGAGACCCTATTTAATAAACTCATTTAACATAGGTTATTTTGTGCTTGAAATATAGTTGTCTCCAATTCAATCATGTTTATCAACAATATGTTTGTTTACATATTCAAAATAACGAATTCTGATTGGTCGGTTCAAAAATGTGTGTATTATGTTCCAGGTCAGAGGTGAAGAATCTGGCTTATTTCTCGTTGGCTTTCATGTCCAAGTTGTGCTGTTGGTTTTTTTGGCGATCACTATTTGAATCTGACCAAAGGTTTACCAAATAATATAGTTAGATTTAGCATTAGTCTCCTTTGATGGGCCTTTAAACAAACAAAGTACTGAGAAGCCCTCCCTCCCTTACTTCCTTACCTTAAGTTGAACGAGCTGCCGATACCTTGATTCCGTGTCCCCGTATTTGTTTGGCTTTATGGAAACAAAAAAGTTTCCAATGTGAGGACAACTGCGCAACAGTTTCTCCACCAAACCCTGTCCGAGAAAACCGGTGCATCCAGTGACAAGCAACGATCTGCCTTTATAAAAATCCGGAATGGATAATTTCGACTTATACCGGACTGTCATCCAAGAGAATAGACTTGAGCTATTTTTTACAGCATATCCCAAAAGCGTCATCATGTATAATTCGAATCGTAATGCTGAGTGTTCTCTAGAGAACCAACTCACGTGCTTATACGTCGAAATATAAATGTCAACTAAAAGTTATCTTCGGTTCACAATGAATTAACCTTTTTCACTTTCAAACCACTAACCATGAAATAATGGTATCTCACTTTCCTGCGGGTCTTTTTAGAAAAAACGGAAACCACGGTGAAACAAGGTTGAATATTCTTAATTAACACTGCACCTATTTCCACATTATGTTTCTTCAAATATTTCATAAAAAAAAAAAAACCAGAAAATCAAAAACACTTCTTATCATTCATTATTTGACATCTATTGTTAACTCCACAAGTACGCATGGGTAGGTGACACATACATTAACTTTAATGTGTTTACAACCACAACCGGGCTATATCCTGACTGGTACACTAGAACTGTGTGGCTTATATATATACTGAACCCATGTAAACCTTTTTTTTTCAAATCAGCATTGCTTAAGAACGGGACGAAACATCGTGTAAAAAGGAAATGTGTCCATAAAATACAGAATCGCCTTTTGTGACAATGGTGTGCACGACATTTAACAATACATAAAGCATGTTTCGAAAATAATGACAATTTTTTTTTTTCAATTAAAGTCATACTTGCGCCCAATTCACACTGAAATTGTGAAAGTTCTAGAATAATTGACAATTAACTTAAAAAATACGTTAAATTCCCCTTTACAGAGGAACTGAGACGGCAACTCGTTCACATTATGCTTTAAAAAGAGTGAAAACGATTGGCTTTGATTACAATTACCGATTAAACAAGTCCAGCCGATAAATGCCGGGAACTTATGAAACCCGAGAAATATTCCATTTTGAATGTCCACGTTGTTGGTACATGTATTACATAAACGACAGTATGTTCATTTGATTAATGTACTTTTTCTAACCAGGTGATCACCACTCGTTAATCCGAACGCTCCATGCTTTTTAGATGTTACTCGAATGTAAACAATGAAGTTAAATTGCTGGGTTACATAATTTGTAAAATAGCACTTTGAAACTAAGATAATATATAGTGCAGGCGTTACATTGTCATGATATTTGGCGTTTTACTATATTTCAACACATTCTACCATAATTTATAACTCATTTTACCCGGTGTTGCAGGTTTTTTTTTTAGCGCTAGTATGATCTTAAGGAATGTATTTATCACCTGGTTCACGCAATCTTGTATCGCTTACTTAAACATGCTCCTATTTGTTATGCCAATCTCTCTTCTTGTTCATGTAACTCGTTAAGATATGTAAACTATTGTCATGCGAATGTGTCTTGGAAAAACAAACTCGAGGAAAATAAAGAGGAACTCGAGGAAAATGAATTAAAATGAGAGCGAATTCAGCCTGAATGTTAAACAAACAGGTTACACAGATGAAGTTTGTTTACAGTTAACGAAAAGACGCGGTTGGTCGAGAATTCCCTGTGAAATCTTGGCACAAATGAGAATGAATGTCAATGTTTCTCTCTGGTGAGTTGTTGTGCATGAAGCTCCATACTTTGTGTGTATCGCATGACGTTTTTTAGCCCTTATTGTGCTGGAACTAACTTCATGCTCATGCAAACAGGTTAGATCACAGGCCATCCGCCAAGTTAATTGGTGGCTAGCATCTGATCTAAACTGTTTGCTACCCTGAGCATCTTTTTTTCATCCAAATTAAGCAGATATTTAAGGTTTTGGAAAGCAGACGACACAACAAGCTATTATTATAAAAAAATACCCCGCATTCTGAGGGTTAAGCAGGTCTCCTGTATATTCTTTCTGAGGGTTTCGGTCCTTTTCCTTAGATCCCGAATGTAAACAAAGTTGTTTACTTGTTGGCCCAACAATTTGTGAAAATGGGACTTAACCATTGATTGGAGATAAAACCGGTGATATACAGCCATGATTATATAGTGGTCTGCTTCATTTTAACATATAGTTTTATCTTCTTTAACTCAATTCACGGAGTTGAAAAGATTTTTTGGGCGACATTTTTGCTTTAATCTTGTTTGCCCAATATCATTACTTCGTACTACATTCTTTGTTCTTATTTCGATTTTATTTTATGATCGAATTGCGTCTGTTCATGGTATCTATATAATATTTTTTTGATATCTAATTTTTATATTTTGGATATGGAAAATCATCCTAGTTCACAAAAAGCGCCATGTTTGAAGTCGATATTGATTCATTACTCCAGATTAAGCAAGAGATCGATTCAACCGCACTTATAAAATATCTATAAAAAAACCAAATGACAATTAGAAATATTGTTTATAAAGACTTTTCGTCCTTTTGCCACTCTTCTGTCTAATGTAGACCTCAAAGGTGTTATATTTTCCTCACCTTATGGTCGTCAACAACTGCATTTTTTTTTCATTTCTTTTTTACTTGTAGATATCATATAATCCCATGCGGAGTATAAGGTCAGCAGCAATTTCATGTACCGAACCATGTCTATCGCCATTATTTTACCTTTGGGTATTAACCATCAGATTATATCTTTTTGACATCTCTTTGCTTGAGTAACGAAAAACATATTTTCGTTTTGTAACCTCAATTGACACTGATAGTTTTCTAATTGTTTGTCAAGTGTTAAGAATAGGAACACTGTTTTATATATATTAATTTATTATTATTTGAAGTCATTCATTGTTTCACAATTTAGGTGATAAACTTTCTTTAAATTGAATTGTATTTATGATTTTCTTGTACATATTTTCAATTATTATAGGAACATGTATTTCGTACATAAAACAAATCAGCCCCTTATAAACATCACAATAACGCTGCTTTCCTATATATCTGATACTGACCGAATTATCCGAGTTACTGTGAACGTGAACAACCAATGGCCCCCATCGTAATGGTTACCTGAACCCAGATACCACGTGTTGCTGATTAGGGTATTCACGACGATATCCACAAGTGGCCATTCATCTACACGCATGACTACGTGTCCATCAACAATATTAATATTTAAAATGCTGGGCAATTTTCTAAAAATAGGTTTTTTTTAATGTCGTTTCTTTATAAAAACCATATATATTCGATTAATTTTGGTGAGGAAAGATACCAAGAGTAGCAAATAGGTTAGATCACAGACAAGCCGCCAATTTACTTGGCGGCTGGCCTGGATCCAACCTGTTTGCACAAGCATGAAATCGGTTCCATCACTATAAGGGTAAAACAACTAATGAACCTTTTTGTTAGTCATCAATTGGTATCACAAGGGTTAAAGTGTATGACGAACAACACATTGAGATTTGATGCGTATATGGTTGAAGTATTCAGATGATTCCCATAGAAGTGGCCTGAAAATAATAAATGCTTTGATATAGGAATTATATCTTCCTTTTAATTCGGTATATATTCTTCAATAAATCTAAAAGCGCTTTTTTGGAAAGGTTCCAACTCAATCTACTTTCCTATAAATCTTGTCTTAACAGCCATCCAAACAATGCGTTTACAAAACTTTTCGTGTGCCCCTTTTTGTATTGTTTGGTTTTTTTATTGTATTCTTTGCACACATTTTTGAATCAGAAAGACCAATAGCAAAGATAAATAATCACACACACACACACACATATTAGTTTGAATTAATGGGGTGGTAATGGCATTATCACCAGCAGAAGTGGTCATATTCGATCGACATCCTCTGTAAAAACAAAACTACGGTATTGGATTTTGCGGAGTGGCGTTCGCCGATGTTTGAATAATAAGACTGAGTTAGTTCGATAGTCTTGGTCCAGACAAGATGAGGCTGAAGTTACTTTTGTACGTGTTGGTTGTCGTTGTAACCATTTCTACTATCCACATGGGGAACAAAATGAACAACCGTGTGAAATGTTTGGATGGAGTCAAAGTGAGGGACTTAAGAAGAGACCAGGTCCCTATTGTTACATCGCACGGCCAACGAACCATTCCGAAGATTATTCACCAGATATGGAATGATGAAATAGTTCCGGGGGAATTCGTTAAAAACTTGCAAGGACTGGTCAAGGACAACCCACATCCGGCATGGGAATACTTCTTCTGGACAAAAGAGTCGGGACTAAAGTTTATTAAGGAGAAATATCCGTTTTTCTACGAAAGAGCAGCCAGTAAGTTTAACAACATACATAATAATGAAATTGTATCAAGGAGTCAAAGCCAAAGTCAAAGTCAAAATTATTTTATTGACGAAAAAAAATTGTTGTTTTATTGCCATGAAGAAATTGTTACCATGGGTGTTCTCATTGAATTCGAATCACATATGTATTTTTACCAGACTTTTGTAAACATGTGGAAAGTAAGAACGGTTTTATCATTGAGATAAAATCTTGATTGCCCGTATTCCGTTTTGTAAGAGTGTCCTTTTGTATTTAATTACATAGAAGATTATGGAATTATGCGTCGTGTATTTAGCTCTTAAAGTTGTCAAAGTATATGAACGCTAAAGCAGCATTCGGAATTAGTAAAAACTAAATCAAAATATATTGTCAACCATTTATTGTTTATTAACTAATTGTTTTAAACCTTAAATCATTACCATATACTTTATTGGTTACGAGAGAGAAGTGCGTAGATAATTCCGGAATGGCTCCAACAAACGTTTATAGATATATTGGCCGGTTTCCGGTTTCGAGCCATTGACCTCTCTTTACCACCTGTTGTTCGAAATGGGCATAGCTATATTTATATAAAAAAGAATGGACTCTCTCGGAGAGTTTGTTCTGTTATAAGCAAATGTTTTAAAATTGACTCAAGGTAGATTATCCACAATCCACGATTTTGAAAACCATTCATACTTTTGAGAACTTTGATCTCTCTCGGTAAACACCGGTCTGAGCCGGAACTATTAGTATTAAACTGAATAGTTCTGACCCCGACCGGTGTATGCCGAAAAAGACCGAAGTAATCGAGGATTATGGGCATTCTATCTTAAACAACTTTTGTCAACAAAAAAAAATGGTTATCTTCACATGCTATTTTATTCAAAGCTATCCCCAAACCTGTTTTTCCATTAAACATGTGTGGTATAAGATACCGTGCCTTTGAGGGTTTTCGTGAAAAATAAATTATTGTTGGCTTTCTCTCTGATGCACAAATGGTCTTTATTTTACCATGGTTATATACTAGATTGAGAAGTTAATCAATAATTTACTGTTATGTGCCTTTTGTGTACTAATGTACACATTTGCCATCTAATTTTACCCATCGAAGAAGTGTCGTGATTTTAAGTAAAAACTTAGCGGACGTAAGCAGTGCTATTCCCAATATGTACTGAGCTTTATTTTCTTCCAGAACACGACTTTGAACGAGAGAACATGCAGAAACTGTACTTCTGGACAAATAGAGAACAAATTTTACTTTAATTTACGTTAATTTGTCAAAACATTCAAACGTAAGATCAAAATACATTAGAAAATACCATCACACATAGCCAAAGTTTGCATAGATTTGTTAGTATTTTATCAAAGCCTCAAAAAAAAAAAATCAATCTGTCAAAGTATGTATATTAATATGCTCAACAAAATCTGAATTGAATAACATCTTTAAATGAATGAAGAGCTCCTCTTTAAATCCATGTATTTGATGAAATACTTGTTAAAGTTTCTATATAAAACGTCACAATGATTATGCAATATTATAGTAGGTATATATGTATTTACTAGGTCTTAACGATAACAATATTATAGTAGGTATATATGTATTTACTAGGTCTTAACGATAACAATATTATAGTAGGTATATATGTATTTACTAGGTCTTAACGATAACAATATTATAGTAGGTATATATGTATTTACTAGGTCTTAACGATAACAAGAAGTAGAAACAGAATTATCAAAATTCATGTTTTGACTCGAGCCCAGTCTATCAATGAATATATTGAATTTAACTAACGAGAACTTGATGCTTCCAAGGGATTCAACTTCTTTAATTGTATCATGGTTTCGATTATTACAGTATGCAATAAATCAAAAGAGACATGCGAACAAGTGAGATTATATAACTTATCGATAAAATTACTTTGTAACGAAAGCTCCGTTCATCAATGTTCTTCGGGTTGGGAAGATGTAGAGGACAATCAACTCCTATCGATTGATATCAAAAAAATGTCATGAGAATGGGTTGTTATCAGGTTGAAACAAAATAAAAACGAGTTCGAAGAAAGAGTTTTCTTCAACATATAGTAAAAACCCATTCTCGTGACATTTTTCTGATATCAATCGAATGTAGATGATGATTCTATTAATTCTATTCCACTTCATAAATTTTATTGTCAAATCATTTCGTAAAACGTCAAATGGAATATGAAATGGGGGACCAAAGCAGTTAACCACGCACATCACGCCATTTACGTGTATGGATACATTTGGGTATACACACTTTTTAGTGCGGCGAAGACACCGCCATGACTTTTAAGCGAAGGAATGGTTAAAAAAGTAGTTCTGTCAAATCTGATATCGTCACTAGTGATGATATGACTTTTTGATATCATCACGAGTGACAATATTCACAGTGACAAAATTGAAATTTATTACACTGAGAAATCCAAATACGAGTATTTTACTGATATAAGTATAATAAATTGTCTTTCTCTTTCAGATGCGAACGATCTTTTGAGGTCAGATATGCTGCGTTATTTGGTTATCTACGAATATGGCGGAGTCTACTTCGATTTGGACACTGTCAGTGTGAAACCACTTGACCAATTCGTGAACATGCATCGATGTGCTGTCGCGATGGAACCTGGGGAACATTATTTTGTAGTGAAAGGAAGGGACTTCCTACTCTCAAACGGTGCACTGTTTTGTGTCCGTAAACATCCGTTTTACACCCATCTGATTCTTCACTTCGCCAATTCTTTGAAGAAATCGTGTCAAGCCGCATACATGTGTACTGGTCCCCCTGTTCTATCATGGCTCTACCGTGAGCTAAACAAGACAGATAATTATGCAGGCGAACTGCCGGTCATACAACCGTCAGAGGTGTTTCAAGACGTGTACGACTCTAGACTTCAAGAGCGTAGACTGGATGATAACTGTGCCAATAGAAGTAAGCTATTGCCATTTCAGAAAGCTATATGTGACAAATGGATATCGCGAGGAAAGGCGAAAAGGAACTTGAGCGAACTTGCCATCACGTACCACACATGGTTCCATGTAAATCATAAGCGGCTCAACATCGACAAAAACAACAACATCAAAACGATAATACCACATGCAAAGATTTACGGTAAAGATATATGACAAAAGATAATACCACATACAAAGGTTTACGATTAATACATATGACAAAAGATAATACCACATGCAAAAGATAACGGTAAAGAAAAGTGACCGAAACACTAAAGCAATGACATCAAAATGAGTATATGACAAAAGACAATACCACATTCAAAGGTTTACGTTAAAGATATATTACAAAAGATTATACCACATGCAAAGGTTTACGTTTAAGATATATGGCAAAAGATAACACCACATTCAAAGGTTTACGGTTAAGATATATGACAAAAGATTATACCACATACAAAGGTTTATGGTAAAGATACATGACAAAGAATAATACCACATGCAAAGGTTAACGTTAAAGATATATGGCAAAAGATAATACCAGTTACAAAGATTTCCGGTTAAAACATATGACAAAAGATTATACGACATACTTTAGGATTACGTTTAAGATATATGGCAAAAGATGATACAACATGCAAAGGTTTACGGTAACAATATATCACAAAAGATAATACCACATGCAAAGGTTTGCGGTAACAATATATGGCAAAAGATAATACCACATGCAAAGGTTTACGGTAAAGATATTTGGCAAAAGATAATACCACATGCAAAGGTTTACGGTAAAGATATTTGGCAAAAGATAATACCACATGCAAAGGTTTACGGTAAAGATATTTGGCAAAAGATAATACCACATGCAAAGGTTAACGGTAACAATATATGGCAAAAGATAATACAACATGCAAAGATTTACGGTTAAGATATATGGCTAAAGATAATACCTCATCCAAAGGTTTACGGTAAGATATATGACAAAAGATAATACCTCATCCAAAGGTTTACGGTAAGATATATGACAAAAGATAATACAACATGCAAAGGTTTACGGTAAAGATATATGACAAAAGATAATACAACATCCAAAGATCTACGGTAAAGATATATGGCAAAAGATAATACCACATTCAAAGAGTTACGGTAAAGGTATATGGCAAAAGATAATACCACATTGGAAGAGTTACGGTTAAGGTATATGGCAAAAGATAATACTACATTGAAAGAGTTACGGTAAAGGTATGTTACAAAAGATAATACTACATTGAAAGAGTTACGGTAAAGGTATGTTACAAAAGATAATACTACATTGAAAGAGTTACGGTAAAGGTATGTTACAAAAGATAATACCACTTGCAAAGGTTAACGGTAAAGGTATGGGATAAAAGATGGGACCATATGCAAAGGCTTACGGTAACAATATATCACAAATGACTGTACCACATGCAAAGATTTACGGTAAAGATATATGTCAAAAGATAAAACCACCGTGTCAGGTGCTGCATCATATTGCTGGAACCAAACATCTTTGATCTCAATCCCTTTTCTTCGTAAGGAAGGTAGAAATTTATTTTGTAAGAGAGTCAGGTATCGTTTGCTGTTCACTGTCATTCTTTCCCCGTCCGATTCGAAGAAGAATGGTCCGATTACACCCGACGAGTTCAGTGCTGCCCATACCGTTATTTTTTCATCATGAAGAGGCTTCTCTAAATAGAAGTATGGCTTCTCCTTGCTCCAAACTTTACAGTTCTTCTTATTAACAGCACCGTTTAGATAAAAATGCGATTCATCTGAAAACTATGTTTTCCCAACCATGTCAATTTAAGCAAGCATCCATGTAGCAAACTCTATTCTACTGTTTATATCCGTCTCTTTCAAATGTTGCATCACAGACAAAGAGTATGGAAACAGTTTCAAATCAAATCGTAATGCTCTGTACACACTTCAAAAGCTGGACTTATTTGTAATGTCTCCTAGAACTTTTCTCATTGACTTTTGTGGGGTCTCCTGAATAATTTCCATTATCTTTGCAACATTTTCAGAGCTGCGGCTAGATTTAGGTCTTCCACTGTTAGCGTGTCTGTCATCTTGAATTGATCCTGTCTGTTGAAATCGTTTAACAAGTCGATGAACTTGAAGACGTGCGAGTTTATCATCGTCAGGATATTTTTTCTGCATCATGTGTATAACAGTTAACGGAGATTTAGTCTCTTGATAGAGTTTTACTACTTCCGCAACCTTCTGTATTGACGTCGCCATCTTTAGAAACAACTGTCATTTTATAACGTCATGAAGGACGTCATGACGTTGAAGTTTTCCCGTAGTTTTCTTGAGATAAAAACTTATGACAATTCTCTTTCAAATGGTATGTAACATTTAGTTATGACATCAACACACGCTTATATATTAAACCTTAAACCGTATATTTAGTGTATGACGTCCAGGATCTTTAAAAGGGATATGCTGCTCAAGTCTTTGCGGGTGTGCAAGAGGGGGTGTGTGGGTTTGTGGGTGCGCATGGGTATGTTTTCTAAATCCTTCCTGATTTTCTTTCTGTAAACGCTGTATATGCTGTCATTGCTTATAATTCGATATGATATGTAATTCTAAATAACCAGGGATTATGTTCCTTAAAAACATTGATAAAATGTGTAAAATAACTAAATGCTCTAAATGTAAGTTAATGTACAAACATAATTTACCATAGAGAGTAAAACACTTGGATCCAGAAAAGAGGTCTCTTTGTGACATTGCTACTATGGATACAAACTATTTTAACATTGTGCACCAGGTACACACACTACAAAATTGAATTCAAAATTAATTCCTTGTGAACATGTTGAGTGTTTTTCACTGGCTACATGATTATGACTGTAATGATATTTAATTTTTCCTTTTTTGTGCAGTCTATTTGTTTTACCCCTCTTTATCTGTTATTTAACAATTGTTGTTATATTATTGTAATACAAATGAAATAAAGGAAGCCGTGCAGCTTCACCCTAAAAAAAGACTGAATAATTGGATCATGAGCCTTTTGCTTGTTACCATTTATAGAATCTCCGTTATTGAAACTCACGGGGCAGTCGAAGATTACGTCAGGTCAACAACATTGTCGATGTTTGATTCCATCGCTGCCATGTGACTCTTCGCGATAAATAGAGAATAGATGGTTGGTGTCGTGAATCGGAAATGTTATCGGGCAAGGCGTAGGAATATTATCCGGTGAGCCGAAGGCGAAACGGATAATATTCCGATGCCGAGCCCGATAACTTTTCCCATTCAAAGACACCAACCATCTATTCTATTTATCCTGTTACCTTTATTTATTCTTTCAAACAAATGATATACAAATAAAACACGAGAAAGAAGGAAAAAATATGTAGAGAATGATGTAAACATGACGTCATTTCGTTCTTATGACGTCATGATTTGTCGCGTGGATGTATTATATGGTTAGTGCCGGATATCACAAATGTTATACGGCACCTAGTTATCCGTCCCAAAATGACACTAGTGACAGGATAATATACGATGCTAGCCGAACGATACAGGCATATCTGTTCAATATTCAAAAAGAATATCGTTCACGTCAGCATCGATATATACGAAGTTTATTATGAACCCTACATGGTCAATCCATGCGTTATTATTTCATTGTTGGAAGTTATATGCGACACTTATCACCAAAGACACGGTTATTTTACGTCAATTAGTGATCCTCCATTGCAGACCACGTCCCTATTTTTCTATTAATGCATTATTTATGCAGAACCTTTAACCCTTTCCCAAACAACACATTTTCGACTGTCCCAAATTGAAAGAGTTTGCAGACGACATTTCAAAATATGATGAAATTGGAAAACAATCTTCTGGTAGGGCAGAAAACATTGTTGGAAAAGAAGAAACTGCTCGTTACGATCAATTTCTCCTTTTCCCAAAATGATTTCTAAAGTCGTCTGCAACACAGTGGCCAAATGTCTTTATTGTTTGGGAAAGGGTTAAACACCCAAGAAACCAAGAATGATAATCTTGATTTTTTCTACAGGCCAATTCCTTTTATCGTCTTCTATTTTCCTTCACCAAATTGCAGATGTCAGCGCAGTTTACCTCCATCTCTCGTTCATCCTTCACAGCAAATAGTTCGAAAAATATCAACAAAGTAAACATTCAAAATCATGGTTTACATCCCAGAATTATTTCGAATTGTTGAGTAGGTATCCTTTTTTATCTTATTAGCCTATGCTTAGCATACAATCCATTGGACATTTAAAAAAACTACTTCTTAAGGCTCATCGACCTCTGGAGGTAATTATATTGTAATATCAGTCCATATATAGATACATGTGAAAGAATGATCTTACAACTCCAAATGCTGCACAAAAAACTTTCTCGATCCCGATCTTGTGGATTTTAAAGCATACTACCGCTTAGAAAAAACTGCAAAACTGGGTAATAAGAGTTATGAATTATGTTGGAACACGTTGAAACATAGCGAAAAATAACAGGATCATGACAATATAACGCCTGCACTATTTGTAATTTATTTTTCAAAATGATATTTTAACAAATTTGGTGCCCACCAACTTAACTTTATTTGCTCCATTAGAGTTACATCTTAAAAAGCGAGGAGTGGTTTAATGAGTGGCTATCACCTGGTTAGTAAAATCACGTGAAATACATTAAAATACTGTAATTCATACAATATTAACAACGTGAACATTGAAATTGAGAATTTCTTGAGTTTTATTGGTTCCCAATCTTTCTCGGCTGACCTTGTTTTACCGCTAATTGTAAACAAACCTTATAGTATTCACTCTTTCAAAAGCAGCATGCGAATGTGTTATTATCTCAATTCCTCTGTAAAAGGGAATTTAGAGTACTTTTAAGTTCATTTTAATCACTCTTGAACTTTCACAATTTTTGTGTAAATGAGTGCAAGTATGGCTTTAAGTAACGTACACTTTATCTGTTTGTAGACATAAAATGAGTCCAACCAGCCATTACAAGTTCTCTGCGGTACGTAGTATAGGAGAGAGCATTTGTCTTACCGTGTACGGTAACACAAATCGGAAATTTGGGCACGTGTATATCGTGCGTATATGTATACACGTATTGTATACCTGTGTATGCAAGGGGTTTATTAAATCAGTTCTACGCAAGACATCGGGCTAGTAACTTGACGCTATCCGAATTGTATACAGTGCTATTTACATATGATATTACAAAACAAGGTCATAGAAAAGCATGAAAAGTACAAGTACACTAAAAGGTTCATGAGAGAATGCTACGGGCAATTACCTGCCAATGCGTAAACATGCCTACTTATCTGTCTGAGTACATAAAGCCCGTCTTTATCGCGTTCGATTTGATTGAAGCGCACAGGTTTCCAGAGCCTTTTCACTCAATGTTTTTCTCTCTGTTTTTTTCCCCTGGGTCGATTCAATCGAAATCCAACGTGATCTCGTTGAAAGTAGGATTGTATTTTTGTTTATAACAATACAAGCATTATATCGAGATGTTGATTCAGAACGTGTAACGTGTGTTGTTCTAACCACGTTCATTGTTAATGCATACTACCATGTAAGCCTCTTGTAAATAAATCGCCAGTCTTTCTCATCGCCGGCCATGCTCATGCAAAAGGTGTTGTTTTGTGTCGAGTTAAGTTGAGACGTCAACAGTTCGTATGACTCATTCAGAATTAAATGACTAGTTCTGGTAGATATACTTACTGTAAGGGACACCACTGTGGAGATGAAATCCACATATTACCTGTAGTTATCTCCCTTGTATTTGATTGTTCACTATCTCCTCATATATCACATCGCGACCTACATACAACTTTCTTTCCTCTTATCCGACATCACAAACAAGACTGAATTTAACCACAATGGGGGTAAAGTTCTTACCTTTGTAGCTGTCAGCTGAAACAACTTGTTTAAGTTAAGAAGCAATTAACAAATCATATTGCCTTTTTCTTTCGTGTTAAGGTTATGCTTTCGTATGTGCAGAATATATATGGCTGCCACTTTATTTTTTCATTTATTACTCAGTCTATAAGATATTGTCTTGGATGCCACGTCATAGTTTGTTTGCATGGTGTTTAACCCTGTGTCATCAACATTGTTTCGGTTGTGTTACGACTTTCCTGGATTCACCAGTACAAGGCAAGGGCTCTGAAGTGACACTCCCATGAAAGCAGAGGTGTCGATGGGGCTTGAACTGAAAGTATGCTACTTTATTCACTGGTTCACGCAGGACCCCGTCTTGTAATAAATATCTGTTACTGTGCAGTCTTAAATTTAAAAGACATGACGATGTTTGAACAACTAACTTGCATGAGACAATACCTGAACTATTTGGGTAATAGTAATGTCTAAGAAATTTGATATCCTAGACTAATCAAGAGAATGATTGCTGATATGAATTAATCAATAAAGCATGCATCTTAACCCTTATAGTGCCCCTTATGATCCCTTCATGCTTTTGTAAATAGGTTAAATCACAGGCCAGCCGCCAATTAACTTGAAAGCTGACATGTGATTATACCTGTTTTGAAAAGCAGACGACACAAGAACCGAATTTTAGAACATTACCCAGCAATCTTAGGGTTAAGACAACATTGGTAGAGCTGACACGTGTAGAGGTTTTTAAACGTCTTTTTATTCCTGAATTATACCTTTTTCGTATACATATTCCATGTGTAAAAAAGGCAAATTCTTGTTAATATTCGAACCACATTTTGAATAAAGAAAGAAGTTACAACGTAGAGAAAGATAGAAACTTAAGGTTTGCTGCTATTGCAAAAAGCTTTTTAGACATTGTTTAGACAGAATTCCGTTTTATGCTTGAGTTTCGGTTGTATTAAAGTTCAATGGTAATAGTGCAATCAATTTCACCTCTATCATCAAACAATGTCTATACTTTAAAGCAAATTACTTTTTTACTAAGTGAAGCTTTCGAAATGCGTTAGAATTATGAGGTTGATGATCTAAGGGTTTTTGTTTATCGTTTTGATTTACAAATTAAGCTTCATTTGTTCGTTATCTTCATATAGTTCAAAGTTGACATGTAAAGTTGCTTTTCATTTGGTATATCACACATTTCAATGCAGAGGTATTGGTTTATTCGCTGGAACATTTCGGATGCAAATGAAACGCAATAAAATCTATTCTTATCAAATGAGATCAACTTTTTTATAAGAAATACGACAAATACTGTTAGAACGAATGTACATGTAGAACCTAGAAACAACCAATCAGGTAACTCGTCTAGTTTGGGTAAGATAACATTCAAACCTTTGATGTAAAAATACTGTATAAAGCAAAACCCATTGTCCTTTTGTGAATAAGTTACTAATTGTAGCTCACGAAAGAAATAGTGCTCGGCAAGAACAATTCTTCCTTCCTTTAAAGCTCGTGCCTTCTGAAATCTCATACCGCATCTTCGTTTTGACTAGTGTGCATGAAGTATTGAAATCAAGCAACGGATGCATTATCTAATTCCATTATGAATATACTGTATTAAAGGCCCATTAAAGGAGATAAATGCTATATCAAACTATATTATTTGGTTAACTTTTGGATAGATTCAAGTAGTTTTCACCAGAAAACACCATCAGCACAACTTAAATGTGAACGTTAACCAGAAATAACCCAGATTAGCTAGTTTTATAATTCAGATTTCCTGATTCTTCACCTCTGACCTTGACAGTTGATACACACATTTTTGAACCGACCAATCAGAATTCCTTAATTGAATATGTAAACAAACAGCTTGTTGATAAACATGATTGGATTGGAGACAACAATACTTCAAGCACAAAATAATTTATTTTGAATGAGTCTATTTAAAAGGACCACAATGCATTTCTAAACTAATTCGCATTACTTTTATGAACATAATAAATGAACTCCATATATGTTTTCAGTATTTTTTTTGTACTCCTCTCCTTTGATGTGCCTTTAACATATTCCATTACACGCATTGATTTTGATCAGGCTTGACCATATTGCAGTGTACTAATGAACACTGTTTGACATATGTATGGGGTTATTCGGTAAGACCAAAGTCTGGTTTTGGTCATAATGGTATTGACGTAACCGGAGCAAAATTAAACATACCATTAAGACAGCGTGGCAACAGCAAAAGTTAAAGAATAGTTATGTTTTTTGTTACAATTCGATTTTCCTGATACTCTGACGGATGTAAAATATCTTATATTCTAAAATCACCATATTTCTCGATTTCGTTAATGTCAGACGGTACACTGTCGTAAGTCGGTTAATTAACCCTTTACCAAACGCCAACCGTTCGACTGTCCCAGATTGAAAGAGTCTACAGACGATATTTCAAAATGTTAAAAAAAAAAAGATAAATAATCTTCTGATAGTACAGAAAATATTGAGGGAAAAGGAGAAATTGCTCGTTAAGAGCAATTTCTCCTTTTCCCACAATGTTTTCCAAAGTCGTCTGTAACAAACTTGTCAAATGTCGTTATTGTCTGGTGAAGAGTTACGAGGTTTCGAAAGGCTGCGATAAAAGCATTTAACGAAGACCGACCCTGTAAAATCGTGTTATTATCTTCAAAGATATTCTTTCATTTTGAATGTAATGTATGATAACAAAGGTTAAATTGAATGTCATGTATATGTATCATGACATGTTAAATACTTATTCAAACTAATTGAAGAACTACCGTCAAGTCGCCTGTTTCATATACTTTCCTTTTTATCTCAAACTTGTGTACATGCGGTATTGTATCTAGCACCAATCTCTGCTTTATACATATTCAAAATTTAAAGCAAAAATATCAGTATGGTGGACTTTGTTGATGTGTCGTAATTGCGTTCAGATTTGGACACAGTGCACAATGAACGCAAACTCCTCACAGTAATCTCCCCTTGCTACGCTGCATCGATCACTGCCACCACAAGAAAAAATGATGCTGTTTTGTTAAGAGATTACCGGATATCTTAGTTAATTTAACAACAATATCTTGTATTGATTTCTGACCACTTAAGTTGAAAAAAAAATGTGTTTTTATTTTTAAATAAAGCACAAATGTATTACAATTTTTTAGTTTCGCCGCCATCTTTTAACGCCATTTTCGTTTCTAAGTAGGTGGTCATGTGACATTTGTGGTGGCAGTGATCAACCCCATAAAGGGATATCACTGTGAGGAGTTTGCAATGAACGATCACTTTGCTCTTAATTAGACCACGTGGTCCAGAGGTAAATGACTTGTGGCATGGGTTTTTATTACCGAATCTTTATTTCCTCCAAAAGTAAAGATTACAAAGAATTACAAAGAAGTAGCATTGGAATGCATACGATATGCGAAAAAGAAATTACTAAATAAATGCAAAGGAGAAATAAAATTAGATTTCTCGCAGCACACATGCACGGATATATACTTACACAGACTTTTACCCCTGCACGAATCCACACTCGAAAGCAATTATCTTCTTTCATCATATTATCAATCATTGTCCGAAACTGATGCATTGCATAAGCATGTATTTTCAAAAAGCATTATCTTTAGGAGGTGAAACAGGAATTTAAAAAAATGACTTATACAAACGAAAAGTATTTTATCAAAGGCTCAGTGCTACTTTTTCAAGCTTAATGCTCAATTCGGGCAAAGTTCAAGAAATGCGTGATACAACTGAAAAAAAGTTGACACAGCGTACAACTTCGTATTAACCTTAATCAATAGCGCTTTGTTTATTTGCCACATTTTGAGTATGACACGAGTCAAGTCGATTTCAAAAAGAGTTGAGTACATAAGGGTGAATTACAGCCAGGCTATGTTTGTACGAAGTGCGTATCGAAGGAAAATCATTTATGAAATTTAACCCTTAGAAAGCTGGGTAATTTTCTAAAAATAGTTTTTGTGTCGTCTGCTTGAAAAAAAAAACCGTTCGATATTTGCTTAATTTTGATTTATAGTGCTTGAAACGACTTCATGGTTATGAAAACAGGTTGGATCCAGGTCAGCCACCAAATGGATTGGCGGCTGGCCTGTGATCTAATCTATCAAGGGTTAAATGGCCATTTTTACAACCGCTGATCAATACGTCAATATAGGGCATATCTAATTCATGATAAAGAGTGTATTGGAAAACCCCCAGAGTGTATTTTAAGTAGGAAATCCAACCGTTGCCTACAAGGTCGTGGTTGGAAACACTTAACACTTAAACAAAACCAAAACAATACTGAACATACCAACACATACCAGATGTTTCAAATTCAATTTAACAGTATTGTATTGGTGAAACATCGTTTTAAAGTAACGCCATTGTTCAAGAGCTCATCCATTTTTTTTTTCGATATTTTACAATTTTACGGGGGTAGATTTGAGTCACACGTCTAGCTCATAATGTACAGGGTTAAGTTGATAGCTACCATCCATGGTATAAGCAAGGTGATCGTATGCAATGTGAATACACGATGATTGTATATCGATCTCTTAATATTAGGACATTTTAATGTGAACCTGTAGAATGGTATAAGAGAGAACATGGCGAAACAGGGACTAAATAGAGGTGGTAATCAGAACAAGGGAAGTGTCGGTGACACAAAGGTACGCTTATGTCTGTCTTTTTATATCCTTACCGTGTTTAGCTATTTCGATAGATTATGCATATAACACATGTATTGTTTACCTTTGTAACCTTAATCTAACCAATGTTTATGGTTGGAGCGGCAATGCGTGTAGACGTATATATATATACCTGCATACTAACACGTTTTCCAAATCGCAGACGACCTTTTTATCGTGATTGCAGGGGGTTCGAGCCCCAACGATACCTCTGGTTTCGAGGGAGAGGCCTTTGGCGAGTCGCCTCAGAGCCATAACATAGTACTGGAATATCCAGGAACGAATTAGGAGTCACAGGGTTATGTCTTTATCCTGTATCAAATGGCAAACGGTTAATGGTGTATGAAAACGTTCTGAGAAGAGAGTTGTGATTCACTAATCGTTCAATAATTATATTACACAAAAAGGATATCAACTATGAGTAATGTGCAAGAATGCATTAGCTCGGTTCCACAAGGGAGAAATTTTAACAAGAGGAAAGTGTTGTGAACTGTATTGCAGTGGATGCCAATACCTTCCGCAGCAGATGATTTATATTGGGGAATCATAGAATAATCAGTGCCCTTTTCTTTTCAACTAGGACGAGGCCTATGCCTATCAATTGTTTGTAGTTTTATCGCTAAGATTGTTAAATTAAGAAACCATAAAGCTGATGTGACATTGCATTTTGGGGAAAACTGCATGATTTTAAAGAAATTTACAAAAGGGTACGTGCTTGTCACAGGCTTCACAGTATGCCACAGATATATTACGTAAAAGGTAACTGATAATGGGTTTCAAATAAAAACAAGGGTTCTTTTTTAAAAAGGGGTAAGAGGAAAGTATTTAATCTTTGTAACGGGTCAGACTATGTACCCCAACAACACAGCTAGCATAACCCTTTCCCAAACGCCAACTTTTCGACTGTCCCAAATTGAAAGAGTTTGCAGAAGACGTTTCAAAATGTGATAAAATTGGAAAATAATCTTCTGATGGGATAGAAAACATTGATGGAAATGGAGAAATTGCTCGTCACGAGCAATATATCCTTTTCCATCAATGTTTTCTGGGTCGTGTAACAAACTGGTTAAATGTCGTTATTGTTTGGTAATGGGTTAATAGCGTTTGGCCTTCATTTGTCGCTAATACCATATTTCTATGCACACGGATTCGTCGTTAACTCACTCTTTGTTGTTTTTTATGATTGCATATGACGAAAACAAAAAGAAACATACAATAACGACGAATCTCGGTGAATGTACACGAATGAATGTATAGGATTTGTCTGAAAAGACTCACCCGCCAGCACGTTACATACTGGATAACATTAACCCTACTGCCCCCACCCAATCGTTCCTCAATGGTTATATGAACCTAGGCACTGAATAAAAACTGTTTTTCTATAGATCTGAGGTAACTTGGATAATAATTTACTTGTTTTGTTAAACTGCATAGCAGACGCACTGCCGTATGAAACGTTCTGGAAAATAGTCATTGGGAGAGACATCAGTTCGTTTTCAAGAATAGAGCTGGTGTACAATGAGTAATTATTTATTCATTTAATATTTCCATCTTCGCACTACTGAGAAGAAACTACTTTTCTTTCTGTGTTTAATTCAACTCGCATTCGAATAAAAAAGGACCAAATAACTATGTGTGGATAATGATCATAATGCGTAATGCGTATACAGTAGAATCTTTACCTCAAAGTTCAAGGTACATGTACCTGATAAAACTGTTCGACATAGAGAGAGTTCAGAATACAAATATCTTGAATATTAAGACATAAAGATAAAAAGCAAATTATTTAGAACCCGTTTTATCTTCGACGTTTAGAGGAGTTAGACAACCAGTAGTTCGAGTAAGTTTAAACATATTTTATTCAATGAAAAAAAACACCATTATATACATTACAAACAATTTTGTGAAACGGATTGGAACGAAAGCTAAAAGCTTATAAGGTTCCTCTCCTTAATGGCGACACCCAGGTCGTTTACAATATAATAATGTTAATTATTATTTGCGTATTGATGTAATACAGTGAAGAAATAAAGCAGTATAATGGTAATGATAATCAAAACAACAAATAAACATTCGAGTTACAGATACTCTACTGTATGTGTGTACTTGTAGTGTTTGTATGTCTGTGTTTCAGTACATTTATGATTTTAATTCACGGACTGAATAATATAACAATTGTATTTTCTTTATATTGTTTAATATAACTCGAATTATGAATAATTGTAATCAAAGTCAATAGAATGGTTTATCTATTGATCTGCCATCATAACAATGTATGATACACTCTGTACTGGCCAATATATCGATCTATTTAAGTGTAATGCATGCCAACAATGCATACACAAACCGCATAAGTGGTTAGATAAGGAATGATTTATCATGGGAAATTATATATGATTTTTTGAAGAAGAAAAAACACTTGCTTAACTAGTATGGTGCTGGAACCGACTTCATGCTTATGCACACAGCTTAGAACCAGGCCAGCCGTCAAATTGGTGGCTGTCCTGTGATCTAACATGTTTTCTACTCTGAGTATTTTTCGTTAAAAATAACAAAGCAGACTTTTAAGGTTTTGGAAAACAGACGACACACAATTCTTTTTTAGAAAACTACCCAGCATTCTGAGGGTCAACGTGACAAATAGTTTGTGCGAGGCGAGCATTCATTTATCATACTGATTGAAAATAATTTGAACGATAATAATGTTACAATTGTTATCTTATACTACACTATCCAAGCTTTCCTGTTTTTTTTTTAGAAAATTAAAGTTATACACCCTTATCTAACAAAGGATAAAGGCCCATTATATATGAAAATCATGTTTACTACCACAGTACTGTAAGAGCAAACTACAGCTAAAATTTCCACCTTGTAAAGCTGCATGTTCACATATTGAATAACATGAACGTCAAAATAAAGTACCGTTGAAATGAATATAACAAAATCTTGATATCGTGAAATGATATTAAACAAAATCTTCCTTCTGGACGCAAGATTTATTTCAGATGGTGTCAAATATCTAAGTATTTACAATCGGTACGAAATGGATCTCAATCCGTTGCAACGCTTTCGGATCTGAATGCTACAGTGAAATCTTTATACCTCGAAGTTAACCTTCATCCTACCAACTGGGGTCCGATCGGACCCCAGGTGGTATATTTTGTATGAATTTTTTCTATCACCTGCACTTTGGTGTCTATATTTTAGGATTTTTTTGGTCTATCCTTGGCTGCTTCAAGGCATGTATTTTTTTTTTGGTGCTGACAGGGTATGAAGTTGTAAGATTGGATTTTGTTCTGGGGTCCAAACGGACCCCAGCAAAAATTGGCAATTCCATATTGGTTTGTAAATGTATAGCATGAATACAACTATAAGTGCTATCTCTAATCTGGGTGTAAGGCTCCGGTACAGCTGCTGATTTAAACTCAGCCCGGTCTTGAGCATGATTTCGTTCTCAAGACATCGATTGTTCAGAATTGAGCTTCGAACATATAACTTGTCGGATTTATAAAGAAATAAGGAGCCCCTAATAAAATCTTACCAATGATATTCTTGAAGAATAAATCTGACCAAATTAATCACTTGAGTACGATATTATTCTTAGACTCAGGAATTCCTACCTTTCTCAAGCATCTGATTGGTCAGATTTGAGTTTCAAGCATATATAATTGGTCATAATTGAAATGAAATTTTCAATTTCGTTTCAAATCCGACAAATCAAATGCTTGAAGATAAAAATCTGACCTATCAGGTGCTTGATAACGATTTCATGCTCAGACTCAAGAAGTTTTATAAGCACCTACCCTGTTTTCCTGAAGGACGATATGATAGATAATCATTTTATTTTGTAAACCATATTTTGCGTTACTGCTTGGTACAAGAGTATGCCATTGTGTAGTTCAGAACATGTCAAATGCCAATATAACTGAAAAAAAGAGAAAAATTGGAGTGATAGTTTTTAACAAAGGACTCACCAGGGAGTACATTGGCTACGAATCTGTTATTCTTGTGTTTTTGTCAAGTGTATGTAGCCAATACAGCATTTCATAAGCAAATGTCTTTTGTTATAAATTTGTTTCTGTTCTAATAAAGAAAACTTTAAGTTGGTAGGATTTGTACAAAAAATATGTTGGTAAGATGAAGGTTAAAGAGACTTGATGAAAACGTTCGACATTGAGAAAGTTTGACTTACAGATGTCTGGAATATAAAGACAAAGAGATAAGGAAAAACTATTTGGGAACCTGTTTCAATTTCGACTTAGAGAGGAAATCGGCAGTCAAAAGTTTGAGGTACAGATACTCTACTTTATGTATACATTGTTTACAGGTTTCTAATACTTAGATACGAACACATATTACAACCCAAAGGCTATCTCTCAGGCGTATTTCATACAACAGTTAAGTTGTTATATGGTATTAAAGAAATGAAATGTGATATTGTAGTTCCCTCCATATGTGAACAAGCACTTTTGAAATGAGATGGTCTACACAGTTTGAAATTATTATGACCAAATTATATTTTTTAAAGTTTTGCTTCATCAACAGCTTATCGTATACTTTTATTCAATCAAAATTGAGTTGTTGTATTTATCAATAACAAATTCTTCCTGGACACTATCAGTTCGTAATCAAAGCGCTGATAGCGCTGAAGGACTAAGGTGTGTTTAAAGCAAAATGATTGAGGATACATTTGAAAATTTCTTTCGGCAACATCTCGAGGAAAACAGCTGCTCCTTTTACCACCATTACTATAATTATTATTTCTGTGAACAGAGACTGATCGATAGTCTATTTTCGAACTTCGGGACATTTTACGATTTCCCATGAGGCATCAGTTATAATAATATAGAGCATAACAAAGTTAGTTAATCAGGACTACATTCCTAGTTCCAAGAAGATATTAGTCCGCACATTGAAGGCGGATGTTTAATGAGTAATTGGGGTCAGACCGCCGTTTGTGTATCGATAAAGTACCGTCCCTCAAAAAGTGGTATGTAAATTCAATGGACTAAGGTCAATGGACGCACCCTTAGTCCAAAAATCGTCTTGCTCCATGATACACAATCGTCAATAAATTGACTGCAAGCTGGAATCGAACTGGTCACATCCGTTATCAAATCCCAGACGCTTACCACTTTTCTAATGTGAATACTTTATATGCAAAATCTGGTGATAACTTTCTTTAGCTGGAACGAATGAATTCCAAATCATTGAAGTTTAACTAGTAATAGAATAATGTGTTAATTCAATCCTTAGAATCCTGGGTAATTTTCTGAAAATGATTGTTTGTGTCGTCCGCTTTCCACAACTTAAATATCTGCTTACTTTTGTTGAGGTAAGATACTCAGAGTAGCGAATAGGTTAGATCATAGGCCAGCCGCCAATTTACTTGGCGGCTGGCCTGGGTCTAACCTGTGTGTATAAGCATGAATTTGGTTCCAGCACTATAAGGGTTAATCTGACTTCCAGAATATATTATACCCATTTCATTTCCCCTACTTAATTTCCGACTGTACAAAACTGAAAGCAGCAGCAGACGAAACCATCGCACAAATAAAAACAACTTTTAACATTGGATAAAAACCGTCGTGACTAAAAGCAAATTGTCTCATTTGGAGCAATTGATCCTTTCATAAATGTGTTTCTGTTTTCTTAAAGATATTTCTACCGCAAGCCAGGCGGCAAAATGTGGCATTATAGAATAAGGGTTCAACTGGGTTGTTTTCAAAAGCGGTAACATAGCCAAGACTGATATTTTTTCCCCAAATATATGCAAATAAGTGCAGAAAGATCAATGGCATAGTTTGGAACCCGTTGATATAACATATTTCATTATAACTTTGACAGTTCAATAACATGTGTATATCTTTATAGATATATTATTTTATGATCCAAAGGCCTTTGTCTACAAATAGACCTTTATTTTCTTTAATACACTTATACTAACAAGATATTGAATGTGCGATTCTGAAGTAGAAAGAGGTTAAGAAAAGGATGTTGACAAATGAAGAGCTAGTTGTACGGTAAAAAGGAATCAGTTATGCGAAAGATTTATCTATGATTTGCCGTGATACTTTTCCATTTTGATTTTGAAGTAGCGGATTTCTAAAGCCTTCGATCGGATTACCTTTCAATTTTCCTTTTTCTAGAGATAAGTCAAACACTTTGTAGTGGCAATTTCCAAGCCCTCATTTCAAAGTGAATGAATTTGGAAACCCACGTGAAGAATATGAAAAAAAGATGAAAGTGCCCACGCGTATCCATGGTTTCTTCCCAATACCAGTCAGTAATTTAGCCTTTTGACATAATTTATAATTGTCGTCTGCCGTTGCGTTAGTAATAAAGCACACCCAAACCAAAAGTGATGTAAAGGTTAACTCTATTCCGTTTTTCGTTTCAGCTCCTTGATGGTCAGGAAAAGGGTAAGTGTTGGTTGTGACTTCCTAATCAAGGCTCGAGTCAAGCCGCCGGGAAGGGGGGTGGGGTGTCCAAGCATTGAGCGGGGTACACGTGCGGGCCAAAACTCCAGGCTAGACATGATGTCATTCGTTTTTATAAGAGGTTCGCGCCCGGGACCCCCGAGTTTTAAGACAGCTTCGGTAACCTTTAGGCCCTGCAGGAAAAGATGTGTATCAGTTTTTTTTTAATTTGATGCTTGACTTTTTCTGCGGGGAAGAGCGGTTTTGTATTCTAGATGCATTGCCCGTGACAGCATGAACCCATTAACAAACAATAACGACATCTGACCAGTTTGTTGCAGACGAATCTGGAAAACATTGTGGGAACAAAAGATAATTTCCAATTTCATCAAAAATTTGGCGTTTGGTAAAAGGTTGAATATATGATAGATCCTTAGTGCCTTTTGGAGCAATACGCTTTTGACAACTAAATAAAGAAAGTATCGGATTTCATTTGATCAAAATTAGAAAATCGATATCGAAGTAAGATTTGATCTAGTTCACATAATTGATCAAATGGAGCAATATTATAATTTACCCTTACGATAATGTTAACGATTATGTTAACGTTCAAAGGTTTTACATAAATTCTTATGCATCTTAAATGAATGTGTTTTTGGGTCTTCTTTTTATCGGTCTTCCTGTTTCTTCATCAATCTAGCTGGCACTTGTCTTGGAATTGTTCCTTCAAATAATTGTTTGTAGAAAGCATATCTCGTTCAACCGAATATGATTAACTCATTACCAAACAATAACGACATTTGCCTAGTTTGTTGCAGACTATTCTGAAAAACATTGTGGGAAAATGAGAAATTGCTCTTAACGAGCAATTTATCATTTTACCACAATGTTTTCTGGTATTTTAGAAGATTATATTTCAATTTCGCCACATTATGAAATGTCGTCTGCAAATTCTTTCAATTTGGGACAGTCGAAAATTTTGCGTTTGTTAAAGGGTTAACCTTTTACGTCAGTATTTTTCAATTTGCCGCATCCGTTGAAGGCAACTTTTGAGCCCGTCTTGGAGAAGGGGTAATCTGCGTATACGGTGAAGTAAAATGCATTTCGATCCAAAAGCGTGACATCGCTTTTGCAATCTACCGCAAACAAACTGTACATATAAAAATACATCGTCACTTTCTGAAATGATTATGCTCTCAATAGCTACTCTGGATTGGGTATCACTCAACAGTACAAAGCTGTATTGTTCAAGTGACGTTTCATTTTTGACTTTCAAATTTGATCTTTTGTAAACAAGCACATTTAACGGATGTTTAACTAATATAATTCAAATCAAGTCGAATACTGTTCCATTTCTCACAAGTTACAACAGTAAGTCGGTACCTACTTGATATCGCTGTTGGACAGTGGTGTGGAGGACAGGCGATCTGCCTTGCGAACTTTCATTAATTCACATTCGGCGCGAGGACTGTTTATGTATGCAGGAAGCAGAGTCGAGAGTGATTAATCTAAGTTGTAAGAACTTGTTTCTCAATCGATGTAAAATAGATAAGTTTAAACTAAACTAAGCTATCGCCCACGTTTGTTTTATTGTTTCAGATATCAGGGAAATGTTTGCATCGTTCGACAAAGACAACAACAAATGCATATCCAGGAAGGAGCTCGTGACGGGACTGCGACTGTTTTATTTCGACCCCACAAACAAAGAAGTTAATGAGATTTATCGAGACTTGGGTCTCAAACCAGGTAAATTAGAACTTTAGAACTTAGAACTTTAGAACTGTTCAACAACTTACACACCCTTTGTATTATATATCTTCAATGGTATTCAATCGAAAAACAGTAATGTATACATGTTTATCAAGCAAATAGTCTGTTCTACTTATAATTTTTTCTGTTTCTTCTTTACTGTATTTCGACTTAACACCATTTTCGACAAAGCCATACAAAACGCGATAAACATTCTCTTTTCTATGTCTTTCCTTTGAAGTCTAGAAGTACGTTGCTAAGTGTAAAAGTGTTTTGCCAAAGACCATTAAACAGTGAAAATAATGGCTGCAAGGTTGGCCAAATCAGGGTTTTGTTATTTATTTACTCAAGGGCCTAAGATCATAATGATAGTTTGAACTGTCATTTCATTTATACTTCTTATAATACATTACGAGCATTGCATGGACTTGTTAAGCACAATGGCTACCTTTTTTTAATCGCAATAACTATCTTATTCCCGCTCAGAGAGTATGGTAAAAGAAAAAAAAGCAAATTTAACAAGGTTCATCTGAATTGATTTGTTTTGAAATAGTCTATATGAAATCTTTCATTAAATTAACCCCATTCGAAATGCAATTAGAAAGCCCCCACACATTTGAATGCTTTCAGATGAGAAAATTACTTACGACATATTTCATTCTGCGATGGCGGCATTTATTCAACGTTCCAAACGAAAAAGCCCCGAGGAAAAGAAAGCGGACCTACGCGAAAGTTTTAAAGTATTTGATAAAAATAAGAGCGGATATATAGATGAGCAAGAACTGAAACAAGTGTTAACAGCAATGGGGGATAAGATGACCGACGCAGAGGTTTCACAGATGTTCAAGAAAGCCGACATAAATAAAGACGGGAAAATACAAATTGACGGTAAGGATATGTACTTTATACAATGGTACACGCTGAGATTTGCTTTTTCTTTCTTTCTTTAAACATAGATAAGTATTTGAGTAAATGATTTTGTGTCCCAGAGCGATACAACGTTTATCCGATCCCTGAAATGGCCGTAGATTTCCTTTGAATTGTCAAAATTAAGAATTAGACTTTATGTTGCTCTGAGTAATAGGACTAATTAACCATTATATATTCAGAATAGTGAAACTGCTTAAACGAAAAATACATATTTCATGTTAAGGTAGAATAGCATATAAACCGCCATCTAAAAGATTTCTGTCGTCGGATTACTTCGGGCAACCTCGATTGGTACCAGTGGGGGGTCGAAACCACGAGCAATATGCAACACAATTGTATTGTGTAGCATATCTAAACATTTGTGTAAGTGAGGGTGGCATATGTGCAATGAAATATTTGGGAATCTTGTTTACGTAAAGCTCGATTTCAATAAAGGGATACTATCATCATTTGTTTGTAGAAGAATTATGAAAATCCGGCCATACCTAAGCCTTTAGGTTGCATTTGTTCAGTTGCCCAAACATAAATTCTATTTTTTTTGTACACAACTCAAGATGGTGATTAAACACGATAAAAGAGTAACATAGTCATGTCTCAGACATGCTGCGTGTGATCTTCTTTTTATCTCAGAGTGCGGTCACGTTTTTACCGGGGTCGGGTTAAACAGTCAACCTTTTCATTTCGAACGTTTTCCTAAACATTTCTGCGGTTCCACCTACAACTGTTTTGGTATATACCATATCGAAGCCCGTTAATTAGAACTCTGGTGTGTACGACAATATCAAAGCCAACATCGATTGTTTTATTGACAGCGGTATGAATTAATTTATTCGGCTCTAAATCGCCTCATTTGTATATTTAGTTATATCCCCAGATAGTATGCTATGTAATAGGAAGGATTTGTTGTTTATTCAAACTTTATCAGGACGACTAAAGAGAATAACGGTAATATAGTGCTAAATTCGTCTAGGTATTTGATCTACGTAAATAGTAAAGGAGGATATCCTGGGTACTTAAAACAATGCCCAAGCTACCCTCTATAACTACTCAGCTGCATACATTTAACAACCTACTTGTAAGTATGTATTGGCATTTTGCCTTATCAAAGCATTGTTTGGTTCTGTGTTAATGATTAAAAAACATAATAGGAGCAAATTTAATTTGATTTGTTCGAATCAATAGATGTACGAGATATTGAGAACTAATTTACCTTGCTTGGTGCATAAAGTTGTACTTGATAATTGATCATAATTTTTGAATATGAAATGTGATTTATATATACGACTCTTCTATTTTCTTTCAGAATTTGTGAACGCCTTGCTAAAATAGCATGTCGGTAATACTCGCACAGTTGTGAAAGGACACATTCAGCTCAAATGAACTTGCATGTAGAATCCTCGGAGTCTGACAAAGCTTGACGAAAGATTTGTACCTCTCGGGATCATACTAACTATAGAACTTCATTTCCTTCTTGGAAACAACGATTTGTTAATTCTGCCTTTCTACAGTAGGATATCAAATAGATGTGATAGACGGGAAGGTCCTCTCGTATAGTATATTAACCTAGTTCATTCTTTATATTTTTGTGCTTGATACACAGTGAAAGGAACAGCAAATATTATACATGTATAACGGCCAGAAAATCATTATGTCTTCTCAATATATATTAGAGACTATTGCGACAGAATAATCTGTTGCCAGTGGTAAAGATTGATTTTACAGCTGTTATATGATTGGTACGAGCGACGTCCACATTTTCAGAGTGGTTTCTAAGATTTCTTTTGATGGATGCAGTTCAAACAGTGTACATTTTTACATATCTTCGGTGGGGTTTTGACAGAACGAGTACAACAAATGCGCTTTGCAATGCAATTCAATCTTATACAGTAAATCAATGAAATGATTTCATTTCCCTTGCATCCGGTCAACTTGTTTCTTGGGTAACGCTACAAGCCTTTGAGAAATAGAAAGTACATGTATGAGTAGACGCACTGTGTTTTAATATGCATTTATATTAGCGTAGCTTCCTTTAGGCACTTTAGGCACATGCCTACACTTTTATTTCAGGAAGCGAAAAAGAAATCTAAAAAACGTAACAAAAAATGTCTTAGTTCTGCTCAAACAAAATATATTTCATTGCTCTTAAATACATGTCAGAACGCACCAGAGCGATTTCAGACTGCATTTTTTCCTCCGGGAGCATGCCCCGGACCCCCTAGAATGACATGCCTACACATTGAGATCTGTCAAGCTACGCCCCTGATTTAAGACTCTCAAAACCAGTTTGTCTCTCACATCATTGTAACTTGACTCGTCAAATATTATTGCACTTTGACCAGAGTGTATCCTCAAGATAATAGGCGTACTTTTCTTGCTTTCCATTTCCTTCTCACACCATTTCTAACAGGCAAAGAGAACAATCGGCACAATGAGACAATTCAGCCAAGTGCCCTTAACCCTTTACCAAACGCGCAATTTTCGACTTTCCCATATTGAGTTGGGGGACAACATTTCAAAATGTGGTGCAATTGAAAAATAATATTCTGATAGGATAGAAAATATTGTGGCAAAAGAAGAAATTGCTTCTTAAGAGCAATTTCTTCACACAATGTTTCCCACAATCGTCTGCAACAAACTGGTCAAATGTCGTTATTGTTTGGTAATGGGTTAAATATATCATAAATTAAAAGCATTCATAAAGGTATGATATATTAGTTGTAATATTGTGTTGAATAGACTGTGATATACATTCTTATAACATTGTTCATGACCTATTCGAGCATTTAATGCGTCCTAACCCCCCTCCCCACCATTGAAACATTTATGGAATACTGTCATATAGTACATTGCTTTCGTTGATATGTTCTTTTATGACCTTTCCTGTAACACGTGATAATATGTTGGTTTGTATTGTGATTAACGCCATACAACAATTTTTCAGTTATGTTACGTCGTTTCTGGATCCACTAGTACCACAGGTGATTGAAACAATAGTATATAGTGCATATATTGGGATATTATCGAAGATTGTTTCAAGCACCTGTGACTAGTACTAGACTAGGACTCTGAAGTGACGTGCTAAAGGTCACTCCCACGAAACCGGAGGTATCGATGGGGCCCGAACCCTGGACCCCGAGTTCTAAGTCCGCCACCTTAACCACCGGCCCACAAGATCCCGATACTTTGTTGGTATAACACAGCTTGTTGGTCGCACAGCATCGCTTTCCTAGCGTGAACCATGTCACTTTTATTAAAGCAAATACTTTGAGTGTCTTTGGTGCTACGCCATATAAAATGCATTCATGGAGGTAGAGCACAAACACTGGCTTGTATGTAGCCAAACGCAGACCGGAAAGACACAGACAATCGTTGTTGACTGACGGAATGGTCTGACTTTAAGATGTGTCATACTACAAACTGTCCATTCCAATCAAGAAATAATGTTGTTATCAATGAGGGTTGTATCGACCACCGATTCTTGGAATTTTTTATCTATGAATACTGAATACTGTCAATTGCCTGATTTAGAATTAGTGAATAGATGATTAAATATATTTTCAAAGGTTTCGGAAAAGCAGAAAGTTAACCAATGGCATAACGTGGTTGCTGTATGTCTTGCATCCAATACAAAACTATACGACGTTTGGAGATTTGTACTGACAGTTTAGTTTTCTTTGTATGAGAATATGTTTTAGCCACACAATAATACAGACGTTTATTAACAGCGATATGGCATACACTTACGTGATGATTGACAAAGGTGCTTATATTATTTTGTATTTCTGATAGGTCTGCAGACTTTTGGATTACAGTATATGCAGGGGTGGTCGATTAATTGTATGGTTAAATAACACATTTGTATTACAAACATCTTAACATTTTTTGTTTACCGAGAGGCAGTCAACTGACGGACTTACGGAATGCTGATGGTTCTTCCCGGCTTGACCGGCTCTTATGGACAGTTTTATATGGGTTCTTCCTTCACCATTTAAGAGTCGGGCATTTTAACATAACTGGAATAATGTTGACGCGATATAATGCCGATGTAATCAAATCAAATTGTTAAACATCCTGGACTACGATAACGTTATACACTCATTTTGTGTACCACAATACCTTAGTGAATGGAGGGCTGACTAAACGAGAGAGTCGCTGTGTAATTGTGTTTATCTGTTTATCTGTTTCTATATACTTATAAATAACCGATAAAACTTAAGTTTTTCATTCTTCTAAGTATTAAATGTGCTTTAGATACACATCACATATAAATAGAAATGCATCAACTTTTTAAAATGATGTGTATCGATACACTTTATATGTGAATGGAAACGTACCAACTGTTTGAAATGATATGTATTAAATTCCTGTCCTTTGGATTTCAGAAGTTCTCTGTACCGTACCTTTAGTTATAGTGTTCTAAGGCCTCATGCCAATTAATCAACATATTTAGCGAAAAAAAATAAGTCTATGAATTTTGTCGGTAATATACAGTGTTCAGCTATCGAAATCGGATTTATCAAACAAGTCATCTGGGTGACACTTCCAGGACATGACTTGGCTTTGACTTGTGAACGTATTTGATAGGTGTTCATTCAACTTATGCTAATATTTCACTATCAAACAGAAAGTCCACAACCAACACTAAATATAGTCAAAGATGAAAAGATATGGCATACGTATTTGTTGATGATAAGATAGAACCGGACTCTTAGAAAAGTGAAAACTCATCTGTGATTTTTATGAAAGCAACGTAGATACATAAGTAATTCGAAAGGTCCTCTAAGATCTCGGGTGGACTTCTTTTATTTGGTGTTATATCGGTTACCGAATGCAACCCTCAACATATCACATCCTATTCAAAACACAGCCGAGCCACCGGTTCCGGTTGAAAATCAGTATTTCGGATACAACTACAACTTCATCATATGCGCATTTCATACTAAGCCCTAGAGTGCTGGAACAGACTTCATGCCTATTACGCAAACAGGTAAGACCCAGGCCTGCCGCCAAGTTAATTGGCGGCTGTCCTGTGATCTAACTTGTTTGCTACTTTGAGTATCTTTCTTCATCAAAAATAAGCAGATACAATGTATCTAAAGTTTTGGAAAGCAGTAGAAACAAAAACTATTTTTAGAAAATTACCCAGCATTCTAAGGGTTAAATAGTCAGGGTTTCATCAAACATTGACGACCATATACAAACCTAGCTTTCACGTAGACACCAGAATGGTCGAGTGAAACTTCTCGCTTCCAGTCGAAAAACAGCATGCTATGGAGATAGTTGCTACGATACTATTGGATGCGTTGGCAAAGGAACAAAGAGAGACCAACCGTTTCATGTGTTATGAGAATATTAAAACAACGCGAGGAAAGGAGAAGAGAGGAGATGGGCAGGCAGAAATAAGTTATATAGATGGAAGCATTTGGGATACAGTTGCAACTTAATGGAGGTCTGTCTCTTTCCTTCTTCATAACGATATATTAGCTCATTTCGTTGAGAACTGCATCAGTTTCTTAATTTTTAAAATAGAAGATTTGATGTATTGCCAACAACGTCAGAGAGCGGTCTGACGAGTAAGCGCTGGGCATGGCTTGGCCCTTTGACCATCATCCGAATCCATGGAAAATTCTAGATCCTTAAAATGTGAATATGATCACTGTATGATTCAACACGACCAGCACTAATATAAATAATTGTTTATAGCTTATTAGAACCCTGCATCAAGAGCGGCGGACAACTGTTGTGTTTACCAGGTAAATAACCTGTATTTTAACATCACCAACCCTCTTCTATAGATTCATGTATAACTTGTACAAACCCTCCTTCTAGTGCTATTGTTCACTGTTTTATGTTCACATCAGATGAGATACATTTTGATACTAGTCAATTTTATCAATATTACAGTGGTTAGTAGGAAGACTTTTCAAGCCTATTATTATAATAACGCACAAGCATAATGGTGACACTTTTAAACCCATCCTTGTTGAAAAATTGTTTCTGTATTTTGATAGGCTTTATACATTTAGATATCCCGGTTTAAAGTTGCAGTTATTCATTAATAGTCACGTTTTTTATTCGTTATTTTACTTCAATTGATTTTGAATACACCTTTTGCATTAGGCACTTTTCATACACAGGCTTAATTATGATAAGATAAATAATGGACAGAGGACCTTCCTTTGGTACAATTTGATGGACAAACAAGTCAACAATCATACATTATGAGATACTGACAATCTTTTTACAAATACGAGGCTTCGCACTAGAAACAATTCACTAACAAAGTTTTTATTTTATTCGTCCAGTGTCAGTGTTTATGAATGATGACGATTAACAACAGAATCTGTGTGTCCGTAATTTGGACATTAAACTTCCACCTCGGATTACCGTTTTTCTTCTATACATATATTTACAAATATTTTAAGTCAAATCATGTCCAAGCCATTAGTTAGTAGCTATCCAGCCAGTATGTCTATCATCTCTGAAAATAAAAGGCGATATAATATGAAAATATTTGCCGCATTATATTGTAAGGTTCACTTCATGTTTTTGTTTGTTTGGATGTTTATGTCATTACAAATAGTCATGTTGAGGGAAAAACTATACTCAAAGCCGCTTGTTCACAGATTATACGACAATTCGAAAAAAAAAAGATATGAATTCCTTCCTTCAAACTGTGCAAATGCTACGCTGTTGTTTGATACGAATTGAATAATCGCCACTGGGGGCGCTTTTAAGAGTTTTTTTTATCCTTTCCCAAACAATAACGACATTTGACTACTTAGTTGCAGACGACTTTGGAAAACATTGTGGGAAAAGGAGAAATTGCTCGTAACGAGCAATTTTTCCTTTTCCAACAAGGTTTTCTGCTCTATCTGAAGAATATTTTTCAATTTCATTACATTTTGAAATGTCGTCTGCAAACTCTTTCAATTTGGGACAGTCCAAAATGTGTTGTTTGGGAAAGGGTTAAGCCAGGATAAAGTCAGTAAACATGTACTTAGTTCCAAAAGAGTTGCAACGGTTTTGATGGAGGAGAACCCCAGGTTGAACTTTCATAAAGGACTAGTAAATCCGGGTAGAACAAATGGCATTCTGTACGTCAACCTAGAAACGGCCTCTAATGGAATACAAATGCCTTCATCGGGATTTACACCCATGCAGAGAGCGGTCATGTGATTTCACGTTGTAAACATTAATCACTCGAACACGGTAGTTTCAAATCAACTTCTTTTTTCGAAACCCCCTCTCCCTAGGATGAAGGAAAATCAATATATATATTCTCTATATGTACCAAGCCTTCCTTACCGCCAATGCTAAGTTTTCCATCATTATTCCCATCGAGTAAGTTGAAAAGCTCATCCAGCTCGCTATCAGTCAGTTTCTCGCCCAAGGTAGTTAAACACACTTTCAGCTCCTTTTTGTCTATAAATCCATCGTGGTTCTTGTCAAATAAACTGTCGAGAAAACGGAATTAACTTCTCTATATGTGTGAGATAAGGCATTCATTTGACACTTGGTCCAATTATATACTGGCAATGTTGAATATTCCTACAACATTTGTAAGACAATCCATTCTTGCCTTTACATAACCAAAATAGACACATGCGTTTAGGTCTACATGCGTGAATAATAAATTTTTGCTGTCACTGTGATTGGTTTGAGAGACTGGCTATGGTTTAACCACGTATATATCATAACATTAAATGGGTGAAGTAGCATTACAAATTACATAATTAGTTAACCCTTTACCAAACCCTTTACCAAACGCCAAATCTTTGACTTTCCCAAATCGAAAGAGTTTGCAGACGACATTTCAAAATGGGATATAGTTGGGAAATAATCTTCTTGTAGGACAGAAAACATTGTGGGAAATGGAGAAATTGCTCGTCGCGAGCAATTTCTTCTTTTCCCACAATCCAGAGTCGACTGCAACAGAGTGACCAAATGTCGTTATCGTTAGGTAATGGGTTAAGGTAAGACTATACTGCAAAATCAAAGGCATCTAACCGAGCAATAGGCCCCTAGGGTCGCGTTTGATAAAACATATACATATCTAAGTATTTGCATTAGTTCATACCAATCTCCCCTTTAATTTCAATATCGAGATAAGCAGTGTTGCAAAGAGACACATCCCTGAAATCGTCTTGTCGAGACGTTTATAATTACGTGTCACATGACCGTGGTGAACATTGTTTTTATGTATATAAGTTTCAACTTGCATAAAAAGAAATATTCTGAAACCGTTTATAAAACCGCTACCCCGGATTGCAAGTATGTTTTGGGGACCACCTACGATATTAATGTTTGCTCTTGATCAGCATACAAGGATGTTTCTCATCCCAATGAAGACGATTCCCAATTCTTGTGTTTTGAAGACGGTATTCGTTTATACTGATAAAATGATCCGCGTCTGTAGCGACACTTGTAGAGTAATTTGGTGCATGCATATGACCTCCTATCATTGCTTTGAAAGGTTACTTGTTGGTTTTATTATAGGTTTGGTTATTCCAAGTATCATTTTGCCTACCTAACGTCAATAATCTTTAGTAAGCATTGTATCCTATATGATAAAGGCGATCTTTAATCGCACGTATTATTTAACTTAGCTGATGAATTAGTGTTACTTATATATTCAGAACACATATCCTAACTTGTTTATATTTACAAGTTTTCAAGAGAATACGTCAGATGTGACAACCGTTGACAAAACACTCACAGGAATAAGCATATGTTTAAGCTTCTATTTGAAGATCACTTGTAAGAAGACTTTGACAACCTACCTGAAAGCCAGGCTAAGCTCGATCTTTGTATCAGATTTACTTAACAGCTTTTCTTGCATTATCTCTTTGAACTCTTCGAATCCAATTTTACCTGAAATGCATAATGCAAACCCAAATCTCAAACTCTTTATAAGGCATGTCGGTACTGTATGTTCCTGTCGCCAATACATGTACAATATACATCATACAACATGCATGAAAACATGACACTTTACAATACATTTAAAGAATGCATGCTACTCGTTTTCATTGAAACGTTTTCTGCAGGCAAATCAGTTTATTTTGTGTTATAACATTCATGTGATTAGATCTGATAACCTATAAAACTCTTGAGAAAGCTATGCATGTTTTCAAATGGTCTTAATGAGCAATTTCTCCCTTCCCACAATGTTTGCCAGGGTTGTCTACAACAAACTCGTCAAGTGTCGTTATTGTTATATGTTAATCCACGACTCACGTTTTTCCAGTTGATATTTCCGCATGGTTTCCTTAACATCCGGGACTGTTGGGTTCAAGCCAAGCATCTGAAGCCCTTTGCGTAACTCTTTGTAGGACAGGATACCATTACCGTCCAAGTCAAACTTATCATATAGCTCTCTGATGTCTGAAACGTTGGATATGAAATGGATGACAGTAGATTACGAAAGTCCAACATATCATAAATCTCTGTGATGTCCGAAACGATGGATATGAAATGCATGGCGTTGAATAACTTGTAGAACATATAACACAGCTCTCTGATGTCTGATATGAAATGAATGGCGTTAAATAACGAATGTTGAACTTATCATATAGCTCTCTGATGTCTGAAACGTTGGATATGAAATACATGACGTTGTATAACGAATGTTGAAATAGTCATGTTGCTATCTGATGTCTTGAAACGATAAATATGAAATTGATGTGTTGAATAACTTGCAGAACATATAATACAGATCTCTGATGTCAGATTTGAAATGGATGTCGTTAAATAACGAATGTTGAATTTATCAGATAGCTCCCTGATGTCTGAAACTTTGGATATTAAATGCATGTCGTTGTATAACGAATGGTGAAATAGTCATGTCGCTCTCTGATGTCTGGAACGATGGATATGAAATGGATGACGTTGAAGTTCGAATTGTGAAATGCTCATGTTGCTCTCTGATGACTGAAACGATGGATATGAAATAGATGACGTTGAATATCGAATGGTGAAAAGCTCATGTTACTCTCTGATGTCTGAAACGATGGATATGAAATGGATGTGTTGAATAATTTGCAGAACCTATAATACAGTTCTCTGATGTCAGATTTGAAATGGATGTCGTTAAATAACGAATGTCGAATTTATCAGATAGCTTCCTGATGTCTGAAACTTTGGATATTAAATGGATGACGTTAGATAACGAATGTCAAACTTATCATAGGACTTTCTGATATCTGAAGCAACGGGTATGAAACTGATGACGTTAAAATACGAAAGTCAAACTTATCATAAATCTCTCTTATGACTGAAACGATGGATATGAAATGGATGACGTTGTAAAACGATTGGTGAAATAGTCATGTTGCTCTCTGATATCTGGAATGATTAAAATGAAATGGATGACGTTGAACTTATCATATAGCTCTCTTATGTCTGAAACAATGAATATGAAATAGATGACGTTAAATAACGAACCTCGAACATATCATATAGCCCTCTGATGTCTGAAACGATCGATATGAAATGGATGACGTTAATAAAACGTCAAACTTATCATAACTCTTCTTGATGTCTTAAACGATGGATATGAAATGGATGACATTGAACTTATCATATAGCTCTCTAATATCTGAATAGGTAAACAAATGAAATGGATGACGTTGTATAACGAAAGCCGAACTTGTCATATAGCTCTCGTATATCTTAAACGATGGATGAAATGAATGACGTTGAAAAGCGAGCACCGGAACTGACCATATAGCTTACTGATGTTTTTAACGATGGACTTGTTATAAACGACATTGAATCACGAACATAGGGCTAGTTGATGCATGTAGTGATGGATATGAAGAAGATGCCATTGAACAACAAGCAAATAGCACAACGTAAAGTTTCCGTTTTGTTCTGAAATTCTACTATCCCATTTACATTCCAAGCTTCTCCAAACGATATTTTGATCACGGAAGTAAGGAGAATTAGAAGTGTAACCAACCGTCCCTGCCACATGGTAGTATAAACATATAATGTAATATAACAACATTACATGTAACTTAGATAAAATGTTCTTCATAAAGTACACGTTGACGTTCGAGTAAATAGAAACGTTTCTAGATACGAACCATTACGTACATTTTGTAATTCCATAGAAGTTGAAAATGAGTCCCATTTTCGTCTTGATTGCCCTTTCTACATACACAGTAGGACAATGCCCTTGACAACGAACTATTTAGTCTACATGTCAAAAGATGTATTGAAATATTCAAATAGGTAAAGGGTAGTCAACGAACAGACACGATAAAGTTTATGGTCTTTTCCTGGGCTACTTCTTTAGAAATGAATTCAAAGAAATAATTCATGATTTGCATATGCATGGTTTGTTTAATTGATGGTTTATTTAAATGAATGTCTTACAGTTCTCCTGTATCTCGCTCAATTCGCCGGACAGCCCTTGCTGGCATTCCTCGTCCTCTTCATAGTCTTCATCCTGAAAGAGAATTTCACAAAATTCATTTATTGCTTGTGTCCAGAATATAATCACAGCAAATCATTGACAAAAGCGGAAAAAACGCACCCAACTTAACTCTTTGAAAGAATTCATGTAAGATGATCGACACCCATGTTTTAAAAACTTGTCCTTTTCCTTAAAGGCTCTTTAAAGGAGATTAATGCTATATCAAACTATATTATTTGGTAAACTTTTGAACAGATTCAAATAGTTTTCACCAGAAAACACAATCAGCACATCTTTAATGTGAAAGTAAACCAGAAATAACCCAGATTAGCAAGTTTTATAATTCAGATTTCCTGATTCTTCACCTCTGGCATTGACAGTGATACACACATTTTTGAACCGACCAATCAGAATTCGTTATCTTGAATATGTAAACAAACAGGTTGTTGATAAACATGATTGAATTGGAGACAACTATAATTCAAGCAAAAAATAACTTATTTTAAATGGGTCTATTTAATAGGGTCTCAAATGCATTCCTAAACTAATTCTCATGACTTTTATGAACAGATTAAAATAGTTACATATTTTTTTCAGTAATTTATTTGTACTCCTCTCCTTTGATGTGCCTTAAGGAGACATACCTACTAAAGAAATTTGTGTTCAACAAACTTTTTGATAAATTACTGGTCCATCAATTCTAATTTTATTCTACTTTACGAGTAATCGCATTGTTTCTATAACACTGTATTTACTTATGTTAAAATAATGAATTCAAGTTTGTTGTAAAGTGAAACTAATGCCCTAAAATATAAACGAAGTACGGTTGTATATAAAAAAAGAATTACACTATTTTAAAAACAATATCTGGTGCCAGATTGTTGAGGTTTATTGAAACTGCAGTAACCGTGGGTTAACGGGTTAACCTGAACGGCGCTTGTTTCAGGTAACAAATGCACACAGGTGCCATATACCGACTATTTATTTGTCAATTTAGTCATTATTCTACTCGTGAACATACGCCTGTAATTGAACTACGGTACTGTAATTGAAAGCGTCAAGGACGAAAGACCGGCCAACCATTGTTTCATCCCCAATGGCGACCAATTTCCCCATTGAGTGTCCTTTGGCAAAATACGTTTCTTAGTCTAGTACTGGTATATGGGCCACGTCACGGGAAAAGGGGCACTCGGACATATCAAACAGTGTAGCCCCAGACCAGCCGCCACGTCACTGAAGATCGTAATAAAAGGTCGGGTGTGAAGGAAAGATGCTTTTCAGTCCAAAGTTAAGAGAAAATGTCTATTTTACATTGGTTTATAGTGCTACTTATTGACTATTGATATGTGGAGTTTAGATTGGAGCAAAAAGTGCTTTTTTCCCCATTAAAATTTAAAAAGAAACATTCGTTTCAACTTTTTATATGATGTGGTTAATGGACTTTGAATATTTGGAGTATGGGTTGGGGGAAAAGATGCTTTTTCAAATCAATATTTAAAAGCCATATCCGTTTCTCCTTCTTTTATGCTGTTAAAGGACTTTGAAGATTTGGAGTTTGGTTGTCGAAAATGATGCTTTTTTGTCAATTCAATGATACGTTTAAAAGAAACATCCGTTTCATTTTGTTAATGATGATGGACTTTAAATATTTGGAGTTTTCGGGAGTGAATTCTTACCAAAACTGCCCATTTATCTCACATCCTTGTGTTTCGCTTTCGTGACAAGGATTTTAACTCCATCATTTTGAGGTGTTACGAAGTAAATATCTTCGTTTGCTGAAGGGATCTGTCTTAACGGAACAATGCAACATGATCGATTTTATATATTGTCTATATTGAAATGTAATGTCTGTGTGAACGTGTGGTCCTCTGGAATCTGATTCCGATCGACTTTTTAAGGACACGGGTTCCTAATTCTCCTTTTCGTTTGACTTTATGAATAGTTTTCATGAATGAATTTCTTTATGTACCTGCATTCATGCTGACCTATATGTCTATGCGTATGCTTTTGTATTTATCTATCGAAGTCATTATATTGTTGTGTAGATATGTGTATGTTTGTCTTTTGGAGAGTCTAATTGTGTGTTTGTGTGTATGGGGTTATTCTTTAAGTTGTATGAATGTCAGGGTTAATGCAATTTCCCCTTATCGTTTGTACATGTATGTGTAAGACTTGCCACCAATGTGGAGAAATATAATCTACTAATTGATTCAATCTTTAGTTTTTACTTATGTAGCTGTGCTTCGTCGAATGTATTCGTGGTTTTCCTCGCAAAAGTGTTGGAGCAAACTGTATGCCTCACTTCAAGGATAAATATCATGGAATTAGACGGGTAATGGGATCAGATCCAAACACTATGTATTGACAAATAAATCAACAATTAGTCCAATAATTTGCATGGTTTATTCCTGATTGATCAACAGTGGACAAGAAGTAATTTTGATAAAATTTGAAAAAAAAGTATATTATCCCTAAAACTATAAGGTCATCAACATTAGTATAAATTATTCATACGTATTAAGCTTAAGCAGCTCTTTTTCCAAGTTAAAAGTTATACTGGTAGTCTTTAATAATTTCATTCAAATACGGCTACCATCGAAACTGCCATTTACAAAAAAAAAAGGAAAACGAACTTGTTAACAAATACATTCTTTACATTTTGTATTTCAAGGTTAACGTCAACTTTACAAGATTTATTTATATATTTATTTTTGCTATACTATACGCATTTATTTCTATTGTTTTTTTGCGGAATACATGAATATAAAAAAATGGGTTTGGATTAAAAATATTTTTCAGATTGTGTTTTGTAATGTTATGACCGTTAAAGATAGTATAATTATTTTGATGTTTTTTTCCCAAAACGGTTACCATGGACACTGTCATTTTACTAAAAAAAAAAAATAATAACTCGTTTAACTGTAATTGTTTGTTTTCATTTTTGAATTCACAATTGAATTTCGATTAATATATACAATATTAAGAACATTCTATGAAAGGATCATCTTCTTATAAATGCGTCACTTTTGTACTTAACCCACTTTCAGCTGTTATTTATAAATACGATGATAAAATGGCTCTCTTTGAATGAAATAAGCTCTAAGCAGTAATTTTGCATTGAATATAATATGAAAATAAATAATTTATCATGTTTTGAGGCAATCCCCCTTCCGCCATCTACCATACTGCTAAAAAGCAACTTTGAAGATGATAATTTATTCATTCTTTTTAATGAGACAATATTGTTTACAGCGGCCTACCAAAGAAAAGGATTTTTTTTTCTCGACATGGTATGGTTTTTTCCCTTTTCGTTACAACTGTTGAAAGAAATTACAACAATCAAAATTCGTTGTATATACTATGAAATACCCGACTTGTGTTGCTTTCCGACTTGAACCAGTCATATTGAACGCTTGAACGAATAGGCCATTTACTGTAAGCGGATTATGTGGCGGTCATTTGTATTTGTCCGACTTATTGAATCATATAAGCTTATCTACAACCTTGAACGAAAATTGTGATCTTTTCCATACACATGAAGGGAGGTATTACATTTTAGCTTGACAGATAGTCCGTATAAGACATACTTGAATCAAAGCTCTACCAAAGCGACGTATGGCATTATATAATGGACGGAATCTAAAAGCATCTTGTTAGATTACCAAGATAGTTTCACATTTCGTGTGTTTATTGAATTCAAACTCGTGAAAATCGACAATTTGCTAAAACTATCAAAATCGTTCTTATCTAAAACGGAGAAGATAACTATATGGAGTGCGCTAACAAAGGAGCCCGGTCTCATGGTAGGGCGTCTGCTCAAGAACACAATGGCCGTCAGTTCGATTCCCAAAAGGCATTTTGAAATTATTTCAAAATCGATGTAGACATTTTTATGGAAAAAATGTTTTAACTTACTAGAAAACCGTTTACTTAATTTTTCAAAATAATTAGACCAACTTACCATGTTGAGATATGTTTCCCCTAGCGTACTGCACACTTGTTTATAAAACTGTTAAGAATCTAAATCGATCAATACACAGAT
>OX401404.1:47385817-47438317 GCA_947846245.1 Cerastoderma edule | reverse complement strand
TAAAAGATACGTTAACTACAACATGGAAAAGCATTATTTGAATACCGACATCTTAAACAATTTTAGTTTTGTTTAGATAGTATTTATAGCATTCCTGACTGTTTCTGAAGTATGGTCCCTTTAAAGAACGGATTGCCTTACGACGCATACCCTATATACACTCTCCTTTACGAAACACTTACGAAAAACGTACGGTTCGAATCAAAATCCTACTTACTAGTTAGTGGTTCTCATCAAACTTTAAATATTTATACAAACGTACGAGACTTCTGACATTGCGAATCAAAAGTCTACCCTTTGGTAAGTGTTACATAGGGGAAGTAAACGCTGTGAAGAATACGTCATTGTTGAGCCACATCGATTACTTCCCTTACTTAACCCAATCGAAAAAGCCTTTTCATGGAAATTCAACAATAACGACACTCGTCGACTTTCGTTTTCGAGTATCTTGTACTTGAACAGTCGGTGTTTGGTGAAGTATCAGTTGATCGATCAGGTAGGATGTTTATTTTAACTTAAAATAAATAATGTAATCACTTTTTACCCCAAATGGTCTTATCACTATTTCGTTAATGACCCAACTGTAGCATATATCCTGTTTACTGATCGATTTATGTGTAAGGGAATACCCCTACCCCACCCGAAGTATTTACGTGTTAAACCTTGTTTCGTTTCTGAAGAGGACAGTGAAATATACAAGATTAAGGGTTCTACAATCCGAATAATCCAGTCTTATTGAATTTTGTATGGATCTGGGAACCGTTTTACTGAACAGTTTACGCTTAAGATTTGCTTAAGTTTAAAGCAACAATCCTCTTATTTCAATATTGGTTTAATTAAGAAATTTTGCAAGGCAACACATCATTGGAATCATCTCTCCGAGACGCTTCCAATGACGTGTCACATTGCAATATTGTACTTTCATTGAAGATACTATCCATGTTTATCAGTTATGACTTATGCAAATATTTTCCTTAAGTCATTTAGTAAAACGGTACCCTGATCTGAACTCAGTATATCCACCTCAACGATGTTACTCAACTTAGGATATATATAATAAATCAAGACAGTGTTCAAGACGATTCTACTTTTTCGGCACTGTGTAGCCTTAAGTTCATTTCTCGGTGTCATGAAACCTATAAAAGCATTTTATTTTTGTTTTGCTTTCGTTAGGAGGTAGTCTTTACTCGACATGTTTCTAACACCTTCTCTTTAATCCATTATAAAACAATAACGACGTTTGACCAGTTTGATGCAGACAACTCTGGAAAACATTGTGGAAAGGGGAAACTGCTCGTAAGGAGCTTTTCCCACAATGTTTACTGCCCTATAAGAAGATTATTTTTCAATTCCATCACACCCAGAAATGTTGTCTGTAAACGCTTTCAATTTTGGACAGTCGAAAATTCGACGTTTGGTAAAGGGTTAAAAGGGATATTTGTACTGGAAGGATCATTTTGTTTTATGTATGAACTTAGTATCATCACTCGTATTATTGTCACTATCATCCTATTGAATATCAGTACCAACTTAGTATCATCACTGTATTATTGTCACTATCAACCTCATGAATATCAGTACCAATGTCTAGCATTGACATGATGTACATGTATATCGTATTACCATACTCTTAACCATCATGTGACGATGAGTAAGGAAAAGCTAGTATTTTTCCACCCATGTATCTTTTTCTTTCCTTATGTTTGTCTTTCATTGTTCTTTATCTCTGTAAATCATTATTTTCAAATAAGCTGACAAATGAAGTTAAGCAAACATGTATGTAAACACTCAATGATACGTAGTGAAACAGACCGAGGAAAGAGTGAGAACGTCCTCTCATAGACAAATTACATCCACTCAGTAAACACACTACTATGCACTCATTGGTTGAGATATGTCATATGCATTCTTGCATATTTTGAATACCCATGTGTAAACTTTCCAATTTGTATAAATGTTCCTCAAACGTTACATATCTACCATATCCGCGAAAGACTCGACCGCCCAAAATATTGAACCTTTGTAAAAACAAAGACAATGCAACCACGAAAGTATGAGATGTCATTACCCGACCTCTGCCATCAACAGAACGCACCAACTAAAAAGTCCTTTCAAAGATAAGATAACAACCAATCAGAGAAGAGGCTGACCTTCCTCAATTGGTTTTAAACGTTACACAAACGGGTAAAGTGTGCCGATTTATGACAAGCGTAAAAGGTGTATTTAAACAGGGAAAACTCGATACTTTTATTACGTTTGGTATTCTCCTACGTCAATGTGTTCTATGGGTTTTCTGACCTCTCAAAATTGCATTAGTCTTTGGAAAATCAGAAAATCAAAATGAACAAACTGATTTGTCTCTGGTAATGGCGGGTTGTTGACCTTTTCATTGCCCGAGTTTAATATTCATTTAAACGGCATTTCAGTGCAATTTTTAATTTGGGAAGTTTGGAATTATGACGGCACACAATTACCATGTGTCTTCTTAGCCAGGCGCACATCGTTGTTTGATGGTAATAGTCATGTTGACACTGATTGATATATTTCATCTTTCTCTCACACAGACCATCGCAATATGATTATTCCACATGACGCATTACCTGTAAATGTATCTGAACGTTGACATTGTTAAAGGTAACGTGCAAACCCCTTAGTATTTGTTTTTCATTTTGGCTAGAAAATTCCGGGTTTGTATTTATTTGTCATTATGACTTGAAAATTCCGGGGTTTGCTTGTTTGTTACGTTATGACTGAAAAATTCAGGGTTGTACTTGTTTGTCATAATGACTTAAAAATCCAGGCTTGTACTTGTTTGTAACGATTTAACGGGACAATCCAGGGTTATACTTGTTTGTCATTACGCCAGAAAATCCTTGGTTGTTATTGTTTGTGATTATTTCAGAAAATCATTGGCAGTTCTTGTTAAGATCAAAGGAATCTCATGATTGAACTTGGGGAAAGAATTAAACTGTGTTCAGCATTAGAAAAACTCAATTGTGTAAGCAGTGCGTCCAGGATAATTATCGATTAACTGGAAACCTCAATGACCTAGGGTATTGTATTTCAAAGGTGACTGCCTTTTAAGCTCGGTACTAGTTGGTTTTGAAATTCAATGAAATGCTTTTCAAAAAGACTAATTGAATTCAAGTGGTTCTTCAAATATTAAACAATCTGTACAGGCGTTTAAGCATGGGTTCACATTAACGAATGACCATGCTTCGTAATATAACTTTATCAATTGTTGTGATACAGTAAACTCCATCCGAATAAAAACTGTTTATCCGACTACTATACAAGAACCTCTTTGGTAACATATTTATTATCTCCCTTTGAAGTGCAGATGAAGTGCGCAGAATAACCTGCCGAGAACGTCCTTAGTGTAACATAGGTGAGTTTCGGCGAAAACGGGTGAAAATATGGATAGCCCACTTTGTAAATGCAATAATTGATAAGAACTTGAAATTTGGATCGTTTACTGATCCAAGACATCTAAAATGAGTTTTGGTTAAAAAGATAGAAAGTATTATTAACCAATCCTCTCAAGTCAAGTGTAATAAGAGCTTACATTTTTCACTTATTTTTATACTTGCTTGGAGTACAATGGCCTAGGGGTAGAGCGTCGGCTTCTTGACACGAGTGTCGTGTGTTCGAATCCCGTGAGTAGCGGGATCTTCCTTGCGAAATTTCATTAATCCACATTCGGTGCGATTACTTGTTATGCTTCTAGGAAGCAGAATCGAGAGTGATTTGTCTAAGTTGTAAGAACTTGTTTTACACTCGATGTAAAATTAAAAAGTTTAAACTTACAATTTGGATCGTTTACTGAACTATGACATTTAAATTAATTTATTCTAGCTCGTCTAATACGATGGGAGGTTTACTTAAAGACGGGGATATGGATCAGTTAGAGCAATGGATTGGAACAGGACCTAAAACATTCACATTACTCTACAAGATATCCAGGGACGGTTGTAACGCTACAACCTTTCATCAGACGTGTGACAACCAAGGAGCTACAGTGACCGTGCTGTATAACCAACAACAAACAGTGTATGGTGGATACACGAGCCAAAGTTGGACGAGTAGAAGGAACTGGGTCATTGACGGCAGCGCGTTTTTGTACCGGCTTCATTATAATGGCAAACCAAGTCCTGTTAAGATGCCAAGGTCTGGAAACGGGAATGATGTTTATGATAATACTTCGCATGGACCTTTATTTGGAGGAGCTCATGACCTACACACGTTCACTGGGACCGTCAATAATTCAGGCGGATACTTTGCCCTCAATGGTAGCGTGAATGTTGGACATTCCTACAACAGCCAGGGTCTACAAGCAAACACCATCAACAATGGGACCATGAATGTTACTGATCTGGAGGTGTACAAAGTTGCTGGTAACTAACATTTATCTTATATGTCATTTATATCATATACCAATTAAAACACGAACGAAATTAATATGTGCCATATATATTGGTTTACAAGCAAACACGTCAACAATGAGAACATGAATGTTACAGATCTGGAGGTGTACAAAGTAGCAGGTAACTACTATTTATCTTATATTTCATTTATACAATATACCAATTAAAACATGAACGAAATAAATATGTGCCATATAAACTGGTTTACAAACAAACGACATCCACAATTGGACCATGAATGTTACAGATCTGGAGGTGTAAAGAGTGAATGGTATTTAGAATTTATCTTATAATACATTTAAATCATATACCAATTCAAACATGAACGAAATAAATATGTGCCATATAAACTGGTCTACAAACAAACGATATCAACAAATGGACTATGAATGTTACTGATCTGGATGTGTATAGAGTGAATGGTATTTAGAATCTATCTTATAATACATTTATATCATATACCAATTAAAACATGAACGAAATAAATATGTGCCATATATATTGGTCTACAAACAAACGATATCAACAAATGGACCATGAATGTCACTGATCTGGAGGTGTAAAGAGTGAATGGTATTTAGAATTTATCTTATAATACATTTAAATCATATACCAATTAAAACATGAACGAAATAAATATGTTCAATATGAACTGGTCTACAAACAAACGATATCAACAAATGGACTATGAATGTTACAGATCTGGAGGTGTAAAGAGTGAATGGTATTTAGAATTTATCTTATAATACATTTATATCATATACCAATTAACACATGAACGAAATAAATATGTGCCATATATATTGGTTTACAAACAAACGACATCCACAATTGGACCATGAATGTCACTGATCTGGATGTGTATAGAGTGAATGGTATTTAGAATTTATCTTATAATACATTTATATCATATACCAATTAAAACATGAACGAAATAAATATGTGCCATATATATTGGTTTACAAACAAACGACATCAATAATGGGAACATGAATGTCACTGATCTGGAGGTGAACAAAGTAGCTGGAAACAAGCCTTTATCTTATATTTGAATTATATCATATACCAATTAAAACATGAACGAAATAAATATGTGCCATATAATGGTTTGCAAACAAACCACATCAACAATGGAAACATGAATGTCACTGATCTGGAGGTTTATCGAGTGAATGGTAACTACCGTTTTTTTATGTTACTTAGTCGGAAAAATGAAAAATAGTAATCCTGGAGATTTCAGGAAAATGAAAAAAGAAGTCAAATGAGAGCAGCGAGATTAGCCTAGATGCGTTTTTCGAAAACTTTTCAACACTAAATGACAGTTTGGGGGAAATGATGGAATCCCCTAGCTAAGGATTTTTGTGTTGAGCACGACTTTGATTCTCAACAACGCAATTTCTTGAACTTGATGAGCCTTTTACTTACACTGAAATGGAATCAGAAAAATAAATCGTATGCTAGCGACAGACTTATCTGTGAACAATTTTCACAGGATTACATTATTTAGAAAAAAACGTTCTACTACGGATGCTACATTCGTTTTTGACTCTATTATACAGCATGTCCTGAATCGTAAGGGTAGACTTTATGGTGCCTTTATTGACTTAAAAAGGACATTTTACAGTGCGTGTCTTTACAGGGCATGCTATAAACTTTATAATATTGGATTAAAAGGGAATGAATTGCGAATAGAACGCAACATGTACATTCTGATGTAAGCTTAAGAGTTAAAAGTTGTAATAACTATTCTTACTTCTTTGCTTTTTGCTCAGAATAAGTTTCATTAATGAGTTATAAATCAATATTTGCAATTATGTGTATTGTGTCTTGTGACTAATTTTGTTCATCCTCTATATGTATATTCTAATGTAATTGTAGCTGCTTGTATACATTCTATTCGACCAATAGAATCTCTCTCTCTCCCTCCCTCCCTCCCTCCCTCCCTCCCCGCCTCGCTGCTTCCCTCTGTCCCTCCGCCTCTCCGTCCCTCGGTCCCTCCGCCCCTCCGTCCCTCCGTCCATCTCTCTCTCTCTCTCTCTCTCTCTCTCTCTCTCTCTCTCTCTCTCTCTCTCTCTCTCTCTCTCTCTCTCTCTCTCTCTCTCTCTCTCTCTCTCTCTCTTTCTCTCTCTCTCTCTCTCTCTCTCTCTCTCTCTCTCTCTCTCTCTCTCTCTCTCTCTTCTCTCTCTTTCTCTCTCTCTCTCTCTCTCTCTCTCTCTCTCTCTCTCTCTCTCTCTCTCTCTCTCTCTCTCTCTCTCTCTCTCTCTCTCTCTCTCTCTCTCTCTCTCTCTCTCTCTCTCTCTCTCTCTCTCTCTCTCTCTCTCTCTCTCTCTCTCTCTCTCTCTCTCTCTCTCTCTCTCCTCTCTCTCTATCTCTCTCTCTCTCTCTCTCTCTCTCTCTCTCTCTCTCTCTCTCTCTCTCTCTCTCTCTCTCTCTCTCTCTCTCTCTCTCTCTCCCTCCCTCCCTCCCTCTCTCTCTCCCTCCCTATATATATATATATATCTTTCTTTCTCTGTTTTTCTCTACTTCTAACTAACTTCTTTCACGCTCCTTTTTACATTTCCAAGACTCAATTACTTGTTGTGTTATTTATCTTATTATTTTGAAATTTTGACTTTAATTATGTCCCAGTTCCTCTACAAACTTATGTACACGAAACCTCTTTCTACACCAATACTTCACCACTATTACATTCAGTGATACCTCAACAAACAATGTGTTTCCTCCTCCTGCTGAAGACAGTGAATAAATTATTTCCGTCTTTACATTTAGATGGAAAACGAAAACCAAAGGCGGTTGTGGCGCTTGAACCATGGAGAAAAACACCAAATTGGAATGAAAAGGTAAGTTCTTCCTTGTAAATGAAATTCGCATTGCATTTCATATTAAAGTTATTGATAACAAGGTATAGTTATGTAAAATCGGCATGTTGTCTTTTGTATAATTGGGCTTAATGTCACATGCTTCGACTCTGCAACACAGAATATCGCATTGTTGTTGTTTTCCTTTTTCTTGTTTTATTTTCATTATGTTTGAACACATCAAATTTTGTTTTCTTCTTTCTTCTCCGCTGTGAAGTTTGCGTGTTTTGAGAGTGAAACGAGTTTCTAGTATGTATTCTTTCTAGAATTGATAGAAAATCGTATCATGTGGCATTAGGCTTCAGTGCCATTAAATAATACCGAGCATCGGGTTAGAACAAATATCATAAATCCGAAATCCAACAAACCATCGTATCACGAAATTTAGACGTTGTCTGAATGTATATATATATATTTCCATCTGTTTGCAAAATCATAAACCTGTTAAATATAAAGATGTAATGATTTTCATTGTGCATTGTTTTAATAGATATTTTAATGTCAACTACATTTGAGCTTAAGCTTAAGTCAATCCGCTCTGACGATTTTTTTGTCTCCAACCACTGAACATTGGCACCCACGTGGAAAATAATCGGTGTTCTCAAAGGCACAGTACCATACAATGGGTTGGTACTAATGTAAACAGCTCATATATTGAATCCAGCAAAACAGCATAGCACGAAAGTAATTTGCTATTTAGTTAAATGATAATGTTTATTTCTCTAAAAGGATTTTCGTCAGTTGCGTTTAAAGGTGTTTGTATGGAAACTGGAAATAAACTATCATTACAACTATTAAACGCAATATCCACTCAATCAAAGAGATGTTAGTTGTTCCATTGTTTTAATAGATATTTTTATCTCAACTATGTTAAAGCTTTTGGACAAACTGATGGAAGATATCATTTCCTTTAAACCGTTTTCCGAACTTAAGACCTCCCAAGCTCGCATCCTGTTAATCGGACCTGTAGGCGCTGGAAAGTCCAGTTTTTTCAACACGATTAATTCGATATTCCGGGGTCGAATCACACAGAGGGCGAACAGCGGGAGTGCTGACCAAAGTCTTACAACAACTGTAAGTAACTAACTTATAATACGTGATTGTCAAGGCGAAACAATATTACGTTTGCAGTCGTTTTTTTCTTTTTCGTTTCATTTGTGATCTTTTCCAGTCATGATTGACCACCAATTGCAATGTACTATTTTACTGAGACACGTTTGATTATATCAAAACCTACATCCTGGCGATTCGATTAGTCCAAGCATATGTAAGTCATGAGGATCGTTATTTACTTAAGTGTTTGTTTCTTTTCATTATCAAATCAACACTTATGAAACTGTTTTCTTTACCGTTCATTATCAAATCGGGATATATGTCCAAACACGCCAAGCATGTATTTCTGTCTGTCGGTCTGTGTGTAATGCTGGTCGGACTGTCTGTTTTCGAAATATGTTTAATACCACCTTAAAACTAGAACCATCTTAATGTGTCTCGTTTGAAACAATTACAAGTGTAACTACTTGCACCAAATTGGAATGACTGGACAAAATGGAATACTCCTTAGTCCTATACGCATTCGCAAAGATTTTCTTCACTATTAATCTTATATCACCTTATGTCCTAATTTGTATACCGTTTCTTTATTCTTTCGACAGTACAATCAATACGAGGTACGAGTACGATCGGGTGCGGCGCTCAACTTCCGGTTGTGTGATACACGCGGTCTTGAAGAATCACAAGGGCTGGATGTGCTCGAGTGTAATTATCTCCTTGATGGACATGTCCCAGACTTCTATAAGGTGGGTGTTACCTTCATTAAAACAGAAAATAACCATTATCTCAATGATACGACATGTTATTGGTAGAAGGTTATTAGGACACATGTCATACAGCCAGAGGTCGCTGCAGATTTGGTTTCATTGAACAATTTTTCTATTATATCATTGTACGTATGAAAGCCAAAATAAAGTTCCTCATGTTTAAAGAAATTAGAATTGGTTCTACCAAATGCCACCTATTTGTATGGCAAAGCAGTAACACAAAACAATGTAAAATGCCGGTATATACCTATAAAAGGTAAGGGTGTAGTTTATGTTGTTTGTAACAGAACATAGCATATACACATATATACACGTAAAATCTGGCAAAGGGAGTATTTCTGTTCATGGTACATAACATGATCGTCTAAAAATGCTTTTCCTTTTAGATTTTAACATTAATTGCCAGTAAATTGAATATAAAACCGAGATAGTAAGCATTAACAACTGCTTAAATAAAATAATAATCATAGGTCCAGTGGTTGTAATTTAGTCCTTCAAAAAGCATAATTTGTTTGTTTGTTTTCTGGTTTAAGTGCCCTTCCTATCGCGGTACTTATTTAGAAAGTTCAAATTAATTTGTTACATCTTGTGGGTTGTTTTGCGCCATGATAGAAAAATCGTCATGAAAAGGCAGTATGATATAAACAATGACATCAGGCGATAAGCTAGGATGAGAATCATTCTGATGGAACAACTCAGTTAAACTTTGTAGACAAATACATTTTGTTTGTATATGTCCCTCATTAAACGATTGACAAACAAAATATACCAAGAGTAAAAACATATTGCACCCACCTCTTTCTTAATATCAAAAGTTCGTATCTTCATCAGATGGACACAAGCATATAAAGATGTGGTATCTTAATCACTGCAGCTGTGAACCATAGAAGATTCATTTTTTACATAACTGTTTGCATCTAATTGTCCTCTTTCTACTTGTCTGGAACCTACTGTTTATTAATCCATTTCTTGTCAAAAGACATGTGAATTTATAATTTGATAGAAACATGTTAAGTGCGAAATATTTTCATGTAAGGTAAAATGCATATAGCGGTGAAACCGTACCAACATTCATAAATGAAGTTCAAGGGATTCGTTTTGTTACAATTATTCGACGTATTTGAAGAGGATAATTGGTCTCGATCAATTTTTTTACTTCCTCAAAATTATAATTTGATCAATATGTTTGTATTTTGTACGAATACTATGAGTTAATAAAAAGCCCTGTTGTTGTTCCATTTCGATGGCTGTTCACGTATCGGCATACTGAACATATAAAATGCTCATATTAACGGTCATCTCATAACTCTGACTTACTACTACTGTCAGAGTTCCCTACAATTAAGCTTGATTTGATGGATAATTCACAACTTACTTTAAAAGATTGAAAACAATATGTATGTATATTTGAAATAAAGAAAGAGATCAAGAACAAAGAACACAAAACAGAAGGATCTAGACGGTTCGAGAAAGACACAGAGATAAATGGCAAGAAAGACAGAAAGAGTGAACTAGAGATAAAAAAACGACATGATAGAGAAACTGAATGGAAAGAGCCATACAGAAAATGAAAAAAATGAATACAGTTTAGTAATTTAATCCTAAAATGTTTCTTTTCTTTTCATCGACAGTTTAATCCTGCGACACCAATATCACCAGAGACAGAGGGGTTTATCAGCAAGCCTGCAGTCGGTGACAGGATACATTGCGTAGCATTTGTTATGGACGCCACAACTCTGGACGTAGTGTCTTCAAAGATCCTACAGAAGATAAAACACTTCCAGGCACTCATGAACCAAAAGGGTACGACTAGGAATACCTTTGTTTTCTAATAGTTTCCATGATTGGGGTACTCATTCTAAATCAACAAATCAGCCAATACCTTTTTAATGTCTTCAAGAAGTCATTGCGAAATTAAAGATTCAAATGTTATACATATATCAATTGTTTTATGGTTTAAACCAGTTGCTCGGAACTAAATTGTTCTGTTGAGGAAAGAGTCACGAACAGACCATTTTTTTGTCATTTTGGGATATGCATTTATATGGGTGATAGTGTCCAATACAACGACACACTCGAATTGATTTTGTCTTCGGTTCTAAGTGTATGTAGCAAACAAATAAAAATACAATAGACAAAAGTACGAGCAACTTTTAAGCTTTCTGCACCAAAGAAGGGCATACATAGTATATCCTTCCATACAACAGTGTATTCTTCTAAATTCGGTGGGGTTTGCCGATAACCAAGATCATAGCGTAGACTGTTATCATACTTTCCTGTAAAGTGATGAAAAATAGAGTTCATCGGAAGTAAACAGTTTGACAATTTCAAATTATACCTTTCTTTTAAATGTCCATTAGAAACCATTGCTAAATAGGGATACTTTTGTTATTTTTCTTTTATTTTATTATAAGTTTTGTTTATACTGCCTACTATATATGAAGGCATTGTTTCGCTTGATACATGATGACTGCATATAAATGATGGTGACATAAAATCTTGATTGATCACCGACAACATGAAGTTCCATCTTTACACCAGAAAAGTCATTAAATAAAAGGAGTGAAGACACCTTTCTTGTCGCTTCTTGGCTTGAGGGATAGGACTAACGTGCTCTGTAGTTATCATTTTGATAGAAAATCATTTAAACCTACACTAGAGACCTTGAAGTGGAAATAAAGTAAGCAGTGGAAGTACGCCTGTGATCAAAACCCTATGACAGACATTTACTTTACTCACGCTTGTTCATTTCAGGCATTCCGCAAGCCCTTATTCTCACTAAAGTTGACCGACTGTCTGAAGAGGTCGAAAAGAACACATCCACCACATTCAGGAGTAAGGCCGTGTTCGACCTCGTGGAGAAGGCATCACAGACGCTTGGTCTACCGCGCGGTAACGTTCTACCCGTGAAGAACTACGAGAACGAGATGGAACTGGATGGGAAGATTAACATCCTGGCACTTCTTGCTCTCCGACAGATTCTCAACTTTGCTGAGGACCACATGGAGAACCTAATGGACCGAATGAGGGTAGAACATAGAGGGCGTAACCAAATGAACATCCGGGACTAGAGGTGAAGGTAGTATCCTGCGCCATGTTGGAACGTTTCTTCTTTTTGTGGGAGCTTCCATTTCTATTCATACGACATGCTGTTTGCACCGTTTAAACACTCTTGAACGAATTCGGAATTATCGAGTGACCAACGTATGTTTCAATTATCATGATAGTAGTTTAGTAGGTATTTGGCTTTCATGAATATTGAACAATTAAATGTTGTAGTCGGCTCCTTACAGTTGAAAAGTGTTAAAATCAAACAGCGTTTTGTGAGGTTATCAGAAAGTTGTGTATTGTATTAACATGTACATAGTCAAAACAATATAAATGTGTGTGTATAAGTAAACTTTTATGCTTGACGCTAGAATAGAGTATAATTACATTTTATTCTTTACGCTAGAATATAGTAATATTACATTAAGTAATTCTTATTTGTTCTTATTTTTGTATCTTTTTTGGTTATATCAAACATATTCATAATAGGTGTTCAACTTAATGCAATGTGGTTGCGTTTCAGCAATTCTAATGGTGAAATTGATTTAACGTGTATGAACGTGTATATAAATATTCACTTTGGAAAGGCATTGAAATCATGTAAAATATACGTTTCCTCATAACTGATTGTTTATCAGGAGCTTCTGCCTAAGGCTAGCTACGTCCGTTTTATTATGTTCATGGCATCGGTTTTACGCATCTATAATATGTAAACATACATGGTCCAGCCTATTCATATCACGGTGTTTTCTAAATTCTGAGTACGTCTGGAATAGATTACGAGCTAAATGGATTAAATACATACTGTATTGGCTGAAAAATAAACTGTCTTCATTTATCAAAAGTAAAAGACATCGTTGCTTGTAAAATTTTGATTGTATTGGTTGAATGGCTATGATTGAGAAACAAACTCCGTTAGCGATCAAGACACCGTAAATTACGTCGCAAATCAATGTTGATGTGAAAATCGCTGCCTAACTCAAGTAATGTTGGACTTAATTCGTGTGATTTATCTGACAGTTTTTAACTGGTACGTTTAAAACGTCACTTAGAGTTACCCAGAATGGACCTGTTCATTCTGTATGGCTGATACCCATAAGCTGATTAATGTCGTGAATTGTTAACCCTTACAATGCTGGGTAATGTTCTAAAAGTATATGTTATGTCGTCTGCTTTGTAAAATTTTTAATATCTGCTTAATTCTGATAAGGAAAGATCATCAGAGTAGCTAACAGGTTAGGTCAGAGGCTAGCCACCAATTTACTTGGCGGTCCGCCTGGCTCCAACCTATTTACATAAGCATGAAGTCGGAACCAGCACTAAAAGGGTTAATATAAATCGATGTTTCGAATACTTAGCTGTTGGAACGTGGTAAGATTGAAATGATTTCTCTTCTAGAAACACTGTCACTACATTCCTGAACGAGACGACACACGAAGAATTCACTGAAAGACGTCTTTGAGATCGCTTGTTGACCGCTCAAGGGGGTATGGTCATTTATACACGTTAAACGATAAACATAGAACATAACTGCATGCACAAAATCCCGCTTTCGCACAATTAAACAATCTACCACGATGTTGCCTTAACAGCAAACAAACCATTCTGCAACCATCACCTTATCCATAACCCGATCCAAATATACCCTTTGCTTTTCTAAATGAAGTTCTCATACAAATATCCATAAACCTTGCCAATTTTGGGCAGAATCACAAACTACTTACAGTAATCACCCTTTATGATATTGATCACTGCCAACACCAATCGTATCTACTCGGCAATCCCCGCAACAAGTCGGTAGATATACCTCGTAGGCAGTATATGAATACACCAGAAATCCTGGGGCAATTCGCCGGCGGATAACGCAAAATGCACATAGGCACTAAATATGTATTTAAATACACACACACTGGTTATATATCACAATTGAATGGATTTTTACCCTTTTCATTAAAGATGATCATATCAACAATAGGCTCTTTTCGGTTTGTGCCGGGGATGTCCAAGTAGATACGTTTGCAAACGGACATGCCCTTCGTTGCTTACTTACTTTAAAAAATGGCTCCCAATTACCTCCGAGGTTATTTTAAGAAATGGCCGAGGTGTTCCGAATGTGCCACAACGAAACGCACATGGCCATTTGCTTAGAAAAGAAAATTGTGTATAAAGATGGCGGTGACGCCAAAAGAGTTATTCATTTGTGATTGATTTGTAAAGGAACCGAGACAGACTTTTTAATCCAACTTGTTAGAAATCAACAGAAGGTGGTATTATTACTAAATTAACAAATATACCTGATGAAAAGATAAAAAAAAGACCTTTCAAATTTCATCCAAATATGGATTAAAATCTTGTGGTTGTAACGATTGATACAGCGTAATAAAGAGACATTACTGTGATGAGTTAAGTAAGGTATGCAGCTTACCTGAAGTATTTATATACCAGTCTGAATTCAGACGGAAAGGGTACATGCAATCCCCTTTCTGCCCCTTCCCACTAACCTAGTGATACACGTGTATTAGGAAGTTTGACTTAAAAAAAAGTTTTTAGCGGGGTTTGAGTTGACAGCAGTTTCTTTTCATATAAGAATGTTTATTTCCCAGTCATTTTAGACCATTCCAGCAATAACCGGTCGAGAAAAAAATGTGTCATACAGTTGGCAAGGGTGCGTATAGTAAGTACCACATAGTCATAGCCTTAGGTCACCTGATAATGTTGATTATGCGTGTTTTACTGATCTATTTGGATGGTGCCTACATGTTTTACTTGTTTCAAAAAAAGTGAAACAAAGGGGATATGGTTCTAGCCTTAATTGGACAGATAAGAGGACGAATGGACGATCATATGTCTGTGTTTAAAAGACCAATATATTTGTCAAACTAAAGTAAGTACATATTTTACGATGCCCAACCGTTAAGGCTTTTTCTTCTCGTAAAGTTTTAGAGCTGACCCTAAAATTCAATTTTTGGTCTTAGCATATTTTGAAGGGGTTGTACGATGTCTGCGTTTACCAACTTCTACTTGTTGGAATTGTTCGATTAACTAACCCGTAGGGGTATCAAAGTTGAACCTCTGTGTTTGCATTTATTCTGTATCTGTGGAAAGGGTTAACTTGGAAAGAATGCACTCATGTTCTTGTGTTGGTAGATATAACGTATGAATTTGAATAAGATTGATGTTGTCGAGACAACCATTGGACAGTCCTTACTTTTCATTGGTAATCCGGCAAAATCTATGGTCTCTTTGTGAACAAAGTGAAAGATTACTGTGCATGCGTCTTTGTTTTGAGATATGGGAGAAGTCGTTTAGCTTTTTAAGATTAATCTTCTAAGAAAGAAAACACAGACAGCGGACAGAGGAAGAGGAAATAGATAGAAAGACAGACAGGCAGGGTTAAGAAGTGAGAAAAGAATGGCTGTAGATAAGGAGGTAGAAAAGCAGGGAGGCTGACATACATACGGACAGCCGAACTTACCTATTAAACTGCATATATAATATACAATGTGACCTATTTCAACGGTTTTATCTTACGTGAAAATAGCTATAGATAATATTAGGCTTCCCTTTGCCAATATAGCTTTATCCCCTTGTAGTAATGTATAAATCAAATTTTCGCTCACACTTTTATAATTTTCAAATAGTGAAATTGAATTATTGGGGATTGATGACCTTAACGTTGCCTGTGGGCAACGAATGCGTAGTGGAAGATCGCCGACTTCTGGTACCGAGAGCCCAAGGTTCCACATCCATCAGTGGCGATATAAAAAATGCCGGTTATAACCCACACCTCGTCCAGAGTAAAGGCTAAATATCAAGGAAGCAGTAAGCGAGGCTGCATTAAAAAAGCTTTAAGCTTCCGTCACAATTGATATGGATTTATTTAGCAACATTGCCTGACACAATGACATAACCTAAACACCAATTAAAATGTATATTATTGTTTCATATTTAATGATCAGTTGAATAAATGTTAATTTGGGTTATTCAATTGAATTTAATACGATGGCAGCATGCCTATTTCAGCGAGTCCTGATTTTTCATGGTACAAATGTACTAACCAAAATGTCCCGTAATAGCCCACAGGTGATTTACTCTGTTATCTCAACTACCGTACTTGACTAAATCACAATCACCTTTTCATAGAAATGCAACAACTACGAAAACAAGTCGACTTTCGTTTTCAACTTTAATGTACTAGGATTTGAATCTTTAGTAAAGTGTTAGTTTATAGACCAGGTAAGATAATTATTTCTAATCAAACATTATTTTTTGATTCGCTTCTAGATCCAATATGTCATGTAACTGTTGAGGTTTTGTTTTGATGTAATTCCTGATTTATATCTGTCTTTGTGATGTGAAGAAAAAAACAATGCAATTGATTCAAGGTTCGTTTTATTATTAAAGAGCATGAGACAGTCCATGGTATGCTTATATGAAGACAAAATGGAGGGGTCTTTGTATCAAAACGTATTATCAAGCGAGGCATTGTCAGAGATCTTGCATCTCTCAATGTTGTCAAACTACAACGTATAACTCCATTTATTTGGTTTCAGACTCGACTCGACGTTTGATAAAGTTGATGATTTATCATTTCTTGGCTGACTCTCTATGTGTATGTCTCTTTTAACTTCTACTTCTTTCAACCTCTCTCGCTGCGAAATTAAAATCAAATGTTTATCTCTGTGTATTTAAAATTACCTTTATCATCTCTAATGTGATGCGATGCTTGTTATGATGCTACTTAGGAGAGTTTCTTAACTAGCATCAACCCTGTGCCCACATCTTTTTAAGATATTAACTCGAAGAAAACGTGACTTATCATGATCTGTTAATTAAAAAACATAGTGACAAATAAATGTTCGATGATTTTACATTATCGTCTGTCCTCAAAATATAATAGACAAATAAACGTCGACTCGTAAGGGATTCTTACATAATATTAAACAACTCTCATAAGAAGGTAGATAGGTCATAGATCATTTGCATGTCTTCTTCCCCAATATGACTGTATACATTTTGTTCTAAACTTCAAACTTATTGTCTGTAAGTACATCGTTCTTTAGTAGTGATATGAAAGTTGATAATGCTCGATCAACGCAATGATTGCCATTGTTTGCACTAGAACTATACCTCTTGACCACCATACTCTCTATTTCACCCCCCCCCCCCGGGATACTGGTGACACGGAATGTAAACATGGTAGACGACAGCTGAAAATATGAAAGAAATGTATACTTATCGTAGATACATTACTCTAAGTATCATCACAAGAATTGCCAATTTAACATACAGACTTTCATCAATGGTGATAGCAATTAGGATAGTTATTTCCATTCTAGTGGTGTCTGCTGGATGGATAGTTTAAGACGACGCTCGATGTCAAAAGAATAGATAACATTAAATCAAACAAACATGTTTGGATGATTTATTCTAGAAGAATAGATAATCTGGTTGAGACTGCAATTCGAATAAAACAGTTGTATTGTTGGGTTCTCCTTGGACAAGTGGTTGAAGTATTCAACTATAAGGAAACCATAAGGCCAATTTTGTCTTGCAGGAGATTAAGTTGATCACCTCTTTACTGTTTGTTACTAACATACCACACAATGTGAGGATATTCTTTAAGAGATGCAATAAGATACGTTTAAAAGAAGACCACATATGTTTCTTTGATATCTGGTTGTTTTTACATGTCAACACTTCTTTCCTATTGTGCTTATGCCGGGAGAGAAAGCAACCACAAGAGTGGCACACGCTTGATAGGAATAAATGGTAGAGACGATGTACACCCATGACTCAAACCAGATTGGAGGGTCTGATGTATATAAACATATCATACATACATTCGGGTTTATCAGCAAAGCCCCCCCCCCCCCATTAGGAATGGAGACTTCTCCCTTTTATCGTGGTTCGAAGATAGCAATATACTAATTAAACTGTTGACTCAATGTAACAACCAGTATCAAAGGAACCGATAAACGTATCCTATCGCATCTGTTAAAGGACATCCTCTAATTTTGATTTTAGTAGCATACATTAAAGACGTGCTCAAAACAATCTTCGCACTATTCTAGTTAAAACCATCCCCGTTTCAACATACAGGCAGGGAGAAGCACACAACCAATATTTCCGATCTATGATAACCCATGCTTTATAACGGCGATAAGTCTAACACTCGACAGAGAAATTGCAGTCGATGGGCGTGCATGTCCAAAACAGTCTGTCTTCGACTGCGATTTCTCTGTAGAGTGTTCGAAGAAACACTGTTATAAAGCATGCTTTCTCATATACCACCAGAACCGAAAGGTTGATGCCAACTCATGCCCGGTACACAATGTGGCTGTCATTGGCAAAAGCAGGTGAAAAAAACCCTCCAAAAATACCTGCATACGATCATCGTGTTCGGATATAGTATCGTAAACATTGGTCTTGTGATTCTTCCGTCTGATATAGCTAATTACTTACAATCAACGTGCTCAGGTCCTGAGTTTTGATTATGAAATTACAAATAATTAATTAACTGTCAATGTTCTTCATCATTGGTATTTCCCCTAAGTGACAAGGGGAGCGTATATTAGAAAATCAATTGTCCAACACTATAACGTTTTAACTGAAAAGTTGGACTAAAGTTCCGGAATCACTTGGCTCATAACATGACTCGATAAAAAGTACAGCCTGTAACTAGAGATTTGAATCAGCATCGTATCAATCTTGTCTTAGCAGGTGGTTTTGGAACCCGTCTTAGTCAATATATGGTGGGGCTCAAAAATGAAACCAGTCAAACTCGTGCTTAATATAAGGATTTCCCGTTTGGTCTGGGTTTGGTCGAAGGGTATAACTTGAAGGTGTATCAAGAATAAATGTCTTAAAAACCACGTAACTCAGGATGCACTCATTAAAAATGCACGTCGAAGGAAATACCATTTACGAAAACCAAAGCACAAACAGTACAACCCCGAAATAAACGGTAGTATCCCTAGCGGGTAGCTGAACTTATTGTTTCCTCATCTACCACGATGTGAGGTTTACTTAGTTACATTAGTGGGGACCTCCCTGTCCTAGTGGTTATAGTATTGAGTTTGAAAGGTAGCTACCTCGGTGACAGAATACATTGTGTTATGGTGTACGGAATAGACCGAAATTGTAAATGGCGGTATACCCCCATTTAAAATGGGGGTATACCGCTAAATTTAACGATATACCCTCAAATTTAGCGGTCAACCGTTTAAAATAAGGGTATACCCTTATTAAATACCGGTTGACCGTTAAATTAGCGGTCAACCGGTATTTATTTTTAGAATCTGGACTTTTAATTTCGTTGGCCAATCAAAATCGTCGTTTCATCGGTCTTTTCTGCGGAACTTTTCTGTACACAATGGATTCCGGAACTATGCTTTTCGTGACATTTGTTATAGAAATCGTTCTAAATCATACGAATAAAGTAATGCCAGCTCCGTTAACAGTATAATAAAGGTAAGTTTGTTAGTGTATTATACATAATTTCAATTTCATAGAATTCACTTCCATTTAACACTGTTTGTGACGTTCTATAAACAACAATTCGTATCGATCTACAGTCAACTCGACAGTTTCGGATCATCGACAGTTCCGGATCATCTTATGTTTGTTGTCAAATTTCTATGAATGCGAAGAAACTCTGGCCTTAAAAACTTAACAGTCATTTAGCAAATTCAATTAGCTCTTGACAAAACCAGGATAACATTTCCACTTCTGGTAAAGCGATCAGAATCAATTTGGAACAGTTAATTAAGACCGAGACAAGTCACCGGAAGTTGACCTAATTTCAACGATATTTTTTTTCGGCGATTTAGACGCTCATTCAAAAAGATAATGTGCACTCAACCTTGATATCATTTGTAAGAAGAATTATAATAGAATGTATTTATGCAAAACTTTCACGCTAAAACGGGTCTGGAATTGTATAATTGCATGATGAATGAAGGCAGGTGAACTCGACAGTTTCGGATCACCTCTTTGATTTATAGGGGTCGTCTCAACATTACTTCCGGTCATTTTCGTAAGCTCTTAAAAGGAAAAAGTAAAATGATTCTTTAAAGGGAAATCGCACAAGGCATGTGTTTGATGAAAATAAAGTATAAATTGATGATATTATTTTCTGTTCTAATTGTCTCTTTGTGAAGTTAACCCTTTTTACAATAAATGATATGACAATTAACGTGATTCGGAACTGTCACATTTGATCCGAAACTGTCGCGATGACCCCGATCTTGTTTTCTTCAAAAACTGAAAAATGGTAAATAAAAGCGGTAAATCATTGGTATGAATAGACAGAGGAAGACTTTTTCTTCAAATTCCTATGTTGATTTCTACAGTAAATTGGTTAATACAAGAAAAAACGATCTTTTATCTATTAGTGATCCGGAACTGTCGAGTTGACTGTAATGTCGGGCGGCAGCACGATATACCGTAATACTTCCAAAAAATGCCCTGATACAACCGAATAAACGAAAAGATACCCTCTTACTATATTTACATGTAAAAGTTGTCTTAATCAAGTTTGAAATCGGCGATCAAAATCATTACTTTGCATTTTTTTTAATTGGTTTGATAACCATAATGTGCTTTCGACAATATGAAAAATGTTAAGTAGAGCTGGGCTATGTGTCAAATTCTGTGTGCAGAAATCTAAAGTAAAAATCACCATGGACTCTGGACTCGAAGGCATCGGTCAATATATAGCAATAGTCTCAATAATGATCCGTGAACAAAGCTTTTTTCAACATTTGGACATCAATCATTGCAATCAAAAGTTGTACAACAGTCTAAATGTACATGTAAATCCATCTTTTCAAATGAGTAAGAACAAAATTAAAGAATCAAATAAGGAATATATGGATCAATGATTTTAGTCGAAGTATAGTATTTAATGCTCACAAATATTGAACTCCGGTCATTCGCGTACACTGTACTCACAGGGGTATGTTGGAATTTGACATTCGGAACACCTCGGCCATTTCTTAAAATAACCTCGGAGGTAATGGGGAGCCATTTTTGAAAGTAGGTCAGCAACGAAGGGCCAATCGTATCAACTCGGCAGTCCCCGTCACAAGCCGGGGAATGCCGGAAAGAGCTGATTGACAAAATATGAAACAAAGATGTGTTCATATGATCATCTTTAATGAAAAGGGTAAAAAAAATCTTCACTTGTGATATATAACCAATTTGTGTGTATTTAAATACATATTTAGTGCCTGTGTGCATTTTGCGTTATCCGCCGGAAATAAGGCGATTTACCCCAGGATTTCTGGTGTGTTCATGTACTGCTTACGAGGTATATCTACCGACTTGTTACGGGGATTGCCGAGTAGATACGATTGGGAATTTGAGAGATGTTCTACCTTTCGAACCATGTGACGTAGCTCGGTCATTGCATGGATATTCATACAATAGTGACACTTTTAAGACTTCACACAACGAAAGATTGGTTAAGCTCCAAATCGGTATGTTTGATTTCATATTCAATTGCATATTTATGGAGTCATAGGTGGTCAATCTGTGCGCAGAAATGTAACTTAAAATCACGATGGACTCTGGACTCGAAATCGCCAGTCAATATAGCAATAGCCTTTGAGACCAGAAATCTGGACTATATATAGCAATAGCTTTCATGACAAGAAATCTGGACTAGTTTCCCCCTAACATAAACAAGTGCTGTGTCTTCAGCACAATGAATTGTATCATAGGATAAGTAACTTGTTGATATTAGTGGGCGACCGTGGTGCAGAGGTAGAGCATCGACTTCCCGTATTGGGGGTCCCGGCTTCGAATCCCCATTAGGTGCTCATTTTTATATATTAAAGTAGACAAATCCTTCCTGTGGGTTATTATGTTGAAAAAACTTTTAAATGCATATGACAGGATATGAGTACAAATTACTGAAAAAATAAACTCGTTTTACATATGTATTATTGTGCTTAAATATAGCTGTCTCTAATTCAGCAATTTGCTTGTTTAGATATTGAAAATAACGAATTCTGATTGGTTGGTTAAAAACAAATTATACCACGTGATGAGGTTGTAGGTGAAGAACCAGTCAATCTGAATTATTAAACTGGCTTATTCAGGTTATTCTTGTTGTCTTTCACATTTACATTGTGATAATGAGTTTTTTTGGGTGATAACTATTTAATCGAACCAAAAGTTTACCAAATAATATAATATGATATAGGATTTGTGTCCTTCCATGATCCATTAAATGACACAAATGTTAACTGTGTTTGTTTATAACACATAGAATAGTGACAATAGCTATCTCTGCCATTTGATGTATGGAAAAAGAAGTCCAAGATGTAAAGGCGGTTGAATTTATTGCTAGACCTTACTACAATGTCATGTCACATGACCCCTTGTACAATGTCATGGCGCTCAAACCCTACTACAATGTCATGTCAGGCACACCCTACTACAATGTCATGGCACTCACACCCCACCACAATGTCATGGCACACACACCCTACTATGATGTTATGTCACATGGCCCCTAGTACAATGTCATGTCACACACACCCTACCACAATGTCATGTCACATGGCCCCTAGTCCAATGTCATGTCATGCACACCCTACTACAATGTCATGTCACATGGTCCCTAGTACAATGGCATGTCACGCACACTCTACTACAATGTCATGGCACTTACACGACACTACAATGTCATGGCACTCACACCCCACTACAATGTCATATCACGCACACCCCACTACAATGTCATGTTACATGGCCCCTAGTACAATGTCATGTCACGCACACCCTACTACAATGTCATGGCACTCACATCCCACTACAATGTCATGGCGCTCACACCCTACTACAATGACTTGTTAATATTAAAGGGATTGGAATTTACAATAAATTGTGATTCCTTACTCATTTTATATATTCATATATGATTACCATTAACTCATTACAAATTGATTATTTTATATCACACATTCCTTACAAATTATAAATCTAATATTGTTGTTTTTTTTATACAAAATTTCAATCTACTATCATTCATTCATTGCAAATTCTTATTTATTTTTCTTAAACCAAATACATTTTAGCCTGTAAATAATTCAATATACACATCCACATCATCATAATGCAATCTAAACGACCTTACTGGATACTTCTATGACATGTCACATACTTCTCACAACCCTGCCATGTCACATACTTCATTCTACATTGGTATGCCACATACTGGATACTTCTATGACATGTCATATATTCCTTTCTACCCTGCCATGTCACATACTTCATTCTACATTGGTATGCCACATACTGGATACTTCTATGACATGTCATATACTCCTTTCTACCCTGACATGTCATATACTACATTCTACATTGGTATGTCAAACTCTGGATACTTCTATGACATGTCATATACTCCTCACTACCCTGCCATGGCACATACTTCATTCTACATTGTTATGTCACATACTGGATACTTATAAGATATGCTCACTTCCCTGTTATGACACATACTTCATACTACATTGGTATGCCACATACTGGATACTTCTATGACATGTCATATACTCCTTTCTACCCTGCCATGTCACATACTACATTCTACATTGATATGTCAAATACTGGATACTTCTATGACATGTCATACACTCATCATTACCCTGCCATGGCACATACTTCATTCTACATTTGTATGTCACATACTGGATACTTCTATGACATGTCATATACTCCTCCTTTCCTTATCATGACACATACCTCATACTACATTGGTATGTCACATACTCGATACTTCTATGACATGTCACATACTCTTTACTATCCTGTCATGTGACATACTTTATTCTACATTGGTATGTCACATACTGGATACTTCTATGACATGTCACATACTCCTCACTATCCTACCATGTCACATACTTCATTCTACATTGATATGTCAAATACTGAATACTTCTATGACATGTCATATACTCATCACTACCCTGCCATGGTACATACTTCATTCTACATTTGTATATCACATACTCGATACTTCTATGACATGTCATATACTCCTCACCTCCCTGTCATGACACATACCTCATACTACATTGGTATGCCACATACTGGATACTTCTATGACAAGTCATATACTCCTTTCTTTTCTGCCATGTCACTTATTTCATTCTACATTGTTATGTCACATACTGGATACTTCTATGACATGTCACATACTTTTTACTATCCTGTCATGTCACATACTTCATTCTACATTGGTATGTGAAATACTTGATACTTCTATGACATGTTATGTACTCTTCATTATCCTTTTATGTCACATACTTCATTCTACATTGGTATGTCACATAATGTATACTTCTATGACATGTCACATGCTCCTCACTACCCTACCATGTCACATACTTCATTCTACATTGATATGTCAAATACTAGATACTTCTATAACATGTCATACACTCCTCACTATCCTGTCATGTCACATACTTCATTCTACATTGGTATGTCACATACTGGATACTTCTATGACATGTCACATACTCTTCACTATCCTGTCATGTCACATACTGCATTCTACATTGGTATGTCAAATACTTGATACTTTTTTGACATGTCATGTACTCCTCAATATCCTGTCATCTCACATATGTCATTCTTCATTGGTATGTAACAAACTGGATACTTCTATGACATGTGACATACTCCTCACTACCCTACCATGTCACATACTTCATTCTTTATTGATATGTCACATACTTGATTCTTCTGACAATTCACATACTCCTCACTTCCCTGTCATGGCACATACTTCATTCAATATTGGTTAATCAAATACTTGGTACCTCAATGAAATGTCACATACTTCTCTAAACCCTGTCATAGCACTTATATTATTCTACATTGGTATGACACATACTGGATACTTCTTTGACATGTCATATACTCATCACTTCCCTGTCAAGGCATATATTTTATTCAACATTGGTAAGTTAAATACTTGATACTTCTATGACATGTCACATACTTCTCACAGCCCTGTCATAGCACATACTGGATACTTTTATGACATGTCACATACTCCTCACTTCCCTGTTATCGCACATACTTCATTCTACATTGGTATACCAAATTATCTGTCATGTCACATACACTATACTTCATGACCCTGTCACACCACTCATCCCTACTACAATGTCATGTTGTACAATTTCATTTATGTTTAATAATGAAAATGATTGACATGTATATGTAAAATATGCCAATATCATTTTTCATCTACTTTAAGGTTAGAGCAGTTCTATCATAGAAGGAGCATAACCATGAGGCTGACTTCAAAAAGATTAAGACAACTAAATCTATCAACGTGCTAACTAACATCAGTCGGGGACGCCCTCAGCAGCTTCTAGTTGACATTCTTCAACCTCTACAAGTGAACAATCACCACCCAAAGACCCTGCATCTCTTCAAGAACAAGACGTTTCTGAAGAATGGAAACACACTGACGAGCACTACAGACATCCCTTCCTTCTACATGATAGCGGGAGGGAATCTGAGAACTGTATCCTCATGTTTTAAACTGGCCAAGCTCTGAGACACCTGTGTGCATCGAACATGTGGTACATGGATGGAACTCACCCACCAACTAGAGGTCTCTTCAGACAGTTGAATATTATACATGCGTCTCTTGGGAACACAGCAGCTGCTGTGAGCTGTATTCAAGCCCTTTTACCTGGTGAATCCATACACCTACCCTAATTGACTTATTTTGCATACAAGACCATGTGCTTTTCTGTTACTTAAAGGTTGTTCCATACTTTGATAAAGGTTGTATGAGGTTTGAACTTGGGACATTCCAAGAAAGTAGTCTATTTGGTAAAATAAAGGCTATTTTCATGTAAACAAAGGCTTGCTTCTTCATTGTTTAATGACATCTAGTAGAAAATGGTTTAATTATGTTGTTTGAAACAGAAATTTAAGGGTTTTGGGGGTAATCTAAGGTGGATATATGGGTTTTTTAAATTAGTATGGGAAAATGTGTGCAACATAGCTTTGTACACATAATGTGTCATTTATGGTGTGAGAAATGTGATTTCTTTAGCTAAGAATGACTGAACAATTAAATGATTGACTAAAAATCCTCTTTAGTATGTAAAGGAAATATTATTTTGGAACATTATGGGAAAATTAGTCAAATTGGTCCTCATCTTAACACTGAACATTTTCATGTTACAAAGCAAATGACTGATTTTCATGCATACATGTATAAGGGCTTTTGAAACAGCTGGATATCTTTGGAAAAGCAGACCAAACATGCAATCCATATTTAAATGGTTGATATAAAAGTGTATATTTATTAAATGGCAGAAAATCCATATCTAAAATACTTTCTAAAACACAGCTATTGAGAAGAATATTTGATATTCAGGCTTCATCTACAGACATGTCCAAAAGATTTCATTGGAAAAATAGCATTGGGAAAGATGTCATTGATTCATTGATTTTTAACTATGGTTTTCTCTTTTCCACCGATGTTTTCATTTACTAGTTTTCAACAGTTTTCTTAAAACTAGCATAGCCTATGAATAAAACTCACCAACTAACATGCAATGGATATATGGTAAGATAACAATAATAAGTAATATAAATGATAATAATAACCATAAATGATGTTGAAATGATGATGGTTATGATATGAGGAACATGATATATACTTATGAAGATTTTGGGAATGAGCAATTTGTCCATCAAATTGAATTAAAAAAGTTTGACATATTTTTTTATAGGATTGTGTGATTGTTTCTTTTACACTTTACCAGTCGACTTAAGCTGTTTTACTTGAAATACCTTTGAACAATTCTTATTGTCTTTTTACAATTATCGTAGCACATACATTTAAGACTGTAACATGCTGTTTCGGTTAAGGAAAAGTATTATTTAAAAGCCTTAGCTCTTGTCGAAAGGTCTAAGGCGTAAAGTATACAAGCTAATCTAGACCGACACATCCCACACCAGCTGCGAAAGGAGAATCCTTAAAAAGCAGAAAGTCCAGTCTGAGATCAGACAGTATGAGATGATGAATGGGAGGGAATGTCATTTCAGATGTGCATTTCAGATCATTGCTCGATGAAATGTAGTGGCATCAAATATAGTTGACAATCATATTTCCCATATGTCTTGACATGTCTTATACTCCATACTACCGTGTGATGCCACATACTCCATCCTACCCCGACATCTCACATACTCCATGCTACCCTGTCATGTCTCATACTCCATACTACCCTGACATGTCCCAAACTCCATACAAAACTGACATGTCTCATACACTGTACTACCCTGACATGTCTCATACTTCATACTACCCTGACATGTCCCAAACTCCATACTACCCTGACACGTTCCAAACTCCATACTAAACTGACATGTCTAATACTCCATACAACCCTGACATGAACCAAACTCCATACTAAACTGACATGTCTCATACACTGTACTACCCTGTCATGTCCCAAACTCCATACTAAACTGACATGTTTCATACACTGTACTAACCTGACATGTCTCATACTTCATACTACCCTGACATGTCCCAAACTCCATATTACCCTGACACGTTCCAAACTCCATACTAAACTGACATGTCTCATACTCCATACAACCCTGACATGTACCAAACTCCATACTAAACTGACATGTCTCATAAACTGTACTACCCTGTCATGTCTCATACTCCATACTACCCTGACATCTCACATACTCCAAACTACCATGTCATGTTCTCCTTACTTCCTTGACAAGTCTCATACTCCATACTACCCTGGCATGTCTCATAATCCATTCTACCAAGTCATGTCTCATATTCCATACGACTCTGGCATGTCTCATACACCATGCTTTGGTGACACATCACATACTACATACTACCCCAACATGTCTCATACTTCATATTACCCTGTCATGTCTCATAACTCATACTACCCTGTCGTGTCACATACTCCATACTTCCCTGACATGTCACGTTTTCCTTACTACCCTGACATGTCACGTACTCCATACTACCCTGACATGTCAGATACTCCATATTACCTGTTGTGTCACATACTCCATACAACCCTGTCATGTCATGTTCTTCTTACTACCCTGACATGTTACATACTTCTTACTACCCTGACATGCCTCATACTCGAAACTAACCTGACATGTCACATACTCCGTACAATTCAGACATGTCTCATAGTCAATATTATCCTGACATGTCTCACAATCAATACTTCACTGACATGTCTCATACTCCATACTACGCTGACATGTCTCATACTCCATACTATGCTGACATGTCTTATACTCCATACTTCCCTATCGTGACACAAACTCCATACTTCCCTGTCGTGTCACATACTCCATACTACCCTGTTGTGTCACATACTCCATACTACCCTGACATGCCATGTTTTCTTTAATACCCTGACAAGTCTGATACTCCATACTACCCTGACATGTCAGATACATAATACTAACCTGTTGTTTCACATACTCCATACTACCCTGTAATGTCATAATCTTCTTACTAGCCTGACATGTCACATACTCCATACTTCCCTGACATGTCATATTTTCCTTACTACCCTAAAATCTAACATACTCCATACTACCCTGACATGTCAGATAATTCATATTACCTGTCGTGTCACATACTCCATACAACCCTGTCATGTCATTTTCTCCTTACTACCCTGACATGTAACATACTTCTTACTACCCTGACATGTCACATATTCCGTACAACTCAGACATGACTCATAGTCAATATTATCCTGACATGTCTCATAGTCAATTCTTCCCTGACATGTCTCATAGTCCATACTACGCTGACATGTCTCATACTCCATACAATGCTGACATGTCTTATACTCCATACTTCCCTGTCATGATACAAACTCCATATTCGTTATGGACACCACAACTCTGGACGTAGTGTCGTCATAGATCCTACAGAAGATAAAACAGTTTCATGCACTCATGAACCATAAAGGTACGACTAGGAATACCTTTGTTTTCTAATAGTTTCCATGATGGGGGTACTTATTCTAAATCAACAACTCAGTCAATACATTTTCAATGTTTTCATGAAGTCATTGCGACATTAAACATTGAAATTTTATACATGTATCACAGACAGACGGACGGACGGACGGACGGACGGACGGACGGACGGACGGACGGACGGACGGACGGACGGACGGACGGACGGACGGACGGACGGACGGACGGACGGACGGACGGACGGACGGACGGACGGACGGACGGACGGACGGACGGACGGACGGACGGACGGACAGAAAGACGGACGGACGGACGGACGGACGGACGGACGGACGGACGGACGGAGACAGACAGACAGACAGACAGACAGACAGACAGACAGACAGACAGACAGACAGACAGACAGACAGACAGACAGACAGACAGACAGACAGACAGACAGACAGACAGACAGACAGACAGACAGACAGACAGACAGACAGACAGACAGACAGACACAGACAGACAGACAGACAGACAGACAGACAGAGACAGACAGACAGACAGACAGACAGACAGACAGACAGACAGACAGACAGACAGACAGACAGACAGACAGACAGAGACAGACAGACAGACAGACAGACAGACAGACAGACAGACAGACAGACAGACAGACAGACAGACAGACAGACAGACAGACAGACAGACAGACAGACAGACAGACAGACAGACAGACAGACAGACAGACAGACAGACAGACAGACAGACAGACAGACACAGACAGACAGACAGACAGACAGACAGACAGACAGACAGACAGACAGACAGACAGACAGACAGACAGACAGACAGACAGACAGACAGACAGACAGATAGACAGACAGACAGACAGACAGACAGACAGACAGACAGACAGACAGACAGACAGACAGACAGACAGACAGACAGACAGACAGACAGACAGACAGACAGACAGACAGACAGACAGACAGACAGACAGACAGACAGACAGACAGACAGACAGACAGACAGACAGACAGACAGACAGACAGACAGACAGACAGACAGACAGACAGACAGACAGACAGACAGACAGACAGACAGACAGACAGACAGACAGACGACAGACAGACAGACAGACAGACAGACAGACAGACGACAGACAGACAGACAGACAGACAGACAGACAGACAGACAGACAGACAGACAGACAGACAGACAGACAGACAGACAGACAGACAGACAGACAGACAGACAGACAGACAGACAGAATTCATACATATAATACGCAACGGAGCTCAGTTATTAACCCAGTTAGAATGGTTTCTTTTTTCCGAAAACATTGAAATACACATTGACCTAGTTAACCCATAAAATGTGTTCGATTGGATTAGCTAGGGTATGATGATCCTTCTAAGGGACACAATCCATAACTGACTAAGCGTTTTGGATATCTTCAATCGGTTTGAGAGAAGGTCGGCATTAATTTATCCCTATTACAGGGACGCACCGCTTAGAGGTACGTTGAATTATTCATAAGTAGCCGGAGCCACAAAACTATTTATATACAACAACTACCATGTAGATTAAGGTTTCGCGTAGAAAAGGATGGTAAAATTTGATATCAAGTCTCCCCTATGATTGAATATATATACGCTCACTACAAATATAATTGATTTGATAACTGGCAAAGAACAACATGGCAAATGAGATGTGTACATTTTATTCATTTTACGTGTAAGATTTGTCCCTGTTAAGAGAAGGTTCTTCTTTTCCCTCAACGTTTGCAACAGCCGTCTGCAACAAAATGGTCAAATGTTGTTATTGATTGGTCGTTTGTTAAGAAAGGTAAACTCTGCAGGGAGGTATAATACATGCAAGTGACCTGGCAAAACAATAACACCCCTATTACAGGTACATATCGCCCCTATCAAAGAAACAAATAACCCCTATTAAAAGTACAGAGCACCCCTATTGTGGGTACAGTTCACCCCTACTTAAGGTACAAATAACGCCTATTAAAGGTACAGATCGCCCCTATTAACGCCTATTAAAGGTACAGATCGAATATTCCAATAGCAAAATAGTATTCGAATATTCGATTTTAATGAACCCATATTATTGTATGTTTACCATAAATTTTATTCAAAAATAATGTGTTTTTTTTTTCATTTTCTTCCTCTAAACCGATCCCAAATATCGAAGAACGTGCCTAGCTCCCAGGTGCAGTTACGATGTTTTTACAACGTATGTCACACAGTAAAACACCTGTGACAAATTACCACATCTTTTGACAGTTTGCAAAACGATTAATTCCTAATTGAGAAAAAAGTCGATTTTAAGCCGCTAAAACTAACACCTTAATGATCTGCACTTGCTCCTTCTTAACCAAAACAAGTCAATCACGCTAATTGACAATTGTCAGCGTTAACCAATCACGTAACTTGTTTGTCGTGAAATTAAACAATTACTCTTTCAATAACCAATCGTAATCATGGTTGCATATGCACGAAGACCAATCAAATAATGTGTTAGAAAGTATATTTTTCTTCAGAATAATTTGTCAAACTTATCTTCATTCCAATTTCTACATCTATTCGATAAACATCACAATGTCTCCATCACGTGTCTGGAATTACTTTACTCGTTCTGCCGACAAGTCGAAGGCGATCTGTAACCTGTGTAACCAGGACTTTGTATTCAAGAATACAACATCCAACCTACTGAATCACTTGAATGGCATGCAATTGCATGCACGTACATGTATACAGATATCGGCTATACACAAAAGGTTTGAACAGAGGACTAGTCTACTAGTATTCGGACATGCAGACATTCGGACATCAAAACGAATTCTAAAATCGAATATTCGAATATATTCGAATAGTTCTAGTCGAATATTCGAATAGTGATTTCACTATTCGTTCCCATCCCTAAAATATAGGTATTTGGCCCCAAATACAATAATTGGAGTATTACCGCACGGAAATTCAACTTGGGATTATTGGCGCCCAATTTCACATGACGTCAACTTCGAGGGACAATATTTCTGTTTGCCTAACCCTTCCAAGAATTCGTGGCAGTTTTTGTTATATCTAAATTTTGATATCTTATTTACATGAGGCATGATCTAAAACCCCATCCTTATACAAAACATTGTTATTTTGATGAGAACTAAAGATGGGTTTAGGAACCGAGATCTTCCAACAAAGAATCATAGAAATACAGTTTTGGTGTAAAAATTGCCCCGTAAGGCAAACAACATATTAGACGGACGGACGGACGGACGGATTATTATATGATTATTCCACATGACGCAATACCTGTAAATGTATCTGAACGTTGACATTGTTAAGGGTAACGTGCAAACCCCTTCACTGGAGATGGAATTTTGAAACTAAGGATTAAAGAATGGTTTGCTTACACTGCACCATAGGCAGTCCCTTTGTATCTTTGTAATTAAGATAATAGCATATAAGTCATACAGTTTATCATCCTAATGATTCTCAGTTTGATAATTAATTCAAATTCAAGTTTGTTAGCTTTGCTACGTTTATCAAATGAATTAGATCAAGCCAGTTCATTACCGTATATGTTAATCCAACGCGACGACGTAATCTTACGATAATCATCACAATGACAGGAAAACCCAGGTTTGTACTTGTTTGTCATTATGGCTAGAAAATCAAGGGTTTTACTTGTTTGCCATTATGGCTAGAAAATCAAGGGTTTTACTTGTTAACCATTATGGCTAGAAAATATAGGGTTTTACTTGTTTGCCATTATGGCTAGAAAATATAGGGTTTTACTTGTTTGTCATTCTGACCGAAAAAAACCAGGTTTGTACTTGCTTGTGACGTTATGACTGGAAATCCGGGGTTGTACTTGCTTGTGACGTTATGACTGGAAATCCAGGTTTGGACTTGCTTGTGACATTATGACTGGAATCCAGAGTTGGACTTGTTTGTTACGTTATGACTGGAAATCCAGGGTTGTACTTGTTTGCCATTATGGCTAGAAAATCTAGGGTTGAACTTGTTTGTCATTGTGACCAAATAAATCAAGGTTTCTACTTGTTTATTATGTTACGACTGGAAATCCAGGGTAGTATTTGTTTGTCATAATGATTAAAAAATCTCGGGTTGTACTTATTTGTTACGTTATGACTGGAAAATCCCGGGTGTACTTCTTTGTCATTATGGCTTGAAAATCCTGGGTTGTAGGCCTGCTTGTTTCTAATTGTGACCTGAAACTCCAGGGTTGTACTTGTTCGTTACGTTATAACTGGAAAATCCAGGGTTGTACTAGTCCGAATGATCCAGACGTAGATATTTCACTCACGCAGTTACAGCTTGGATCATCCGAGTTAGGGTTGTACTTGTTTATTACGTTATGACTTGAAAATCCAGGTTTTTACTTGTTTGTTATTGTGACTTGAAAATCCAGGGTGTAACTTGTTTGTCATTATGACTTTAAAATCCAGGGTAGTATTTGTTTTTCATTTTGGCTAGAAAATTCAGGGTTTGTATTTATTTGTCATTATGACTTGAAAATTCCGGGTTTTGCTTGTTTGTTACGTTATGACTGAAAAATTCAGGGTTGTACTTGTTTGTCATAATGACTTAAAAATCCAGGCTTGTACTTGTTTGTAACGTTATAACTGGACAATCCAGGGTTATACTTGTTTGTCATTACGCTAGAAAATCCTTGGTTGTTATTGTTTGTGATTATTACTGAAAATCATTGGCAGTTCTTGTTAAGATCAAAGGAATCTCATGATTGAACTTGGGGAAAGAATTAAACTGTGTTCAGCATTAGAAAAACTCAATTATGTAAGCAGTGCGTCCAGGATAATTATCGATTAATTGGAAATCTCAATGACCTAGGGTATTGTATTTCAGGTGACTGCCTTTTAATCTCGGTACTAGTTGGTTTTGAATTTCAATGAAATGCTTTTCAAAAAGACTAATTGAATCCAAGTGGTTCTTCAAATATTAAATAATCCGTACAGGCGTTTAAGCATGGGTTCACATTAACGAATGACCATGCTTCGTAATATAACTTTATCAACTGTTGTGATACAGTAAATTCCATCCGAATAAAAACTGTTTATCCGACTACTATACAAGAACCTCTTTGGTAACAGATTTATTATATCCCTTTCAAGTACAGATGAAGTGCGCAGAATAACCTGCCGAGAACGTCCTTAGTGTAACATAGGTGAGTTTCGACGAAAACGGGTGAAAATATGGATAGCCCACTTTGTAAGAACAATGATTGATAAGAACTTGAAATTTGGATCGTTTATTGATCCATGACATCTAAAATGAGTTTGGGTTAGAAAGATAGAAAGTATTATTAACCAATCCTCTCAAGTCAAGTGTAATAAGAGCTTACATTTTTCACTTATTTTTGTACTTGCTTGAAGGACAATGGTCTAGGGGTAGAGCGTCGGCTTCTGGACACGAGTGTCGTGTGTTCGAATCCCATGAGTAGCGGGATCTTCCTTGCGAAATTTCATTAATCCACTTTCGGTGCGATTACTTGTTATGCTTCTAGGAAGCAGAATCGAGAGTGATTTATCTAAGTTATAAGAACTTGTTTTACACTCGATGTAAAATTAAAAAGTTTAAACTTACAATTTGGATCGTTTACTGAACTATGACATTTAAATTCATTTACTCTAGCTCGTCTAATACGATGGGAGGTTTACTTAAAGATGGGGATATGGATCAGTTAGAGCAATGGATTGGAACAGGACCTAAGACATTCACATTACTCTACAAGATATCCAGGGACGGTTGTAACGCTACAACCTTTCATCAGACGTGTGACAACCAAGGAGCTACAGTGACCGTGCTGTATAACGCACAACAAACAGTGTATGGTGGATACACGAGTCAAAGCTGGACAAGTAGAGGGAAATGCAACTATTTCAATGACGACAGCGCGTTTCTGTACCGGCTTCATTATAATGGCAAACCAAGTCCTGTTAAGATGCCAAGGTCTGGAAACGGGAATGATGTTTATTATGTTGCTTCTTATGGACCTACATTTGGAAATGGTCATGACCTAAGCACGTTCACTGGGACCGTCAAGAATTCAGGCGGATACTTTGCCCTCAATGGTAGCATGAATGTTGGTAGTTCCTACAACATCCAGGGTCTACAAGCAAACACCATCAACAATGGGACCATGAATGTTACTGATCTGGAGGTGTACAAAGTAGCTGGTAAGTACCATTTATCTTATATGTCATTTATATCATATACCAATTAAAACATGAACGAAATAAATATGTGCCATATATATATTGGTTTACAAGCAAACCACGTCAACAATGAGAACATGAATGTTACTGATTTGGAGGTGTATAAATTAGCTGGTACCTAGCATTTATCTTATTATACGTTTATACTATATACCAATTTAAACATGAACGAAATAAATATGTTCAATATGAACTGGTCTACAAACAAACGATATCAACAAATGGACTATGAATGTTACTGATCTGGATGTGTATAGAGTGAATGGTATTTAGAATTTATCTTATAATACATTTATATCATATACTAATTAAAACATGAACGAAATAAATATGTGCCATATATATTGGTCTACAAACAAACGATATCAACAATTGGACCATGAATGTCACTGATCTGGATGTGTATAGAGTGAATGGTATTTAGAATTTATCTTATAATACATTTATATCATATACCAATTAACACATGAACGAAATAAATATGTGCCATATATATTGGTTTACAAACAAACGATATCAACAAATGGACTATGAATGTCACTGATCTGGATGTGTATAGAGTGAATGGTATTTAGAATTTATCTTATAATACATTTATATCATATACCAATTAAAACATGAACGAAATAAATATGTGCCATATATATTGGTTTACAAACAAACGACATCAATAATGGGAACATGAATGTCACTGATCTGGAGGTGAACAAAGTAGCTGGAAACAAGCCTTTATCTTATATTTGAATTATATCATATACCAATTAAAACATGAACGAAATAAATATGTGCCATATAATGGTTTGCAAACAAACCACATCAACAATGGAAACATGAATGTCACTGATCTGGAGGTTTATGGAGTGAATGGTAACTAACGTTTTTTATGTTACATCTATACAGTTGGAAAAATGAAAAATAGTAATCCTGGAGATTTCAGGAAAAAGTTTAGTAAAAAGAAGTCAAATGAGAGCAGCGAGATGAGCCTAGATGCGTTTTTCGAAAACTTTTCAACACTAAATGACAGTGTGGGGGAAATGATGGAATCCCCTAGCTAAGGATTTTTGTGTTGAGCACGACTTTGATTCTCAACAACGCAATTTCTTTAACTTGATGAGCCTTTTACTTACACTGAAATGGAATCAGAAAAATAAATCGTATGCTAGCGACAGACTTATCTGTGAACAATTTTCACAGGATTACATTATTTAGAAAAAAACGTTCTACTACGGATGCTACATTCGTTTTTGACTCTATTATACAGCATGTCCTGAATCGTAAGGGTAGACTTTATGGTGCCTTTATTGACTTAAAAAGGACATTTTACAGTGCGTGTCTTTACAGGGCATGCTATAAACTTTATAATATTGGATTAAAAGGGAATGAATTGCGAATAGAACGCAACATGTACATTCTGATGTAAGCTTAAGAGTTAAAAGTTGTAATAACTATTCTTACTTCTTTGCTTTTTGCTCAGAATAAGTTTCATTAATGAGTTATAAATCAATATTTGCAATTATGTGTATTGTGTCTTGTGACTAATTTTGTTCATCCTCTATATGTATATTCTAATGTAATTGTAGCTGCTTGTATACATTCTATTCGACCAATAGAATCTCTCTCTCTCCCTCCCTCCCTCCCTCCCTCCCTCCCCGCCTCGCTGCTTCCCTCTGTCCCTCCGCCTCTCCGTCCCTCGGTCCCTCCGCCCCTCCGTCCCTCCGTCCATCTCTCTCTCTCTCTCTCTCTCTCTCTCTCTCTCTCTCTCTCTCTCTCTCTCTCTCTCTCTCTCTCTCTCTCTCTCTCTCTCTCTCTCTCTCTCTCTCTGTCTCTCTCTTTCTCTCTCTCTCTCTCTCTTTCTCTCTCTCTCTCTCTCTCTCTCTCTCTCTCTCTCTCTCTCTCTCTCTCTCTCTCTCTCTCTCTCTCTCTCTCTCTCTCTCTCTCTCTTTTCTCTCTCTCTCTCTCTCTCTCTCTCTCTCTCTCTCTCTCTCTCCCTCCCCCTCTCCATCCCTCCCTCCCTCCATCTCTCTCTCTCTCTCTCTCTCTCTCTCTCTCTCTCTCTCTCTCTCTCTCTCTCTCTCTCTCTCTCTCTCTCTCTCTCTCTCTCCCTCCCTCCCTCCCTCTCTCTCTCCCTCCCTATATATATATATATATCTTTCTTTCTCTGTTTTTCTCTACTTCTAACTAACTTCTTTCACGCTCCTTTTTACATTTCCAAGACTCAATTACTTGTTGTGTTATTTATCTTATTATTTTGAAATTTTGACTTTAATTATGTCCCAGTTCCTCTACAAACTTATGTACACGAAACCTCTTTCTACACCAATACTTCACCACTATTACATTCAGTGATACCTCAACAAACAATGTGTTTCCTCCTCCTGCTTAAGACAGTGAATAAATCATTTCCGTCTTTACATTTAGATGGAAAACGAAAACCAAAGGCGGTTGTGGCGCTTGAACCATGGAGAAAAACACCAAATTGGAATGAAAAGGTAAGTTCTTCCTTGTAAATGAAATTCGCATTGCATTTCATATTAAAGTTATTGATAACAAGGTATAGTTATGTAAAATCGGCATGTTGTCTTTTGTATAATTGGGCTTAATGTCACATGCTTCGACTCTGCAACACAGAATATCGCATTGTTGTTGTTTTCCTTTTTCTTGTTTTATTTTCATTATGTTTGAACACATCAAATTTTGTTTTCTTCTTTCTTCTCCGCTGTGAAGTTTGCGTGTTTTGAGAGTGAAACGAGTTTCTAGTATGTATTCTTTCTAGAATTGATAGAAAATCGTATCATGTGGCATTAGGCTTCAGTGCCATTAAATAATACCGAGCATCGGGTTAGAACAAATATCATAAATCCGAAATCCAACAAACCATCGTATCACGAAATTTAGACGTTGTCTGAATGTATATATATATATTTCCATCTGTTTGCAAAATCATAAACCTGTTAAATATAAAGATGTAATGATTTTCATTGTGCATTGTTTTAATAGATATTTTAATGTCAACTACATTTGAGCTTAAGCTTAAGTCAATCCGCTCTGACGATTTTTTTGTCTCCAACCACTGAACATTGGCACCCACGTGGAAAATAATCGGTGTTCTCAAAGGCACAGTACCATACAATGGGTTGGTACTAATGTAAACAGCTCATATATTGAATCCAGCAAAACAGCATAGCACGAAAGTAATTTGCTATTTAGTTAAATGATAATGTTTATTTCTCTAAAAGGATTTTCGTCAGTTGCGTTTAAAGGTGTTTGTATGGAAACTGGAAATAAACTATCATTACAACTATTAAACGCAATATCCACTCAATCAAAGAGATGTTAGTTGTTCCATTGTTTTAATAGATCTTTTTATCTCAACTATGTTAAAGCTTTTGGACAAACTGATGGAAGATATCATTTCCTTTAAACCGTTTTCCGAACTTAAGACCTCCCAAGCTCGCATCCTGTTAATCGGACCTGTAGGCGCTGGAAAGTCCAGTTTTTTCAACACGATTAATTCGATATTCCGGGGTCGAATCACACAGAGGGCGAACAGCGGGAGTGCTGACCAAAGTCTTACAACAACTGTAAGTAACTAACTTATAATACGTGATTGTCAAGGCGAAACAATATTACGTTTGCAGTCGTTTTTTTCTTTTTCGTTTCATTTGTGATCTTTTCCAGTCATGATTGGCCACCAATTGCAATGTACTATTTTACTGAGACACGTTTGATTATATCAAAACCTACATCCTGGCGATTCGATTAGTCCAAGCATATGTAAGTCATGAGGATCGTTATTTACTTAAGTGTTTGTTTCTTTTCATTATCAAATCAACACTTATGAAACTGTTTTCTTTACCGTTCATTATCAAATCGGGATATATGTCCAAACACGCCAAGCATGTATTTCTGTCTGTCGGTCTGTGTGTAATGCTGGTCGGACTGTCTGTTTTCGAAATATGTTTAATACCACCTTAAAACTAGAACCATCTGAATGTGTCTCGTTTGAAACAATTACAAGTGTAACTACTTGCACCAAATTGGAATGACTGGACAAAATGGAATACTCCTTAGTCCTATACGCATTAGCAAAGGTTTTCTTCACTATTAATCTTATATCACCTTATGTCCTAATTTGTTTACCGTTTTTTTATTCTTTCGACAGTACAATCAATACGAGGTACGAGTACGATCGGGTGCGGCGCTCAACTTCCGGTTGTGTGATACACGCGGTCTTGAAGAATCACAAGGGCTGGATGTGCTCGAGTGTAATTATCTCCTTGATGGACACGTCCCAGACTTCTATAAGGTGGGTGTTACCTTCATTAAAACAGAAAATAACCATTATCTCAATGATACGACATGTTATTGGTAGAAGGTTATTAGGACAAATGTCATACAGCCAGAGGTCGCTGCAGATTTGGTTTCATTGAACAATTTTTCTATTGTATCATTGTACGTATGAAAGCCAAAATAAAGTTCCTCATAGTTAAAGAAATAAGAGTTGTTTCTACCAAATGCCATCTATTTGTATGGCGAAGCAGTAACACAAAACGATGTAAAATGCCGGTATATACCCATAAAAGGTAAGGGTGTAGTTTATGTTGTTTGTAACAGAACATAGCATATGCACATATATACACGTAAAGTCTGGCAAAGAGAGTATTTCTGTTCATGGTACATAACATTTTTGTCTCAAAATGCTTTTCTTTTTAGATTTTTACATTAATTGCCAGTTAATTGAATATAAAACCGAGATAGTAAACATTACCAACTGCTTCAATAAAATAATAATCATAGGTCCAGTGGTTGTAATTTAGTCCTTCAAAAAAACATAATTTGTTTGTTTGTTTTCTGGTTTAAGTGCCCTACCTATCGCGGTACTTATTTAGAAAGTTCAAATTAATTTGTTACATCTTGTGGGTTGTTTTGCGCCATGATAGAAAAATCGTCACGAAAAGGCAGTATGATATAAACAATAAGATCAGGCGATAAGCTAGGATGAGAATCATTCTGACTGAACAACTCAGTTGAACTTTGTAGACGAATACCATTTTGTATGTATATGTCCCTCATTAAACGATTGACAAACAAAATATACCAAGAGTAAAAACATATTGCACCCACCTCTTTCTTAATATCAAAAGTTCGTATCTTCTTCAGATGGACACAAACATATAAAGATGTGGTATCTTAATCACTGCAGCTGTGAACCACAGATGATTCATTTTTACATAACTGTTTGCAGCTAATTGTCCTCTTTCTACTTGTCTGGTTCCTACTGTTTATTAATCCATTTCTTGTCAAAAGACATTTGAATTTATAATTTGATAGATACATGTTAAGTGCGAAATATTTTCATGTAAGGTTCATGTTACAATTATTCGACGTATTTGAAGAGGATAATTGGTCTATATCATTTTTTTTACTTCCTCAAAATTATAATTTAATCAATATGTTTGTATTTTGTACGAATACTATGAGTTAATAAAAAGCCCTGTTGTTGTTCCATTTCGATGGCTGTTCACGTAGTGGCATACTGAACATATAAAATGCTCATATTAACGGTCATCTCATATCTCTGACTTACTACTACTGTCAGAGTTCCCTAAAATTAAGCTTGATCTGATGGATAATTCACAACTTACTTTAAAAGATTGAAAACAATATGTATGTATATTTGAAATAAAGAAAGAGATCAAGAACAAAGAACACAAAACAGAAGGATCTAGACGGTTCGAGAAAGACAGAGAGATAAATGGCAAGAAAGACAGAAAGAGTGAAACAGAGATAAAGAACGAAATAATAGAGAAACTGAATGGAAAGAGCCATACAGAAAATGAAAAAAATGAATACAGTTTAGTAATTTAATCCTAAAATGTTTCTTTTCTTTTCATCGACAGTTTAATCCTGCGACACCAATATCACCAGAGACAGAGGGGTTTATCAGCAAGCCTGCAGTCGGTGACAGGATACATTGTGTAGCATTTGTTATGGACGCCACAACTCTGGACGTAGTGTCTTCAAAGATCCTACAGAAGATAAAACACTTCCAGGCACTCATGAACCAAAAGGGTACGACTAGGAATACCTTTGTTTTCTAATAGTTTCCATGATGGGGGTACTAATTCTAAATCAACAACTCAGCCAATACCTTTTTAATGTCTTCAAGAAGTCATTGCGAAATTAAAGATTCAAATGTTATACATATATCAATTGTTTTATGGTTTAAACCAGTTGCTCGGAACTAAATTGTTCTGTTGAGGAAAGAGTCACGAACAGACCATTTTTTTGTCATTTTGGGATATGCATTTATATGGGTGATAGTGTCCAATACAACGACACACTCGAATTGATTTTGTCTTCGGTTCTAAGTGTATGTAGCAAACAAATAAAAATACAATAGACAAAAGACCAAACGTACGAGCAACTTTTAAGCTTTCTGCACCAAAGAAGGGCATACATAGTATATTCTTCCATACAACAGTGCATTCTTTTAAATTCGGTGGGGTTTGCCGATAACCAAGATCATAGTGTAGACTGTTATCATACTTTCCTGTTGAAAAATAGAGTTCATCGGAAGTTTGACAATTTCAAAGTATACCTTTCTTTTAAATGTCCATTAGAAACCATTGCTAAATAGGGATACTTTTGTTATTTTTCTTTTATTTTATTATAAGTTTTGTTTATACTGCCTACTATATATGAAGGCATTGTTTCGCTTGATACATGATGACTGCATATAAATGATGGTGACATAAAATCTTGATTGAACACCGACAACATGCAGTTCCATCTTTACACCAGAAAAGTCATTAAATAAAAGGAGAGAAGACACCTTTCTTGTCGCTTCTTGGCTTGAGGGATAGGACTAACGTGCTCTGTAGTTATCACTTTGATAGAAAATCATTTAAACCTACACTAGAGACCTTGAAGTGGAAATAAAGTAAGCAGTGGAAGTACGCCTGTGATCAAACCCCTATGACAGACATTTACTTTACTCACGCTTGTTCATTTCAGGCATTCCGCAAGCCCTTATTCTCACTAAAGTTGACCGACTGTCTGAAGAGGTCGAAAAGAACACATCCACCACATTCAGGAGTAAGGCCGTGTTCGATCTCGTGGAGAAGGCATCACAGACGCTTGGTCTACCGCGCGGTAACGTTCTACCCGTGAAGAACTACGAGAACGAGATGGAACTGGATGGGAAGATTAACATCCTGGCACTTCTTGCTCTCCGACAGATTCTCAACTTTGCTGAGGACCACATGGAGAACCTAATGGACCGAATGAGGGTAGAACATAGAGGGCGTAACCAGATGAACATCCGGGACTAGAGGTGAAGGCAGTATTCTGCGCCATGTTGGAACGTTTCTTCTTTTTGTGGGAGCTTCCATTTCTATTCATACGACATGCTGTTTGCACCGTTTAAACACTCTTGAACGAATTTGGAATTATCCAGTGATCAACGTATGTTTCAATTATCATGATAGTAGTTTAGTAGGTATTTGGCTTTCATGAATATTGAACAATTGAATGTTGTAGTCGGCTTCTAACAGAGGGAAAGTGTCGGAATCGAATGGCCTTTTGTGACAGTTATGAGAACGTTATGTAATATATTTAAATGTTTGTAGTCAAAACAATATAAATGTGTGTATTAATACTCGTACAACCCATATTTATGCTCGACTCTTAAAGAGAGCATAATTACTTTAGTAAGGATTCTTATTGGTCTTAGGTTTGCATATTTTTTCGTTGTATTAAACATATTCTTAAAGTATATTGAACTAGATATAGTGTTGTCGCATTTCCACAATCTTAATGGTGAAATTTATTGTTTAACAAATATAGAGGTGTATATTAATATACTCTTTGGAACTTCAATAGCAACAAGCATTTGCTAAAGCTACCAACCAGGCCCGTTCTATAATATTTGCTTTATGTCGGTCATATGTATCTTACAAACAAGATGGCCACGCCCAGATATTATTGTTTTTTTCGTCTACTTATATCAACGGTAGCTACATTGTGCGGTCCGCATCATTTGACCATCAACCTTCCGGTTCTAGTGGTATCTGATAAATTATGCTTTATATCAGTGTTACGTCTAACACTGGCAGGGAAATCGCAGTTAACGAGCGCGCATGCTCAAATTAGTCGGACTTCGACTGCGATTTCTCTTCCAGGTGTCAGAACCGGAAATATGATGGTTAACCCTTTACCAAACGCCAAATTTTCGACTGTCCCAAATTGAACGAGTTTGCAGACGACATATATAAATTGTGATGGAATTGAAAAGTAATTTTCTAATGGAATAGAAATATTGTGGGAAAATGGGAAATTGCTCGTCAACTCTACCCAACAATACTCTACTCAACAATACTCTTATCAACAACACTCTACTCAAAAATACTCAACTCAACATTACTCTACCTAAAATTACTCTACACAACAATACTCCACTCAACAATACTCTACTCAACACTGCTCTTCTCAACAACACTCTTCTCAACAATACTCTACTCAACAATACTCCGCTCAACAATACTCTACTCGACAATACTCTACTCAACAATACTCTACTCAACAATACTATACTCGACAATACTATACTAAAACAATCTACTCAACAATACTCTACTCAACAAAACTCTACTCAACAATACTCTACACAGCAATACTCTACCTATTAGTATACACTCGACAATACTCTACTCAACAATACTCTACTCAACAATACCCATTCAACAATACTCTACCCAACAATACTCAACTCAACAATTCTCTTCTCAACAATACTTTACACAACAATACTTTACTCAACAATATTCTACTCAACAATACTCTTCTAAACAATGCTCAACTCAACCATTCTCTACTCAACCATACTTTACCCTACCATAATCTACCCTACTAGTATACAATCGACAATACTCTACTCAACAATACTCTTCTCAACAATGCTCTACTCAACAATGCTCTACTCAACCATTCTCTACTCAACCATTCTCTACCCTACCATACTCTACCCTACTAGTATACACTCGACAATACTCTACTCAAAAATACTCTACTCAACAATACCCTTCTCAACCATTCTCTACCACCCATGCTCTACCCTACCAAATTTTATGCTACCATTCTCTACCCTACTATTATACAACCGACAATACTCTACTCAACATCACTCTACTCAACATTACTCTACTCAACAATACCCTTCTCAACCATTCTCTTCCCACCCATACTCTACCCTACCAATCTTTACGCTACCATACCCTACCCTACTATTATACACTCGACAATACTCTACTCAACAATACCCTACTCAATAATACCCTTCTCAACTATTCTGCACCTATCCATGCTTTATCCTACCATACTTTTCCCTACCATACTCTACCCGACTATTATACATTCGACAATACTCTATTCAACAACACTTGACTCAACAATACCCTTCTCAACCATTCTCTGTACCCACCCATGCTCTACCCTACAATTCTCTGCCCATTAATGATCTACCCATTCATGCTCTACCCTACCATACTCTACCCTACCAAACTCTTCCCTACCATACTCTTCCCTACCATACTCTTTCCTAACATACTCTACCCTACTTTTATACACTCGTCTATAGTCAACTTAACAGTACTATCATCGACCACATACAACACAACACTACTCTTTGGAAACATTTTCTTCCCAATCATACCCAACTGAACCTTGCTAAACTTTACCATATTTTACAAGACCATTCTCTACTCAACCATATTAAATCGACAATACTCTACTTGTCAATAATTTCCCGACTATTCTCTATCCGGTCATTGTCTATCCGTAATTACATTGGCCATATTTTACCAGTCCATTCTCTATTCAATAATACTTACTCAAACATACTCTACTGAATCGTACTCTACCTAACCCTATTCTTTTTAACCACTCTAACTCTTATTGACTATACTCTACTCAACCAAAACTAACCAGACCTTACTCTTCTCCATTATGCTTGTAAATGGCTTTTGCATGTTCCTATAACCTCATGTAATGATGCTGTAATTGGAGACCTAGGAAGATATCCAGTTCATATTTATTCTTGTAAAAAGGTAATTAAATATTGGTTAAGAATTTTAAAATTACCTAATACTTGATATGTACGAAAATGTTATGATATGCTTAAACAGTTTGACAGACTAGGACATACGAATTGGACAACAGACGTTAGAACTAACTTGTATGCTAATGGATTTGGATATATTTGGGAAATGCAATCAATAAGAAATGAAAAACTATTTTTATCTAGATATATGGAACGTTTAAAGGACCAATACTTACAATCTTGGAAAACTAATTGCGAAGACAATAGAAAATTATCTCATTATGTTCAATTCAAGAGTTTAGACTACTTTTTGCTTAGAAGAATACATATCTAAAATAGATATACTTAAATTTAGAAGATGTTTCGCAAAGTTTCGTATTTCTGCTCATAATTTAATGGTTGAAAAGGGAAGACATTTTGATATTCCAAGAGAATTAAGACATTGTATTTATTGGGAATGTATATTGGAGGACGAGTTTCATTTTCTTCTTGTCTGTCCACTGTATAGTGATTTACGTTTAAGGTAAATAGACACGAGGTATCTTCAGAATGTCTCTGTTCAGTCTTTTATTGATATCATGTCCTGTAAAAATGAAACTGTTATTAGATGTCTTGCTATGTTTATTTATAAAGCTTTGGAAAAGAGAGATGCTTTTCTGATGGGAATAATTTAGTTATCATAAGCTATATATGTCTACATAATGTCTGTATAAGTTTTACACCTTTAAGAAAATGTCATAGTTTTGCTTTACCATTGAAAGCAGTGTAATGAAACAGCAATGGTTTTAACTAAGATTTATGGTGCCTCGTTGCAGAGTGATTCTAACAATTATAGAAATTTAATTATCATTTTATTTATTTAAAGTATGTATACCATCGCTCTACAGGAAGCCTCCTTTATGTTTATCTTAAAATGCCATCGACACTTCACGACTATTGTTAACATGCTTTTGTATTTGTATGTAACCTGTGTAATGGGCCGTAGGCCTTTATATGCAATAAACATTGAATTGAATCTCAATCATACTCTACCCAACCATGCTCTTACCGACCATACTCTACATAATACTAATATTTGTGAAACTACTCTACTGAGCCATACTTTTCTCAACCATACTTTACTCGTCCATACTTTACTCGTCCATACTTTACTCGTCCATACTTTTCTCGTACATTCTTTGCTCAACAATACTTTACTCATCCATTCTTTGCTCGACCATACTCCTTTTTCGACCATACTATATCCGGCAATAATCTTATTAACTATGCTCTATTCAACAATACTCTACCCGACCATACTCTAATCAACCATACCCTATCCAACGACACTCTAAACAACAATTCTCTTCCTGAGCACCTTCAACTGAACAATACTCTACCCAACCATTCTGCATTCAACAATATTCTACTTAACCATACTCTACCCAACCATATTCTACTTGACCATACTCTACCCGACCATATTCTACCTAACCATACTCTAACCGACCGTACTCTATTCAACAATACTCTACCCGACTATACTATACTCAAACATACTCTACTCATCAATACTCTACCTAACCATATTCTACTTAACCATACTCTACCCGACATACTCTACCCGTCCATACTCTACCCGGCCCCACACTCTACCCGACCCCATAATCTACCGGTCCATACTCTACTTAACAATACTCTACCTGACCATACTTTACCCGTCCATACTCTACCCGTCCATACCCTACCCGACCAAACTCTATCCGACCATACTCTACCCGATCATAATCTACCCAACAATACTCTACCCGACTATACTCTACCCGACCCCATACTCTACACGACCATACTCTACACGTCCATACCCTACCGTCCATACCCTACCCGATCATACTCTACCAGACCAAACTCTATCCGACAATACTCTACCCGACCATACTCTAAGCGACCAAACTCTACCAGACCAAACTCTATCTGACCATACTCTACCCGATCATACTCAACCTAACAATACTCTACACGACCAAATTCTATCCAACCATACTCTACCTAACCATACTCTATTCAACCATACTCTATTCAACCATACTCTAGCCATCTATACTCTAACCGGTCATACTCTTGCCATCCATACCCTATTCAACAATACTTTATTCAACCATTCTCTATCCGACCATACTCTATTCAACCATAATCTACCCGACCAAACTCCACTCAACGATGCTCTATCCGACCATACTCTATTCAAAGATAGTCTACCCGACCATACCTTGCTCAAACATACTCTTCTCGATCATACTCTAGTTTACCACTCTCTACTTATCAATACTCAAGTTAACTGTACGCTTCCCGACCATACTCTTCTTAACAATACTCTACCCAGCCATACTCTTCCCGACCATACTCTTCTTAACAATACTCTACCCAGCCATACTCTTCCCGACCATACTCTTCTTAACAATACCCTACCCAGCCATACTCTTCCCGACCATACTCTTCTTAACAATACTCTACCCAGCCATACTCTTCCCGACCATACTCTTCTTAACAATACTCTACCCAGCCATACTCTTCCCGACCAAACTCTTCTTAACAATACTCTACCCAGCCATACTCTTACCGGCCATACTCTTACCGGCCCTACTCTTACCGGCTATACTCTTATCGGCCCTACTCTTACCGGCAGTATTCTTCCCGACCATACTCTTCTTAACAATACTCTACCCAGCCATACTCTTCAGACCATAATCTTCTTAACAATACTCAGCCATACTCTTCCCGACCATACTCTTCTTAACAATACTCTACCCAGCCATACTCTTCCAGACCATAATCTTCTTAACAATACTCTACCCAGCCATACTCTTCCCGACCATACTCTTCTTAACAATACTCTAACCAGGCATACTCTTCCCGACCAAACTCTTCTTAACAATACTCTACCCAGCCATACTCTTCCAGACCATACTCTTCTTAACAATACACTACCAAGCCATACTCTTACTGGCCATACTCTTCCCGACCATACTCTTCTTAACAATACTCTACCAAGCCATACTCTTACCGGCCATACTCTTACCGGCCCTACTCTTACCGGCTATACTCTTATCGGCCCTACTCTTACCGGCAGTACTCTTCCCGACCATACTCTTCTTAACAATACTCTTCCCAGCCATACTCTTCCCGGCCCTACTCTTACCGGCCCTACTCTTACCGGCCCTACTCTTACCGGTCATACTCTTACCGGCCCTACTCTTACCGGTCATACTCTTACTGGCCATACTCTTACCGGCCCTACTCTTACCGGCCCTACTCTTACCGGCCATTCTCTTACCGGTCATACTCTTACCGGCTTTACTGTAATCGGCCCTACTCTTACTGGCCATACTCTTCCCGACCATACTCTTCTTTAACAATACTCTACCAAGCCCTACTCTTACCGGCCCTACTCTTACCGACCCTACTCTTACCGGCCCTACTCTTACCGGTCATACTCTTACCGGCCCTACTCTTACCGGTCATACTCTTACTGGCCATACTCTTACCGGTCATACTCTTACCGGCCCTACTCTTACCGGTCATACTCTTACTGGCCATACTCTTACCGGCCCTACTCTTACCGGCCATACTCTTACCGGTCATACTCTTACCGGCCCTACTCTTACCGGTCATACTCTTACTGGCCATACTCTTACCGGCCCTACTCTTACCGGCCCTACTCTTACCGGTCATACTCTTACCGGTCATAATCTTACCGGCCATACTCTTACCGGCCATACTCTTACCGACTTTACTCTTATCGGCCCTACTCTTACTGGCCATACTCTTCCCGACCATACTCTTCTTAACAATACTCTACCAAGCCATACTCTTACCGGCCCTACTATTACCGGCCATACTCTTACCGGCCATACTCTTACCAGCCATAATCTTCCCGACCATACTCTTCTTAACAATACTCTACCAAGCCATACTCTTACCGGCCATACTTTTACCGGCCATACTCTTACCGGCCATACTCTTACCGGCCATACTCTATCCAACCATACTCTTACCAGCCATACACTTACCGGCCATACTCTTACCGGCCATACTCTTACCGGCCATACTCTTACCGGCCATACTCTTACCGGCCATACTCTTACCGGCCATACTCTTACCGGCCATACTCTTCCAGACCATAATCTTATTAACAATACTCTACCCAGCCATACTCTTCCCGACCATACTCTTCTTAACAATACTCTACCAAGCCATACTCTTACCGGCCATACTCTTACCGGCCCTACTCTTACCGGCCATACTCTTATCATTACTCTTACCAGCAGTACTCTTCCCGACCATACTCTGTAACAATACTCTGCAAATACTCTTCCGACCATACTCTTCTTAACAATACTCTACCAAGCCATACTCTTACCGGCACTTACCGGCCATTACTGGCCATACTCTTACCGGCCATACTCTTACCGGCCATACTCTCTCTCTTACTGCCATACTCTTACCGGCCCATACTCTTACCGGCCATACTCTTACCGGCCATACTCTTACCGGCCATACTCTTACCGGCCATACTCTTCCAGACCATAATCTTATTAACAATACTCTACCCAGCCATACTCTTCCCGACCATACTCTTCTTAACAATACTCTACCAAGCCATACTCTTACCGGCCATACTCTTACCGGCCCTACTCTTAACGGCTATACTCTTATCGGCCCTACTCTTACCAGCAGTACTCTTCCCGACCATACTCTGCTTAACAATACTCTACCAAGCCATACTCTTCCCGACCATACTCTTCTTAACAATACTCTACCAAGCCATACTCTTACCGACCATACTCTTACCGGTCGTACTCTTACCGGCCATACTCTTACCGGCCATACTTTTACCGGCCATACTCTTACCGGCCATACTCTTACCGGCTTTACTCTTATCGGCCCTACTCTTACTGGCCATACTCTTCCTGGCCATACTCTTCTTAACAATACTCTACCAAGCCATACTCTTACCGGCCATACTCTTACCGGATATACTCTTACCGGCCATACTCTTACCGGCCATACACTTACCGGCCATACTCTTACCGGCCATACTCTTACCGGCCATACTCTTCTTAACAATACTCTACTAAGCCATACTCTTACCGGCCATACTCTTACCGGCCCTACTCTTACCGGCTATACTCTTATCGGCCCTACTCTTGCCGGCAGTACTCTTCCCGACCATACTCTTCCCGACCATACCCTTCTTAACAATTCTCTTCCCAGCCATACTCTTCCCGACCATACTCTTCTTAACAATACTCTACCCAGCCCTACTCTTACCGGCCATACTCTTACCGGCCATACTCTTACCGGCCATACTCTTACCGGCCATACTCTTGCCGGCTATACTCTAGCCAAACCATACTCTTACGGGCCATACTCTTACCGGCCATACTCTAGCCAAACCATACTCTTACGGGCCATACTCTTACCGGCCATACTCTAGCCAAACCATACTATTACGGGCCATACTCTTACCGGCCATACTCTAGCCAAACCGTACTCTTACGAGCCATACTCTTACCGGCTATACTCTAGCCAAACCATACTTTTACGGGCCATACTCTTACCGGCTATACTCTAGTCAAACTATTCTCTTACGGGCCATACTCTTACCGGCTATACTCTAGCCAAACTATACTCTTACGGGCCATACTCTTACCGGCCATACTCTAGCCAAACCATACTCTTACGGGCCATACTCTTACGAGCCATACTCTTCCCGACCATACTCTTCTTAACAATACTCTAGCCAAACCATACTTTTACCGGCCATACTCTTCCCGGCCATACTCTTCTTAACAATACTCTACCAGGCCATACTCTTACCGGCCATACTCTTACCGGCCATACTCTTACCAGCCATACACTTACCGGCCATACTCTTACCGGCCATACTCTTACCGGCCATACTCTTATCGGCCATACTCTTACCGGCCATACTCTTACCGGCCATACTCTAGCCAACCATACTCTTCCAGACCATAATCTTCTTAACAATACTCTACCCAGCCATACTCTTCCCGACCATACTCTTCTTAACAATACTCTACCAGGCTTCATACTCTTACCGGCCATACTCTTACCGGCTATGCCTGCAGCCGCTTATACTTGCAGGCATACACTTACCGGCCATACTCTTACCGAGCCATAATCTTCACGATACATACTCTTTACCGACCCATGCTCTTTACCATTTCGCTACTCTTACCATTCTCTTACCGTATACATCGGCCCCTTACTCTTACCGGCAATATATTCCCCGACCATACTCTTCCCCGACCATACCCTTCAGCAACAATTCTCACCCAGCCATACTCTTACCGGCCATACTCTTACCGGCCATTCTCTTACCGACCATACTCTTACCGACCATACACTTACCGGCCATACTGCCACCGACCCATACTCTTACCGGCCATACTTTCTTCTTCAATACTCTACCAAACCCACTCTTACCGGCCATACTCTTACCGGCCATACTCTTACCGGCTATACTCTTATCGGTCCTACTCTTACCGGCAGTATTCTTCCCGACCATACTCTTCTTAACAATACTCTACCCAGCCATACTCTTCCAGACCATACTCTTCTTAACAATACTCTACCCAGCCATACTCTTCCCGACCATACTCTTCTTAACAATACTCTACCAAGCCATACTCTTACCGGCTATACTCTTATCGGCCCTACTCTTACAGGCAGTACTCGTCCCGACCATACCCTTCTTAACAATTCTCTACCTAGCCATACTCTTCCCGACCATTCTCTTCTTAACAATACTCTACCAAGCCATACTCTTACCGGCCCTACTCTTACCGGCCATACTCTTACCCGTCATACTCTTACCGGCCCTACTCTTACCGGCCATACTCTTACCGGCCATACTCTTCCCGACCATACTCTTCTTAACAATACTCTACCA
>OX401404.1:47358787-47385317 GCA_947846245.1 Cerastoderma edule | reverse complement strand
CAGCCATACTCTTAGCGGCCATACTCTTAGCAGCCATACTCTTAGCGGCCATACTCTTACCGGCCATACTCTTACCGGCCATACTCTTACCGGCCATACTCTTACCGGCCATACTCTTACCGGCCATACTCTTACCGGCCATACTCTTACCGGCCATACTCTTACTGACCATACTCTTACCGGTTATACTCTTATTGGCCATGCTCTTACCGGCCATACTCTTACCGGCCATACTCTTACCGGCCATACTGTTACCGACCATCTTCTTACCGACCATACTCTTACCGGTTATACTCTTAACGGCCATACTCTTACCGGCCATACTCTTACCGGTTATACTCTTAACGGCCATACTCTTACCGGTCATACTCTTACGGGCCATACTCTTACCGGCCATACTCTTACCGGCCATGCTCTTACCGGCCATACTCTTACGGGCCATACTCTTACGGGCCACTCTTACCGGCCATACTCTTACCGGCCATACTCTTACCGGCCATACTCTTACCGGCCATACTCTTACCGGCCATACTCTTACCGGCCATACTCAAGCCCACTATACTCTTACCGGCTCTACTATAGCCAACAATATTCTTACCGGCCATATTCTAGCCAACAATACTTTTACCGGCCATACTATGCCTGACATTGTTCTTACGGGCCTTACTTTAGCAAGACATACCTTACATAGCACAACACTTCACTGTCAGACATATACTCTACATATGAGACCGCCAGAGCCCCTGTTGCTGATCCGCGGTACTTTGCTTGTGTAAAGGATTAGACAAATTACCCCCTTTTATGACAAGTACGATTCTTCTTGAATGTAGTAATACGACCCGCGAAGGCCACTCTTAAACGCTCCTATTAAGTCTTCGTAAGTAGCTATTGACAACAACCCACCTTACATGTAAACTTACGCATGATAACCCTTTAACCCTTTACCAAAACGCCAAAATTTCGACTGTTCCTAATTGAAAGAGTTTGCAGACGACATCTTAGAAATTGATGAAATTTGAAATATAATCTTCTGGTAGTGTAGAAAACATTGTGGAAAAAGGGGAAATTGCTCGTCACTTTCTCCTTTACCCACAATGTTTTCTAGAGTCGTCTGCAACAAACTTGTGAAATGCCGTTACTTTTGGTAAAGGGTTAAGACCTTTCGCCGTGAATGATAAACCAAACTTCGGAAGATAACTAAACTGAACGATGCGTTATCATTCAAAACTGACAGCATCTGCAGAGGACATTTCAAAATGTTTGAAAATCGAATCAGAAGATTTTATCAACATCAAATTATTGTTGGAAAAGGAGCATCTCAATTAGCAGAGTATTTTATCCTACTCTCGCATGTTTTAGAAGTATTTCAGCACCAATTTACTCTCCTGAGAGCCTTTCATAACGTAAAGGAATTTTACTATCAGTCTATGTGTCCCCTTATTGAAAATATTTCATATGTAAACCTTTTTTCTACCCCTATTGAACAATTTTAATCAGTGAAGACATTCGATCAGTGAAGACATTTGACCAGTGAACAAATTCAATCAGTGAACAAGTTTGATCAGTGAAATAAATTTGATCAGTGAACAAATTTGATCAGTGTACAAATTTGATCGGTGATCAAATTTGACCAGCGAACAAATTCGATCAGTGAACACGTATTATGTCAAAAAATTTGACTATTTTCAAATAGTACGCTCGCTGATGCTCCATTGTTATTGTGTCATATATATTCAAATCAAGAGTGAAAGCTATTTTGTAAAATCGACCGTGAAACATAGTGACAAAATGACATATTTGTCATGAGGTATGTGTAATCTCTACCTGAGAAGAAACGACTCTGTCTTTTCATGGACCCCATTGGCCAATCTAGATCCAAAAAGCAACAAGAATCGACAGTTTAAAATTGTTTGTTCACAGACGAGGAAATTTGAAACTCTAAATGAATAACCACTGAAACAATACAGTCTTTGTATTGTTGTTCAATATTTATATGTAAATAGCTGCTGATAGCGTAATTATTTCAGAGGACGCTATCATATTTATCTATGTCAGCATTTATGTGTTAGATCTCAATGTTGTTACAACGCTTTAGGAGTTGGGTCCACTTTTATATCCATCCACGGTATACAGGCTCTTGAAAATACAAACAAATGCTGCTCTCCCATGTGAAATCTCCATTGCGTTTCGCAAAACAGTCCAGCTATTACAATACTCTTCTAAAGATTTTATGTTTTGATTTCTACATGTCGTCTAATTACCAAACAATAACGACTTTTAACGACTTTGTTGCAGACGACTCTAGAAAGCATTGTGGGAAAAGGAGAAATTACTCATAACGACCAATTTCTCCGTTTCCCACAATGTTTTATGCCCTATTAGATTTTTAATTTTCAAATTCATCACATTTTGAAATGTCGTCTGCCATCTCTTTCAATTTGGGACAGACGAAAATTTGGCGTTTGGTTAAGGGTTAAGCGAGTAAAGAAAGTTGCAACGGGTTTAAGTAAGTATGTATATGCGTGTAGTTAAAACACATCATTATCTAAAAATGAATGTCCTTCAGAGTCGTAACCCGATCCACTAATTTATTTTCAGACGTTCAACATTACTTTTGTGCCTTTTATAAACGAAATGTGTGGTTAACTTCATAGTTGAATTTGTAGGATTTGGGTTTTCGTCGTTTTCAACATTGCTTCATCTTTACAATTTTGTTTTTGTTTTTTAAGTTTAAACGTTTATTTGAAGAGACATCATCTCTGTCTTCTAGTAAATATAAACATAAACCTGAAATAGTAATACACGATAATCAAACGTAATCATATATCAAGCATTGACAAGGAATGTGGTATCTTTATATTATTTATGTAATACCTTAACATTGTCATGGATATATAAGGGCATGTAGGGAAGAATGGAGAATGATGGCGAAAATAAGCATGAGCTTGAGAAAAAGGGAGAATAGAAAGGGAAAGAAGATGAGAAGGAAATAAGAAAACAATTCGGACGGTGAACGGAAAAGAATAGTGGAGGAGGTTAAGGAGAGAAATATGGAGGGAAGGGACGATAAAAAGGTGGGATATGAGGAGAAGGAGGTCAAGGGCCAGAATAAGGAGGAAAATGAAGAGCGGAAAGATGAAAATGAGAATGAGGAGCAGGGTGGGAAGAGATGGAAGAGGAAAGGAGGATGAGGAGGAGGATGAGGAGGAGGAGGAGGAGGATGAGGAGGATGATGATGATGATGAGGAGGAGGAGGAGGAGGAGGAGGAGGAGGAGGAGGATAAAGATTAAAATAGGAGAAATGAGGAGGAGAAAAAAGAGTAAAAATAAAGTCATGAGGATGATAAGAAGGAGAATGAGGATGGGAAGAAAAGAAGAAGAAAGAGGAAACTGAAGAGGAGAAATGAGGATGAGGAGAATAGGTGGAACATAGAATGAGGATAAAGGTGAGAAGGTGATTGATGATTAAGAGGAGGACTGGGAGGAAGAGACCGAGTATTATAGATAGAATGAGAAAAAGAAGATGCTGAGGTAACACAATAGGAAGCAATAGGTGACTCAACTTTTGTTAAAGTTTCTTTCTTTACTTAGAGAATTGGTCTAGAGATACACGAATTCATATAAAGCTTGATATAACATCACTAACGGTTTAACTAACCCGTTATACTCACAGGTTTTAGCTGTGTATTCCATCCGAGCTGATAACGTTATCGTTTGTTTTCTTTTCTTATCATAGATCGATACATTATGACCCACTTATATTGTCACCTACTAGATTAAGGCAACGGACGACTTTGTATCGTCGAGGCTTCGGATCAGGGAAATAGTGACAACATGGGTATCGAAAACCACAAACTTTAAACAGGAAGGCTTAACCCCATACCAAACAATGTCGGCATTTGACCAGTTTGTTGCAGACGACTCTGGAAATCATTGTGAGAAAAGGAGAAATTGCTCTTAACGAGCAGTTTCTCCTTTCCCCACAGTGTTTTCTGCCCTATCAGGAGACTGTTTTTCAATTGCATCATAATTTGAAATGTCGTCTGCAAACTCTTTCAATTCGGGACAGTCGAAAATTTGGAGTTTGGTAAAGGGTTAAATTAAGTAGGGAAAATCTTATCAAGTTTACCAGCGCAGGTATCATTTCTCACTTTATACACACATCAAGGGTTCATCGCAAGATGAAGCGTTTGCTATAGTATTGCACTGAACCCAAATCCTGGTACAGCTACATTGTAGCGACCGCAACCTGACTGTCTATTGAACAGTTATGAGTCGTTTTCTTAACCCTTAGAATGCTGGGTAATTCTCTTAAAACATATTTTTGTGTCATCTGCTTTCTTAGACCTTAAACATCTGCTTTATTTTGATGCGGAAAGATACTAAAAGTAGCAAACAGGTTAGATCACAGGCCAGCCGTTAATTTACTTGGCGGCTGGCCTGGATCTAACCTGTTTGCATAAGCATGACGTCGGTTCCAGCACTGTAAGGGTTAGAATGTATTCATATCCTGGAATGCGGACGCAGGCTCATGTGCGCTAGTACAACGTTATTTACCGAATTGATCTTTTGGAATGCTGTCATCCTCTTCCAACTTTGACCATTCATTCGTTTCAGACATATATCAATGCCATTTCGAACCATTTAGGACAAGGGCCTAATGATAAAGACACAGACACACGTTTCACACTTGGAGAAAACGAATGTAAAACATTCCAAATAGAAAAGTAGGTTAAGAATATTAATTAAATCAACGATGTGTCATCAAGTTTCCATTGCTACTTATGTTGTTTCCGATTCCAATTTTATGTTAAAAACACATTAAAACATAAAAAACAAAAACTGAGGGGTTTTTAGTAAGAATCCCGACTTGGTCATTATTTGTGCTGTAATATTAAGACAGTCTGATATCATCCATGTGTATCGAACTGCTTAACAGCTTCCCGTATTTTCATTTCTTACTTGTGTTAAGCAACCACCCTTTTTAGCAGCCAACCTGTCTTAAACAACCACTACAGAAAGTCCCATTGTTAGATTTATAGTTTACATCAATTTTTGTTAAGCAGCCAACCTGTCTTAAACCGCAAATCTACTCTGTCCCATAGGCTGACCTCTTAGCACAAGTTTGACTGCACTTAGAATATACGTTGTGCTATCGAATATGAGTGGTCACTAAGATAACTGAGAGCACGTATACTGTCTTGTCCATGCCATTCATGTGAAACTGTATTGCTATATCACCCATTGTTAACATGTTATAGGATCAGGTCCACAGAATGAAAACAGAAATATCAAACTCCAAATGTGTATGAAAATTATATCAATGTATAGGTAAAGGCTCCATAAGACATCTGTTTCGTATAAATTGGGTGGGGGAACCAGAGAGTATTTAACCACTATGTCTCCTTCCAATGTTAAATGAAGTAAGATGTTAACCGGTTTTGAATAAAAAAAACTATTACGTAAAATTAACTTTTGTATTTTTTTTGTATTTGAGTATGGACACATTAACTCGGCTAAATATCAATTAGCGACAAGACAACTTCTCGCTTTGTGAATATGAGTGTGAAGTATTGGCGATGAAACAAACAGAAGTCAGGATTGGAAGGTATAACAGATGATGTGACAAATGCAAAGTGTTGATATAGGGGTACGCGAATCTAGGGCACACCTATAAACACACACACACACACACTCTTATCTGCCCGAAACATGTAGAAAATGCATAGTAAAGAATGAAAAAATAATGTTGTCGCTTATCTTTACGAAATTTACATTCCTTGATCAAACTGTTTAAGGAAGAATACCTTTAAACCGCCATTTTGAAACTTATTCTTTTGTCGGATTACTTCGGTCGTTCTCGGTAAACATCGTTCGAGTCCGGAACAATTAGGTTAAAACCGAATTGTTCCAGACTCGACCGATGTTTACCGGAAACGACCGAAGAAATCCGAAATCCGATGAATGAATTAGTTTGAAAATTACGGATTATTGGTTGTCTACCTCAAGAACAGGGACCTATTGTATATCGGCGTTTTGCCTTTAACAAATATGTCACTTACATCATAAAACTTCGCTTTAGCCGAGACTTAATATCCTTTCGCTATCCGGCTTTTAACATAATCAATTAAAAAGAAATCAGTGTAGAAATAGAAAGGATAAAAAACAGCATTTTGATAAATAGATCACCATTATGATAATTAGTGTAACTCCCGAGAAAGAAAGAGCAGACACCGTTGATAAAGGTATCTTCATATATCAAAGGTGCTTATACACAGGCGTGGGGAAATTCGGTAGTTGAAAATGAATTTCTTTAAAACTGCAAAACAGCTGTACTGTAACATCATACGCCATGAAGGAAAGTCATTGGAAGCAAAATCATATCGTTTGTAACTCTTTATAGTGAGTATTCAGTGCATTCACATGCATTTTATTGTATTTCAATTGAAAAGCGTGACATCTATAATGAGATCTACCGCATATAACGTGTACTTGAATTGATATTTTGACGCTTCATAAATTGAATATGCTTTCAATAGCTACTTTTAGCATTTTATCAACGACATTTTTAGTTTGACTTTCATATTCTCGCTTCTGTGGACAAGTACATTTAAAAAGAAAATCATGAACGAGTTAAATGCTGGATACTGACAGTATTGTAAAGGGAAAATTTATCTTTGTTCACATTGTTTAACTTTTTAATTTTTTAAATTTTCAAATTTCTAACTATTGCATTCTTTAAAGAAAAGGGTTTAACTTATGGGAGTTATCTGCACGGTTCGATATAAATTATGAGGGCGTACTCGAAATCGTCTTTGAAGATTAGAAGCGAGCGTTCCTTGGGTGTTTCCCTTTCCATAAACCAGTGTCGCTTGTGAACTTTTCTTTTTTAAAAAAAGAAATCCTTTAAAAACGACATTATGCTGATCCCCCATAAATAGCAAAAAGTATCGAAGAAATTGTAAAAGAATATGGAGTAAGTTCTGTGGTAGTCTAGCGACAGTTTTGCAGATATGTATAAGTGATTTTGGCCGCAAACCTTTCTTTTCCTATAATTAGGCAAAACACTATTTGGTGAGTAAACGCTGAATCACGCAGATTTCTTTGCCCCTTTACCAAACGCCAACTTTTCGAGTGTCCAAAATTGAATCGTTTTCGGATGACATTTCAAAATGTGGTGAAATTGAAAACTGATCACCTGACAGGGCATAAAACATTGTGGGAAAAGGAGAAATTGCTCGTAAAGAGCACTTTCTCCTTTTCCCACAATGTTTTCCAGAGTCGTCTACAACAAACTGGTCAAATGTTGTATTTGTTTGGGAATGGGTTGACCTCGAACTGCAAAATACATCGCTTTGAACAATCTATCATAGAAATACAAATATACTGCTGTGCTGAACGGAAATATTACTCATTGGGAGCAACAATACTTTTGTAACAACTTTGTAACAACTGGCTGTACAAAATATCATAAAGGCATTTTGTTGCTGTCTTTCCCGTCTGTTGTTGGGTGTGTGAATGAGTTTTTACGTGACAAAGACAAAGGCTCTCTGTCTTTGTGTCATTTTTAAAAAAACGTTGACTTCTTAGCCTACATTTTACAAATTATTCTTTGAAATTGAAACGCATATTTCAACAGAGAAGTTTCAACTTTAAAGTATGAATTTGCTTGTGTATTATTATGTTTAAATTTCGCCAAGCCGGATAGAATTTCTACTACGTTTCAGTTTCGATTTTATTCGCAGGGATAAATTGTTAAAGGTTTCGATTTCATCTACTTTTAACACAATTAATGTTTATAAACTCTCAAGCAAAGAATATCAGTTTCCCTTTAATGTGAAATCTATATAACAGTCGATATCGAAATAGCTTTGAAAAAAGCCAACGTTATTTAATGAATATAGAATGATATTGATACAGTAAACATATCAAACATTGAAACAATAATAAATTCGTTCAAGATGAGCATATTCATATCTTGTCCAAGTGTTTTTAAAGCCCAATAAATGCGAGAAGCATCAGCTAGTCACCAGTGTAGGTTTTTTTTTTTTTTTTTTTGCCGAACAAGATTTATTAGCATATTTTCTAACATTGCAGCGAAGTCAGCCATAATATACACATTGACTATTACAAAATAGATTATTTCGAGGGTTTAATGCAAGACTATAGCAATCGCTTCATAAACAGTCTAACTTGTGTTAAGAATCACCCTTTTAAGCAGCCAACTTGCCTTAAACAACCACTACAGAAAGTCCCATTGATAGATTTATAGTGTACATCAATTTGTGTTAAGCAGCCAACCTGTCTTAAACAGCCAATTAACTCAGTCCCATAGGCTGGCCTCTGAACACAAGTTTGACTGTACATAAAGCAATTACTTTAGTATGGCACCGAACTCTCAATTTATGGTATGTTCAGTTAACATTAAAAAATTAAAGGCGTACTTAATACTTATTTGTTTTGTGTTGTAACTACTAAATGCAGCAAAATGCATATTCTATCTTGAAATTTCAATCTATGATCCAAGGTAATATGTCTTGTGTAAATTGAACCTAAAGATGAAAAACTTCTTCACTTGTCCAGATTAACCCTTTCCCAAACAATAACGGGATTTGACCACTTTGTTGTAGATGACTTTAGAAAGCATTGTTGGAAAAGGAGAAATTTTTCATAACGAGCAATTCCTTTTTCCCACAATATTTTCTGCCCTATCAGAAGATTATTTTCCAATTTCATCACGTTTTGAAATGTCGTCTGCAAACTCTTTCAATTTGGGACAGTCGAAAATGAGTTGTCTGGGAAAGGGTTAAACAAGTATCGTCTTTACAATGGATAAGGATAACGGGAATGAATGGAATGAAAGCGAAGGGTGTGGGCAATATTATAGTTGATAGCACCCGATAAATTCGAACATAAACCCGAATAGTGCAGAGTGAATAACAACTGTTCGATTTTTTTTCAACAATTGATTCACAAACACGTCTGTTTGTTTTAGGAATTGTCGAGCGCGCCTACTGTTGAATTAATATATACATGTGTAGAGCTATAAAGGAGTTGAGAATCGGGTAGGACGGATATTCTATCGTGCTGGTTAAGTATTGACCTTTCGGGGAAGCCCATTACTCTTCACCGGTTTGTGGTGGACACTCTGAGCAGGACGGACGCTAAGTAAACTAGCTTAAGTGCCCATTCTTCGACGGATTAAACTTTTCAAGCCCCCCGTGAATCGTTGAACAAAAATCTAAAATGGAAAGTAAACTAAGCCGCGAGTCTCTCAAGGCCCACAACGCGTCGGAGATCGGTAAAGACGGCAAGATGGATACCTCGTCACACCATGGGGGAACGGAAAGCAAACACGCCGACAAGAAACACCATGTCCAACAACAACAGCATCATCATTACCCGATGCGGGATCGAGCCGGCACGATGCAGAGCGAGCACAGTGCAAGCACGAGTGTCGGCGTCGGAAAACTCAAACTCTTCAAGCTGAAGAACAAGATCAAAATGTTCGGCGGATCGCTCTCAAAGAGCGGCTCCGAAAACCACGTGGTTCACCGCTACGAGAACACCTACCGGACGGAACCGACCGACGATTCACGATTCTCGCCGAAGAAAGCCGAAGACATCATTCAGGGTGTGCTAGAGGCTTACCTCAAGGGGAAGAAGTACGATCCGAAGAAATTCCCGAACCTTTGCAAGAGCCTGGCGGAATTGATCAAAGAGCGGGTGAAGGGGACTGGTTGCCAGCGTTACAAGATCATCTCCCACGTGATGATCCTCGAGAACCAGGGCCAGAGCATGCGCAATGTGAGTCGGTGTTTGTGGAATAAGGATCTGGACAATTTCGCCACGTCAACCTTCGAAACGCGGGAGTTTATAGCCGTTGGTACTGTGTTCGGGACCTATTACGACTGAACCGGAAGTATTTGGTACGTCTGTGCTCAACATCTTGTCTTCTTCCCGATTGTCCCATTATCTAACCCTTAAAAATGTTTGGTAATTATCTTAAGATCGATTTCTGTGTCGCCTGCTTTCCGAAACCTTAAACATCTGCTTTATTTTGATGAGGAAAGATTCTAAAAGGAGCAAACACGTTAGATCACAGGCCAGTCGCCAATCTACTTGGCGGCTGGCCTGGATGTAACCAGTCTGCATAAACACGAACTCGGTTCCAGCACATGAAGGATTAAAGGTGCTTGTTCACATATGGGACAGTTTGCAAGTTTAACTTGGTGGCTTTAAAACGATACTTTTTTTGTATTACAGTATAATTATAATGTTAATGGCCAACGGACGCGAAATTGTTTGAAAATGTGTCAGAACATCTTAATATGAAAATATTTCAAATCAATTGCAACGCTTTTGGATCTAGATACAAATATATCTATTGTTTATATGCACTATATATTTGAATAAGAAAAAGAGAACTTCTTTTACTTCCACACTTCACATCTGTGAACAAGGAGCTTTTAATCAAGACTCTCAATAATGATTCTTCCAGATAACGAAAATGGAAAATATATGGGTATAGTTTCAAGATTTCATCGGCGTTCTAATGTAAGAACCCCATTAGACATTTTACGAAGCTGAGATATTAGGATAATGGTAAACAAATGATTGTTGTTTTAAGATGTGATAATCAAAATGTGGTCTTTAGAATACAGCATACAGCAAACAATTATGAATGAAACAGCATACAACGATATCGTGTAGAAACGATTGTGGGAGACTTTAGGAGAAATTGCTTGTGACACGTAATTTCTCCTATGGTCACCATGGTTTCTTTTATCCTTTGCTGCTGGCAGGCCAAAGCGTTGTATTGCAGAGGAATATTTTTAACTTATTCTAAATGTGGGACTATCGGGTTTAAAGTTTCAACAAAGAGACAGGATTATGGGTTATTACTGTGTTACAACAAAATGCCGACTACTCAATTGGACTTTATTTGAGGAACTATGTGGACACGAAATTGAGATTGTTGTTTGTTTGATATGAATGTGATGTTTCAAATGGACATGCGCTATTGATGGAACACGAAAATCGATACTTTTATGTTTCTCTTTCTAAAAGGATCTAGACTTTTACCGAAACTCCTTACACATCCCATCTGGGACAAGCGCCTCGATATACCAGTATAAAACCACAAGTGAAGGTGTGGGGAAAATAGGTTATATATGCAAGGAACCTATGCTAAACTTTGTCATTTTTGTGCTTGATTTTCTTTTGTAAGATTGTTTCGTCACACCGCGTCAATAATTAGTTTATAATATTGTAATGGCTGGATCATCATCGATGGTGGAAATCACTTCAACAGACGTATTTACGGCGTTGGAAACCAAAACCAAGCGGATTCAAGTCAGCACGGGTTGTGGTCATATAGTCTTTAACTCAGAACTCTTAACAGATCAGAAAAATAAATTTTGTTATGTCTTAAGCAAATAAGCTCATTGTTCTAAAAAATACAATCAGCTGCATAAAAATGCATTGTTTGTGTTAATAAACGTCTGTGAAGCACTTGTGAACTCTTTACCACCTGCAGACGACATTTTTTACTTGAGGCAGACGTCTTTAGAAAGCTTTGCAAACATGTGGAAAAGTCCCTTTCAGTTCTGCTGTTGTGACATGTGAATTGGTTGGAAAAGCATTATTGCAAAAGGAGAAATGGATTGTGACAAGCAGTTTCTCCTTTTGTCTCAATGCCTTTTTAAAATCGTCTGCTGCAAGACACAAAATATTTGGGTTTGTTGGTAATGTGTCAACAAAAACAGTGTATTTAACGAGATATTTAACTTTTCATAACATATTAATTGACCATTTAGATTGTGTACTATATTTCATGTAACCATGACTAAAAATGGCTGAATTGGAATACATGGATGAATGAACCTTTTTGTTGATATATTTAGAAATACAATGAGTAAGTACTAATTCATCAATAGTCACTTAATCGTCTAACCTAGTTCGTACTAATCACTACGTTATACCAATATCCGGTTTTTATACGATATATCAATTTCTTGTGCAAGTGTGTCTTTCATTTACATGTAAATAAATATTCTTTGAAGAATGTATTTCGTGAAATTCGTCATTTTGTAACACCTACAAATGCAACAGTGTACATCATTGGGCTATACACTCATTTGTATCAATTTCTTATCATTCCAATGACGAATAAGCCTAAACTAAACGGCAACCTTGTAACGTAGAATACCAATACATTGTAGCTCTAAACATGTACAGTGAAGCCTCGTTTATCCGGACCCCGATTATCCGGATGTCTCGCAATCCGAACGAAATGGTAAGGGAACGGAATTATTTGACCAGTTTGTTGCAGACAACTTTTGAAAACATTGTGGGTAAAGGAGAACTTGCTCGTGACGAGCAATTTCTCCTTTTCCCACAATATTTTCTGCCATATCAGAAGATTATTTTTGAATTTCATCACGTTTTCAAATGTCGTCTGCTAACTCTTTCAATTTGGACGGTCGACAATTTGGCGTTTGCTTAAGGGTTATAAGTATACACGTGCATACAGACCGATTATGACTTAATGTGTATAAGAACATAGTCTGCTTCATTAGTCCGGATGATTCGGCAGTCCGGACCATTTTGTCGAGAACGGGCGTGTTCGGATTAACGAGACATCACTGTATATATGTTGCTGATTTTCCTGACCTTAATCGCAATACTTTAAACACGAGGTACCTTTAACATTGTACCAAACTGTAATCGTTTATAACTGCCATGATGCCATTATACAATTGAGAAATATGATACACATTTACCACACAGTTAATGCTTAATTATTTCGGAAGTTAAAACAATACAATACAATAGTTTTATTTGTATTGTAATACAAAGTAATTTGCAAATTACAAAGTAACAAAATTCATTTGAAATAGTAATGATGATATCAAAAGGAAAATATTAGTGATGAGTAACATAAAAAGAAGTTATAAAGGGTTTAGAAGGTTTTGTCTCAAAATATTGCTCTTATGAATATAGTTAACCATGTTTAGAATTTTTATTCTTCCGTGATTCCCTCTTATTTTAATATTTGGTTAAAGAGTATTGAAAAGTAACACATCACTGGAAGCTCTCTATGAGACGCTTCCGATAGCGTGTCACATTGCAATATTGTACTTTTATCTAAGATCATATCCTTGTTTATCATTTTGACTTTGGCAAGTAGTTTCCTCAAGTTGTATAGTAAAGCGGTTCTCAGTTCTCTTGGCAAGTGACTCTGAAGTAACCACAGTGTTACATGCCAACAATATTTCGGACGTACATCCGTTCAGTATGTTAGCAGGGGTGTCCAAAATACATGCAGACACCTTTGTAAACATCGTGAGCGATTATGCATCCGTAAAACTGCGGTTTCATTACACGGTTACTACTATAGATTTAGAAACTGATGAATTAATCGGTCCGGCAACTCATTCAAGCCCGTGATCGTTTCGAGAGGTTTGTCACTCGTTTCAATGTGGAATCAAATCTGAAGAGATATACCAAACATTATTAGAATATCCTGGGTCTATGTTCCCGAAGAATAACGACCTCTTAATTAAACTTAGCCCATTACCAAACATTAACGACATTGGACCAGTTTGTAGTAGACGACCCTAGAAAACATTGTGGGAAAAGGGGAAATTGCTCTTTACGAGCATTTTCTCCTTTTCCCACATTGTTTTATGCCCCATCAGAAGATTGTTTTCAATTTCATCATATTTTGAGGTGTCGTCTTCAAACTCTTTCAATAAGGGAAGGTCGAAAATTTGGTGTTTGGTAAAGGGTTAACCCTTACTTAAACTTTAGTACTTTTATCGTATTCAGCCGAGTAAAATAGATGAGCTGGGTTCTTGGCGTCTCCTTTTTGTGCATTTATCACGTCACTTGAGACAGTATTTAGGCACATCCCCAATCATTACTAAATCTTACGTTTAGAATTGGGTACGAGATCATTTCTAAATCACCTTCTAAGTTCGATGCTCATACTTTTACTAATATGTTTTTCTAGTTTATGCAAGGCATTATACTTAAGTACGTCTCAAGAACAGGGGTCCTGACAGTGCCGATAGTAAAATAGGATGAACTAGTGTTATGTCCTGTTCGAGCAATCGTATCTTCTCGGCAATCCCCGGCACAAGTCGGTAGATATAACTCGTAGGTAGTTCATGAATGCACAAGGAATCCTTGGATAATTCGGCTTACTTTTCACCGGGTAACACACCTGATAACAACGTTACGCCCAAGGACTAACTATTTATGTAAATACACACAAATTGTTGAAATATCTCAATTACATGGGTTTTTTATACTTATTTCATTAAAGATTATCATATCAACGCATCGATGTTTCATAGTTTTGAAATCGTATTTAATCGGCAAACCCCGGCGTGTGCCGGGGATTGCCGAGTAGGTGCGATTGCAAACGGAAATACCCTTTGTCACCGCCATGTTGCCGGACTTCTTTCAAAACGGCTCCCCATTACATCCGAGGTTTTTCTAAAATAAAAGAACGGCCGCGGTGTTCTCTGCTCGAGATGAACTTTCATGTTTATATTACAGATGTATTATTTACGCTTTATCGAAATAATAATAATAATGCTATAACAACAAACGCTTAGCCGAAACAAAGCTTATAAATAACGCAGTTTCCTAGTTTGAAATAAAAACGTTATCCAATACAGTGTTTTCATCACAAAGAAAACGTGGGGAGAACAAGTGTTGGGTTTTTAACAACATGATATGTCTTGTGAGAAAATACTAGAACATTTGGCTGGCTACGGATACTTACGAAATCAATGGTCAATGGAAGGATGACGAAAATACAGTTTGAAATGGACCTTTCATTTCCAAATTACATGTACATCGTTCAGGTCGAAAACAAAACCAAAACAAGCACGTTGACATCCACTGGATGTGCTCCACTATTATTTTAATGTAACACCTCATTTAACGTCAATGAATTAAATATTAATAAGCCATCTGGTTTAAGCATACTTTTTTAAACAATTCTCGTTAAGTCGTGAGAAATCATCACTCGATGTAGGTTAACTTATTGGCTTGGCAAAATCACGTTCACGACATTGATGTTAGTTAGATCGAAATAAGAAAATACCCGAAAATAAGTGTTGACAGGCAAGTTATAAATGATCCTGATTTATAGGTTTAAAACAAAAGTGAGGGAAAACATGTTTTAATTTCAGTTATGTAACCTTATCTTTACATATAACTTAAAGTTTCAAGGTCGTAATTGAAGCAATCAGTATCATTTTCAATCAGTTTTTGAAATATATGTTTGTTACGTGCAAACGTTAATAACGTATGTAATTTCTTTATCGTATACATGATATAATTCGAATTTATATTTGTAAAAACTACTCTTTAGGGAAGAAATGGGGAGTTTACCTAACCAATTATACGATACTAGCTAAGTATAACATACCTTTATGAGAAAGGACACTTCTTATAAAACGTGAGAATGTTCCTTACGAACAATCCCCCAAAATGGTATACATTTTATATGTAGATATGAATGTTATCATCAGAAAATAAGGGACTATATACAATACAATACAATAAGTCTATTCAGTCAAAGGCCTTTGGCCTAAAATACAATTTACATGTTAAAATATACGAATCTGTAAGATATGTCTATGATACAAAAGACTGTACATCTTTGTGTTATATAATTTCTTATGTTTAGAGATAAAACCATTGATCCTAGATTCTTAAACAGTTTGCGAATTTAAGATAGTTTCATTATCATAAAAACGTACAAGACTATTTTTCGTACTTGGACTTCATTGTCTATTTTGAGGAGGCTATAAAAACTTTTTATATTCCCTTTCCTTATTTGTTGTTACATTCAACGTCGCAAACTTATTTCCATAATACATAAATAGTTTTTGGTGATACTGTAATCTATATTGTGGCGAAGTATTCGCTTCTAACCCTAAAATTGATATAGTGTTTTCACTCCGAGTTTATTTTCCCGTCTAATTTTGCTCTTGATTTGGACCAGTCGAAAAGTAAAATTGAAATAGAAAGAAAAAAAAAACATGAGTAAGTTAAGACCAATAAGTGTGTTGATTCTTTCGGCTTCATTTTCGCCCAATAGTGAATTCACACAATTCCCTTTGTCCTATTTGAACAAGAAAAAGTGAATAAATACCGGAGCATTAATCATTTCGCTGAGGTACAATCGGCTGTTATACAACCCTCAATTTATATATACTATACCACGACGGGTTTATTTGTTTAAATAACACGGGGGTATCCATAGAGTGATTTTTGAACGATCGGTGGAAACTTTAATTTAAAACCGCCTTGTCGAAAAGGGGGCTATTGTTTAGAGGGTAAAAGTAGAACTTACCCATGGAACTATCTTTTGCATTTTTCTCCGTATTCTCTTTTATGATCCAGAACGTGACTTAATCGATAACTAATAGAGATTTATTGAAAAGAATGTTAATTATAATGTTGACATTTCAATCGAGTATGAATACAAATATTTTATCCAGACGTTAACTTAGCGAATGTATTGGCATTAGACTTTATAAAACATTTAAACACGCTCAATAAGAACGGTTTGCTATTGTTATTAGTGACATAACAGATAATATCATTTTGAGTTCAAATTATCTTATTTTAAAAGTGCAAATTATGTGCATATAATAGACAACCAAATCGGCACATTCAAAGGTAGAATTCTAAAAGTCGTATTTTGGTGAAAGAAAAAGGCTTCATATTAAGTTTCTTTTTTGATAATCTAAGAGCATTTTATCTAGATAACACATGTAGTACAAATAACGAACAAATTGAATTATAAGAAATTGTACCGGAATAAGGAAGATACATCTAGTCGGTTTCCTTGCATTCTTGCATCGGGGCATTGACTCATTTGTTCTAATTAGACCTCATAGTCATTTCAGTATTTTTATCAATGTAAAGATTCCCATCGAAAGACCCGTCGTTGAAGTCTGTAGACTATGTCGTTTGACCATTTACTCCTTTTGTAACAATGTTTCTAACAAGAATGACTACGAACTGTGTTAACCCATTACCAAACAATGACGACATTTGACCAGTCTGTTGCAGACGACTCTGGAAAACATTGCAGGAAAAGGGGAAATTGCTCTTAACTAGCAATTTCCCTTTTTTCCAACAATGTTTTCAGCCCTAGCAGAAGATTAATCTAAATTTCATCCCATTTTGAAATATCGTCTGCCAATTCTTTCAATTTTGGACAGTCGAAAATTTAGGGTTTATTAAGGGTAAACATTGGTGCCTTGTGTGTGATGAAAGACATACTGACATGAGGGGCGCATTTTCCCGCGAAGATATTTTTGTTTGTTCGTTTCCCAGTGCAGTAGATGCTCTGCAAATATTTGTACGAAAATCTGACCTTCCTACCAATTAAAGGTGCTTGTTCACACATACGACAATTTGAAAGTCAAAATAAAATGTACTTGAAATAGTGCAGATCTTTGTGTTAAGGTACTATATTTAATGAAGAATAGCTACTGAATGCAAAATTGATTCAAATTGTTTCAAATCACCTGGCCCTCATCCGTGTCGGTTCAAATCCCAATGGCGATAATTTGGCTCTCATAAGAGAAAGACTCCCGAATGAAACATCGTTGAATCACTATATATTTTATATTGTTGTTTGATAAACAATTAAAGGTAGCGTTTGAACGCATAATCAATCCAGGATGCGTCAATTTATCTAAGAAGATACAGAATATATGCGGTATATCTCAAAAGCGATGTCACGCTTCTGGATTAAAAAAAAACGTTATTTCACTTTCTGTACACTTTAAAGAGTTGAAACCGATCAAATTTACTTCCAATTGGTATTCTTTAATGCGTATGATATACCAAGACGGGGTTGTTAAGCTTTCAAGACATTAGATTTTAACTACCAATTTTTCTAACATTCGTGACTAAGTACCTTTTGAGGATATTTCTATGTTTTTGTTTTCAGTTTTGATGTTGGTGTGTTAAGTTCTACATTTTTTTTGCAGCTTGGTCCTTTTTTAATAAATGATATTTATTTCAGTAGAAAATAGAAAAAAAGGAGTTATAAAGGGATACAACCCTGATAAGACCTATGTGTAATGTTTGCAAGTATTCTCTCTCTTGACCCCATTCTTAATAGCCAGGAAGTTGAATTTCAAATACTCTCTTGGAAAAAAGGTACATCGTGGTCTATCTTTTCAAAACTTCTTTCCTTCAGAGGAGTCCCATCATTTTAAACAGAACATAACAAAGGAAACGAAAATCCAAAAATCAATAGTAACCTGAACCGCCACTTCCAGATATTGTCAGAAAGGGAATATGGTTAACAAGGAGAACACAGCAAGAGGATATTGTACAGGAGAGAAGTCGGATAAGGAACGGAAAGAGGAAAGCGGAGGAAGTAGTGGAAATGGTCCAACATTTGGATGGAGCAACTGATGTTCTTCAAAAGACTGGTAACCAATTTATTGATTTTGAAACATCAATAAAAGAATAAATGCTCTTGCCAAACTCTGGCAACTCGCAGCGTTTCCATGATTACAAAAAGCTCGAGGTAATGAATTGTGGTGGGGATGTCCAAGGAATACATGGCCCTGAAAGCATCAGATTTAAGATAAACCAAAATTGATTTATCAATCTGGATTTGCTTTTGAAAAGCGCTCTGGAATTGCATTCATCTAATGGTTTTATTTTAGGAGTAGATGAGAATGGTCAATCTGTCACCAAGTCAAGTTTACCCTCTGTAGAGAAGGTTTCCTCAATTCAAAGATGGACAGATGCATTTTTTATCTATACAAGCATTTACCTAGGTGCCCACCCTGAAATGACACAATACTTGCTCCATTACATGATCATTATAAGAGTAGCTGCAGTGCAATGTGGCGCCATCTGATGAGCAGTTTCGTCTACGTCATGCTATTCAGTTGTTGAAATGGTCTGTAATAAATCTTGATCTCAAGTTAAGCTGCTTCTCGCCTTTGAGCGCAGCTCAACAATTCAATCAATGACCAGGCACAAAATCTAAACTTAAGTATCAATTTACTATGATGCTATGATACGAGCATCATCAAATCGAGCCTTTGTCAATGCATTAGATGAGTGTCTCATCATCATGTCTATAATACCTTTACTCCGTTTCCTAAATTACATAGCTTTCAGTTTTCATAAGATGAGAAACACGTGCCCAGAACAATGCATTATAAAGCATTATGTCATCTGCAATATAATTGTCCTGTTAGGTTGAGGGTATTCACATTAAGTGCATTATTTTCTTTATTAACACCTTACCACCCTACGACACATCTTTGCGTCTTTCAAGAGACGACTTTCAAAAAGCATTATGGAAAAAGGAGAAATTGCTTGCCACAAGCAATTTCTGATTTTGCCACAATGCTTTTTTAGTCTATGTTCTGTATCATAACAGAATGTATATTTTCCTGCGATATGTTGATGCCATTATTTTCAACTATTGTCTAATTCCCTTTTAAGAGAGGGGGTATATAGGCATCAATCTGTTATATCATGGTATCAGATTATAACGTGATGGTCTCCCATTCAGTGGCATCAATCAGTTATATCATGGTATCAGATTATAACGTGACGGTCTCCAATTCAGTGGCATCAATCAGTTATATAATGGTATCGGATTATAACGTGATGGTCTCCTATTCAGTGGCATCAATCAGTTATATCATGGTATCAGATTATAACGTGATGGTCTCCCATTCAGTGGCATCAATCAGTTATATCATGGTATCAGATTATAACGTGATGGTCTCCCATTCAGTGGCATCAATCAGTTATATCATGGTATCACATTATAACGTGATGGTCTCCAATTCAGTGGCATCAATCAGTTATATCATGGTATCAGATTATAACGTGATGGTCTCCAATTCAGTGGCATCAATCAGTTATATAATGGTATCAGATTATAACGTGATGGTCTCCCATTCAGTGGCATCAATCAGTTATATCATGGTATCAAATCATAACGTGACGGTCTCCCATTCAGTGGCATCAATCAGTTATATCATGGTATCAGATTATAACGTGACGGTCACCCATTCAGTGGCATCAATCTGTTATATCATGGTATCAGATTTTAACGTGACGGTCTCCCATTCAGTGGCATCAATCAGTTATATAATGGTATCACATTATAACGTGATGGTCTCCCATTCAGTGGCATCAATCAGTTATATCATGGTATCAGATTATAACGTGACGGTCTCCCATTCAATGGCATCAATCAGTTATATAATGGTATCACATTATAACGTGACGGTCTCCCATTCAGTGGCATCAATCAGTTATATCATGACATCAGATTATAACGTGACGGTCTCCCATTCAGTGGCATCAATCAGTTATATCATGGTATCAGATTATAACGTGATGGTCTCCCATTCAGTGGCATCAATCAGTTATATCATGGTGTCAGATTATAACGTGATGGTCTCCCATTCAGTGGCATCAATCAGTTATATCATGGTATCAGATTATAACGTGATGGTCTCCCATTCAGTGGCATCAATCAGTTATATCATGGTATCAGATTATAACGTGACGGTCTCCCATTCAGTGGCATCAATCAGTTATATCATGGTATCAGATTATAACGTGACGGTCTCCCATTCAGTGGCATCAATCAGTTATATCATGGTATCACATTATAACGTGATGGTCTCCCATTCAGTGGCATCAATCAGTTATATCGTGGTATCAGATTATAACGTGACGGTCTCCCATTCAGTGGCATCAATCAGTTATATCATGGTATCAGATTATAACGTGATGGTCTCCTATTCCGTGGCATCAATCAGTTATATCATGGTATCACATTATAACGTGACGGTCTCCCATTCAGTGGCATCAATCAGTTATATCATGGTATCAGATTAAAACGTGACGGTCTCCCATTCAGTGGCATCAATCAGTTATATCATGGTATCACATTATAACGTGACGGTCTTCCATTCAGTGGCATCAATCAGTTATATCATGGTATCAGATTATAACGTGATGATCTCCCATTCAGTGGCATCAATCAGTTATATCATGGTATCAGATTATAACGTGACGGTCTCCCATTCAGTGGCATCAATCAGTTATATAATGGTATCAGATTATAACGTGACGGTCTCCCATTCAGTGGCATCAATCAGTTATATCATGGTATCACATTATAACGTGACGGTCTCCCATTCAGTGGCATCAATCAGTTATATCATGACATCACATTATAACGTGACGGTCTCCCATTCAGTGGCATCAATCAGTTATATCATGGTATCACATTATAACGTGATGGTCTCCCATTCAGTGGCATCAATCCGTTATATCATTTTATCAGATTATAACGTGACGGTCTCCCATTCAGTTGCATCAATCAGTTATATCATGGTATCAGATTATAACGTGACGGTCTCCCATTCAGTGGCATCAATCAGTTATATCATGGTATCAGATTATAACGTGACTGTCTCCCATTCAGTGGCATCAATCAGTTATATCATGGTATCACATTATAACGTGACGGTCTCCCATTCAGTGGCATCAATCAGTTTTATCATGGTATCAGATTATAACGTGATGGTCTCCCATTCAGTGGCATCAATCAGTTATATAATGGTATCAGATTATAACGTGATGGCCTCCCATTCAGTGGCATCAATCAGTTATATCATGGTATCACATTATAACGTGATGGTCTCCCATTCAGTGGTATCAACCAGTTATATCATGGTATCACATAATAACGTGACGGTCTCCCATTCAATGGCATCAATCAGTTATATCATGGTATCAGATTATAACGTGACGGTCTCCCATTCAGTGGCATCAATCAGTTATATCATGGTATCAGTTTATAACGTGACGGTCTCCCATTCAGTGACATCAATCAGTTATATCATGGTATCACATTATAACGTGACGGTCTCCCATTCAGTGGCATCAATCAGTTATATAATGGTATCAGATTATAACGTGATGGTCTCCCATTCAGTGGCATCAATCAGTTATATCATGGTATCACATTATAACGTGACGGTCTCCCATTCAGTGACATCAATCAGTTATATCATGGTATCACATTATAACGTGACGGTCTCCCATTCAGTGGCATCAATCAGTTATATAATGGTATCAGATTATAACATGACGGTCTCCCATTCAGTGGCATCAATCAGTTATATCATGGTATCAGATTTTAACGTGATGGTCTCCCATGCAGTGGCATCAATCAGTTATATCATGGTATCACATTATAACGTGATGGTCTCCCATTCAGTGGCATCAATCAGTTATATCATGGTATCAGATTATAACGTGACGGTCTCAAATTCAGTGGCATCAATCAGTTATATCATGGTATCAGATTATAACCTGATGTTCTTCCATTCAGTGGCATCAATCAGTTATATCATGGTATCAGATTATAACGTGACGGTCTCCCATTCAGTGGCATCAATCAGTTATATCATGGTATCACATTATAACGTGACTGTCTCCCATTCAGTGGCATCAATCAGTTATATCATTATATCAGATTATAACGTGACGGTCTCCCATTCAGTGGCATCAATCAGTTATATCATGGTATCAGATTATAACCTGACGGTCTCCCATTCAGTGGCATCAATCAGTTATATCATGGTATCACATTATAACGTGATGGTCTTCCATTCAGTGGCATCAATCAGTTATATCATGGTATCAGATTATAACGTGACGGTCTTCCATTCAGTGGCATCAATCAGTTATATCATGATATCACATTATAACGTGACGGTCTCCCATTCATTGGCATCAATCAGTTATATAATGGTATCATATTATAACCTGACGGTCTCCCATTCAGTGGCATCAATCAGTTATATCATGACATCACATTATAACGTGACGGTCTCCCATTCAGTGGCATCAATCAGTTATATCATGGTATCAGATTATAACGTGATGGTATCCCATTCAGTGGCATCAATCAGTTATATCATGGTATCAGATTATAACGTGATGGTCTCCCATTCAGTGGCATCAATCAGTTATATCATGGTATCAGATTATAACGTGATGGTCTCCCATTCAGTGGCATCAATCAGTTATATCATGGTATCACATTATAACGTGATGGTTCCACCAGTGGCATCAATCAGTTATATCATGGTATCAGATTATAACGTGACGGTCTCCATTCAGTGGCATCAATCAGTTATATCATGGTATCAGATTATAACGTGATGGTCTCCCATTCAGTGGCATCAATCAGTTATATCATGGTATCACATTATAACGATCAATCAGTTATAATCATGGTATCAAGACATAACGGATGGTCTCCTCATTCAGTGGCATCAATCAGTTATATCATGGTATCAGATTATAACGATGGCTCCATTCAGTGGCATCAATCAGTTATATCATGGTATCACATTATAACGTGATGGTCTCCATTCAGTGGCATCAATCAGTTATATCATGGTATCACATTATAACGGACGGTCTCCCCATTCAGTGGCATCAATCAGATATCATGGTATCACATTATAGTGACGGTCTCCCATTCAGTGGCATCAATCAGTTATATCATGGTATCAGATTATAACGTGACGGCCCATTCAGTGGCATCAATCAGTTATATCATGGTATCAGATTATAACGTGACGGTCTCCCATTCAGTTGCATCAATCAGTTATATCATGGTATCAGATTATAACGTGATGGTCTCCCATTCAGTGGCTTCAATCAGTTATATCATGGTATCAGATTATAACGTGACGGTCTCCCATTCAGTGGCATCAATCAGTTATATCATGGTATCAAGATTATAACGGATGGTCTCCCATTCCAGTGGCATCAATCAGTTATATCATGGTATCACATTATAACGGACGTCTCCCATTCAGTGGCACTGACCAAAGTTATATCATGGTATCACATTATAACGGACGGGTCTCCCTATCCAGTGGCATCAATCAGTTATATCATGGTATCAGATTATAACGTGACGGTCTTCCATTCAGTGGCATCAATCAGTTATATCATGGTATCACATATTAACGTGACGGTCTCCCATTCAGTGGCATCAATCAGTTATATAATGGTATCAGATTATAACGTGACGGTCTCCCATTCAGTGGCATCAATCAGTTATATCATGACATCACATTATAACGTGACGGTCTCCCATTCAGTGGCATCAATCAGTTATACCATGGTATCAGATTATAACGTGATGGTCTCCCATTCAGTGGCATCAATCAGTTATATCATGGTATCACATTATAACGTGATGGTCTCCCATTCAGTGGCATCAATCAGTTATATCATGGTATCACATTATAACGTGACGGTCTCCCATTCAGTGGCATCAATCAGTTATATCATGGTATCAGATTATAAGGTGATGGTCTCCAATTCAGTGGCATCAATCAGTTATATCATGGTATCACATTATAACGTGATGGTCTCCCATTCAGTGTCATCAATCAGTTATATCATGGTATCACATTATAACGTGACGGTCTCCCATTCAGTGGCATCAATCAGTTATATCATGGCATCAGATTATAACGTGATGGTCTCCCATTCAGTGGCATCAATCAGTTATATCATGGTATCAGATTATAACGTGATGGTATCCCATTCAGTGGCATCAATCAGTTATATCATGGTATCACATTATTACGTGATGGTCTCCAATTCAGTGGCATCAATCAGTAATATCATGGTATCAGATTATAAGGTGATGGTCTCCCATTCAGTGGCATCAATCAGTTATATCATGGTATCACATTATAACGTGACGGTCTCCCATTCAGTGGCATCAATCAGTTATATCATGGTATCACATTATAACGTGACGGTCTCCCATTCAGTGGCATCAATCAGTTATATCATGGTATCACATTATAAAGTGACGGTCTCCCATTCAGTGGCATCAATCAGTTATATCATGGTATCAGATTATAACGTGACGGTCTTCCATTCAGTGGCATCAATCAGTTATATCATGGTATCAGATTATAACGTGACAGTCTCCCATTCAGTTGCATCAATCAGTTATATCATGGTATCAGATTATAACGTGATGGTCTCCCATTCAGTGGCTTCAATCAGTTATATCATGGTATCAGATTATAACGTGACGGTCTCCCATTCTGTGGCATCAATCAGTTATATCATGGTATCACATTATAACGTGATGGTCTCCCATTCAGTGGCATCAATCAGTTATATCATGGTATCACATTATAACGTGACGGTCTCCCATTCAGTGGCATCAATCAGTTATATCATGGTATCACATTATAACGTGACGGTCTCCCATTCAGTGGCATCAATCAGTTATATCGTGGTATCAGATTATAACGTGACGGTCTCCCATTCAGTGGCATCAATCAGTTATATCATGGTATCAGATTATAACGTGACGGTCTCCAATTCAGTGGCATCAATCAGTTATATAATGGTATCGGATTATAACGTGATGGTCTCCTATTCAGTGGCATCAATCAGTTATATCATGGTATCAGATTATAACGTGATGGTCTCCCATTCAGTGGCATCAATCAGTTATATCATGGTATCAGATTATAACGTGACCGTCTCCCATTCATTGACATCAATCAGTTATATCATGGTATCACATTATAACGTGACGGTCTCCCATTCAGTAGCATCAATCAGTTATATCATGGTATCAGATTATAACGTGACGGTCTCCCATTCAGTGGCATCAATCAGTTATATCATGGTATCAGATTATAACGTGATGGTCTTCCATTCAGTGGCATCAAGCAGTTATATCATGGTATCACATTATAACGTGATGGTCTCCCATTCAGTGGCATCAATCAGTTATATCATGGTATCACATTATTACGTGACGGTCTCCCATTCAGTGGCATCAATCAGTTATATCATGGTATCAGATTATAACGTGATGGTCTTCCATTCAGTGGCATCAATCAGTTATATCATGGTATCACATTATAACGTGACGGTCTCCCATTCAGTGGCATCAATCAGTTATATCATGGTATCAGATTATAACGTGACGGTCTTCCATTCAGTGTCATCAATCAGTTATATCATGGTATCACATTATAACGTGACGGTCTCCCATTCAGTGGCATCAATCAGTTATATCATGGTATCACATTATAACGTGACGGTCTCCCATTCAGTAGCATCAATCAGTTATATCATGGTATCAGATTATAACGTGACGGTCTCCCATTCAGTGGCATCAATCAGTTATATCATGGTATCAGATTATAACGTGATGGTCTTCCATTCAGTGGCATCAAGCAGTTATATCATGGTATCACATTATAACGTGATGGTCTCCCATTCAGTGGCATCAATCAGTTATATCATGGTATCACATTATTACGTGACGGTCTCCCATTCAGTGGCATCAATCAGTTATATCATGGTATCAGATTATAACGTGATGGTCTTCCATTCAGTGGCATCAATCAGTTATATCATGGTA
>OX401404.1:47301651-47356651 GCA_947846245.1 Cerastoderma edule | reverse complement strand
AATAAAATAAAAAAAGGAACAATGAGAGGGAAGCCGCCGCACAGTACAATTGTTTCTAAAGATCAATGACCATTATCTTATCAAGATCACAAATCCATAACATATATTTGAAAACGGAAACTGCAAAGCAAACTCGTGTTAAAATGCAAGCTGCTTTTCAATATAGCAAATAGCGATGTCGCTCCAATGATATTTGTTGTACCATGTGTGTGAGGTTCCGGCTTACTTTGATAATAGATTTTCCCTAAACAGCCTGGCTCGTTTGTTAGATGTATGAACTTTGTAATAAACAACTGAAAGTAATTAGATACAGGGACATTCTGTTTCTTTTTAAAGTGTACCTGATACGTACCTGATAAAGACGATGTGACAAAATGAACCCTATGTGAATAAACTGTTTGTCCGGACCTTAGGTTGACGGCTACCCACACTGTATACATTGTTCCGGACACTAAATCCTCGATGGTGTATGTGTCAATGTCACCATTAATGCAGTATTTATAACTTTCTTCATCCGCTTGGTCCCGGCTCCACAGCACCTCCATATTGAATATACTTGGAATGATGTCATCGGACAACCGGAACCAGTGTATCGACGCTGACGTTACATCTATATTTACATCGACGATGTTAATTTGATATTTCTCGTTAGTAGATTCTGAAAGTATTTCATATTTCTTGTTGATAAATTACGTCATTTTGATATGCACCACAAATGAAAATAATCCTCATGTTCAAAAGGACATGTAAATCATTGAAGGTTTTGATTTAAATCGTTAATGATAACAACGATGTTAGGGAAGATATTTTCCAAAAATAAATGACTTTTTTTCACCTAAACTTCATCCAATGCAATCTGCAGCCGACCTGATAAACGAGCAAAGATTTGATTAAGACTTAATAAACGGCTGTGTCCATTGACATTACAGGCCAACACTTGTAAACTGAAAACGATTTCGTTGTAAAATAATTATGGTTTATAAAACCATGTAAGGAATAAACTCATCAGCAAATGGTTCTCCCCAGCTGTGTATTGTTAACACTAAAGTCAATCACGATATAAAAATCAGAACCAAATCGGACGGACGACTGCGTAAAATCAGTAATTTAGAGGTTCCGAGAGATTGCGATTGTATTGTTCGCCAAAACGCCAAAGCTGCGGTGTCACTTTTTTCACAAATAGCCTTTAGTATCGAACGTAATATCTGCAAACAAAGGATAAATTGTATGACTTATGTAGTTTAGTACGTAATCGTACTAATTGAAAAACGACCGTTTACGAATAATCCCCGATTCTGTATAATTTTCTGTTGATTTCAAACTGGTGTTCGTACGTCAATGTATCTAGCGCCAACCGCTGTGTGTATATCATATGTACTTGTTTAATGACGAGACATTAATTTACCTGTAATTGTTAGCGTGGTGAAGAAAGTAGTTCCCAATCGCCGTTCACCAGGTATGGCCAACAGATGAGCTTCGTACCAGTTAGTATGGAATAAACACGTCAACAAGTAGTTCCTCTCGGAGAATATCAGTCTCTCAGTGTAGAACCAGTTTTTAGCACTGAGCGGTTTGTACTTTATAACGTATGACACTATTTTATATTTGAATGATGTGGGTAAGGTCCATGACAAGAAAGCGCTAGAAGACGAGGTGTTCTCTGCTACGAACGCCATTGTTTGTTCAGTCGGTATACTTCTGGATAGAGCACTGGGTGTTGTCAAAGACGAACCTGAAAGCATAAGGTTTATGACATGAATAACGTGTTGTGCTGCTCATGATAAACACCGGTCACTCAGGAGTTATAATGTATTGTAGCTCCATGGTCTAGTTCTTGAAAAAAGTCATATTATCTAATCGAAAGGGGGTCTAAATTCTAATCAAGTGACACTTGCAATGTGCATCACTTTGTAATTCCATGATTTCCTATTATGGTCGAAACTCATTTTTGTATCGGATTACTTCGGTCGTTTTCTGTATACCTCGGTCTGGGCCGGAACTATTCACATTGGACCGTATGGTTCCGGACCCCGACCGAGGTTAACCGAGAACTACCGATGGCAGATTGAGTTCCAAATAGCGGAATATGGTTATTCAAACTTAACCGAGATTTTGTCCAAAGCAAAACAAAAAAAAAACAATCAATGTGTTTCACGCCTTATATTAAACGAAAACACAATTTTTCTGCATCTTTAATATAAACAAAGAATCAAAAGTAGTCACTTTTGTTTTTGAGGGCAGTTCAAATCATAATTCTAATCTTTGGTGATCAAAAATCAAAATCTGTGAGATACTCCCTTTAAGCTATTAACATTAGAATAACGGACGATTTACCTGATATCTTCGTTGCGATGGTATCAGACCAAAACGTTGACGAGTTTGTCGAGTTTTTGGCTAGTCCGGGCTTCGATTTGAAATTCCTCGTAAACTCAACACTCATTACCAGATAGTAGAACACGTCCAACTCAAGGTACGGGATAACGAAAAAGTAACTTTTATCGATCTTATACAGCACGTTGTGCGCCCCGAAGTCGACGAACAAGTTGGAGCTGTTGATGTGACTGTTCGCCTCGGAGATATTGAAGGTAACGTTGTTCCAATGGGGCAACTCGACGTCAGTTTTCGTGGTGTAAAAGAAGATAATCTGATTCACGTCTCGTTCGTCCGCCTCTGAGATAAACTGGAACCGTACCACCAGGGAGGAATCGGAAAACTTGGATACGGTCCAAAGTTCTATCACGTCATCAAGTTCTGAAACAGTGGGGATGTTTGAATAACTCTTAGAATGCTGGGTAATTTTCTAAAAATAGATTTTAGTGTCGTCTGCTTTTCAAAACCTTAGATATATGTTCCATTTTGTTGAGGAAAGATACTCAATGTAGCAAACAGGTTATATCACAGGCCAGCCGCAAATTTAACCTGTTTGCATAGGCATGAAGTCAGTTCCAGCACTGTAAGGGTTAGTGTTTGAATAGGATTCGAAGCAAGTACCCCTGTATTGCTTCAGCAGTATTTCTGACCTTCAATCGCTAGCGAAGAGTACAGAAGTATGCGAATGAATTTTCGGATACCTTTGTTAACTTCGTGAACAACTGGCGTACAGGATTCTGCTGGACTATTCAACATATATATTATACATAACGTCTTTTACACTGAGATTACTAGTTGTGTCTCTCAACTGTCAGTTTGACCTATATCTATTCATTTACTTTAAAGAAGACCCGTTATTTTCACCAACTTGGCAGTCAAATGACACATATATTAAACATGGGAACAATTTCGTTGATATCCATCATGATTTTTCCTTTCTTTTTTATTCTTTTCTTTCTCATTATTTTGTTGTTGTTGTTCATTTTTTAAGACAAACACGTTCCCTCATAACTGACCGTTACAATTAAACAGCTAGATGCTTTCATGTCACTTTTCACATTTTCAGTGCATACTTTATTTGAGGGATTTCCACGGCTTAAAGACTACGGGTTGTTATACAATGTAAATACTCCCCTCATAGCGTTATGACGACTGATCATTCACAGTATAACCTGGTGAAATAACTTAATTCAAGCCTTACCTGATTCAATGTTCTGGCATGCGACCTGGTTACAACAGAAATTCTCCATCATGATTGGCTCGGGACAGACGGGTGTCTTCTCGGGTATTTCTGTAGAACCGCAATGGTGAAAGTCGACGCACTTCGTTTCACGGATATCCGCCGAGCATGTGCAGAGTTGACAGTTTCCATGGAAGAATATGGTACCAGGGCTGATGGTGTTGTTCTCGTAGTAACACACATTTTCTTAAGATAGATCAGAAGAAATCAGCAAATATTGTATTTATAGATCTTTTTATTGCTTCATGACATGTACTGCGGTATTTACAGTGATTATCGCTCGAGCCTAACAATAGTTAGAACAAAATGGAACATTTGTTGTTTACAAACTAAAGCTTTGCATTACTAGCTAGTTCCTTTAAAGATACTTACTCAGATATGAGTGCTCTGGGATTGATAAATAGTAAACAGATAACATAACCAATAAATGCCACTGAACCAAAGAACAATTACTTTTTTTTGTTAAATTTTCTAAGTTGCTAAAATAAAACAATATAATTTGGAACACAAATGTATTGCTTATAATAATAACGTTCATTCATGTTGAAGATTGATTTTACTTTTATTGATTTATGATTGAAGCTTCGACGTCATCAACTCGTACCTGGTTCCCTGCATTCCCAAACATCACAACACCCATCAGCTGACTTCCCTAGAACTGGCTCCACAGGACAACCTGTCGGTTTGATAGGTACGTAGCAATACGGGGCACAGGTAATTGTTCCGTCAAAACAGGTGCAGTTTTCTGCACAGTCTATCATCCATGTGGTGTCATGCCGAACACTTTCGCCAAGGTAGGTACAGTTTTCTGAAATAAAAAAAGGTAATTAAGACTATTCGGGCTATTCGATTCACTTATTTATGCTCAACTATACCACTTATTACAGATGTTTCTGCACGGTCTATCATCAATGTGGTGTCATGCCGAACGCTTTCCCCAAGGTAGGTGCAGTTATCTAAAATAAAAAAGGTAAATAAAACTAACTAATTAACATATTACAATGAATTAAACAGTGTTTTATGCTACAGCAATTTCACTTTCAATATATTAAACATATTTCCTACACCATTAGTCTATGTGTCACATTTGTACACTTCTAAGCAAAAATCCACTGTTTTTAGCTAAAAGAATCTATATTTTTTCTCGAAAGCACACCTCAGAATAGATATATGTACCAATTAGAGACATTTTTAATAGGTAAACACTCTTAAGGTCATCTTAAGGCAATTTATCCATGAACAAGGTCCCTTAAAAAGAGTTGAAACAGCCTAGATCCGATGAGAACCAGCCATTATACACATAAGGAGAAGCAAGGTTATCGTAGTTAAGGCCGGGAACCAGCAGGCCTAACTGCTATTGTGTCTTTGAAATATTGAAGAAAAATGGCCAAACCGCAAAACATGAAATGATCAATGCCACATAATTCCATTTACACCCATATCCAAGAGGACCATGCAAATTTTGCTGGTTTTAGTAGAATAACATTCCGCGAAATAGGGAGGAAAATGAGGCGTGCAAGGCGACAAACAAGCACGACATCTTTTTGTATAAATTTGACATAAATTGGACTGTTGGACAGATTGAAAATGCAAATCTAAGCAAACACATTCAATTAAATAGAAATTATGTAGAGTATAAACCAATAAACAACTGAAACGATAAAACATCCGAGGGCAGAAAGTAAAGCGAAAATTGAGTATTCATGCTCACATGTAATTTCATACCGATCGAGCAAATAATTGCATTCGGTGATCAGGTGTGGTTGAGAAATGTCATTTTGGACCAGACGATATCCCCCAGAGGCAGATATTGCGTCTTCAGGTTGTAGAAAAAGGGTTTTAGCCCATAAACACATCTGATAAATATTGCACTCAAAGTAGTCTATCCCTTGTTAAGAACAAGCGAGACAGCTTGAAATGAAATGTCACCAACAGTTTTTCATGACAAAACATTGTGGAAAAAGAAAATATGTTGTTTTTAGCTTTCTTCTTGACATCATTCTAAACAGTAAAGGAGAAAACTTGTTAAACATGGAGCTTGTGTGACAGAAATGATTATTCTTCCTAGTCTTGAGGCTACCCGCACCAGTCAATAATTCAAATCAAATGTCAAATAGTATATATCGGTACTTTCTGTACTTTGATTTCGTATAAAAAGTCACAAATCTGCCTTTATCCATTTCAAATATCATTGAAAATGGATGTTCTAAGCTGTTATCATTTGTTTGACCTTGCAAAGTTGCAGTCGACACAAAACAGATGGAGTAAGGCAGGGGAGGCTACTCTAGCCAGACTTTTCTGGGGTTTTCCCTCTCAAAATTACAAAATGCTAAATAATTCAAAAAAAATCTACAAACCTTTGAGAAATATTATCATCCAATTGATTCCTGTGCTCACTGCTACTAGAATCACACATTTCGTTGAATTAAACTCAATAATAAAGAATCTATGACACTTCACAATTTCTTCATATAGGGGTCGGCCTGGTCTAATTTCCACCCATCTCCACCATGTTAAATAGCAACCGTTTGAGCAGTCACAGAGACAAACTGCTCTTATACCGTACTTTCTCGCGACCATGTCACCTTTAAACTATCTTAACACAATCCATTTGGGGGGTTAAATGTGCATCATGACCGATCCGTTTTTTGCTATCGGCTGATTTCCAGAGAGGGGGCGTGTCAATTCAAATAGAAGAGGTCACGCCCAGACTGATAACAGACATCTTTGGTTCTCACCGCATGGAGAAGTAGTCCTGTAAAATACAAACAAAACACTTTTGAATCATCAGGAGAAGACAAAGCAATCACACAGTACCAATATATATATACTCTAAATGTAACACTTTCCTGTGAAAACACCTTGGAAGTGGGACTTTTAATATTTCAAAGAACTGCTTTCTAGGCTACAACGACCCGGAAGTGATTCAACACCGGGCCAACACCTCAACAATACTCTATTCAACAATACTCTACTCAACAATACTCTTCTCAACAATACTCAACAAAACTCTTCTCAACAAAACTATACTCAATAATACTCAACTCAACAATACTCTACTCAACAATCCTCTACTCACGATACTCTTCTCAACAATACTCTTCTCAACAATACTCTACTCAACAATACTCTACTCAACAATACTCTACTCGACAATTCCTTTCTCAACAATACTCTACTCAACAAAGCTCTTCTCAACAATATTCTTATCAACAATACTCTACTCAACAATACTCTACTCAACAAAACTCTTCTCAAGAATACTCTTCTCAACAAAACTCTACTCAACAATACTCTACACAACAATACTCTACTAAACAATACTCTACTCAACGATACTCTACTCAACAATACTCTTCTCAACAATACTCTACTCATCAATACTCTACACAACAAAACTCTTCTCAACAATACTCTTCTCAACAATACTCTTCTCAACAATACTCTTCTCAACAATACTCTACTCAACAAAACTCTTCTCAACAATACTCTTACCAACAATACTCTACTAAACCATACTCTACTCAACAATACTCTTCTCACCAATACTCTTCTCATTAATACTATACTCAACAATACTCTACTCAACAATACTCTACACAACAATACTCTACTCAACAATACTCTACTCAACAATACTCTCCTCAACAAAACTTTTCTCAACAATACTCTACTCAACAATACTCTACTCAACAATACTCTACACTCGACAATACTCTACTCAACAATACTCTACTCAACAATACTCTACTCGACAATTCTCTTCTCAACAATACTCTACTCAACAAAACTCTTCTCAACAATACTCTACTCAACAATACTCTACTCAACAATGCTCTACTCAACAATATTCTTCTCAACAATACTCTACTCAACAATACTCTACACAACAATACTCGACTCAACAATTCTCTACTCAACAATACTCTTCTCGACAATAATCTACTCAACTATTCTCTACTCAACCATACTCTACCCTACCATAATCTACCCTATTAGTATACACTCGATAATACTCTACTCAACAATACTCTACTCAACAATACCCATTCAACAATACTCTTCCCAACAATACTCAACTCAACAATTCTCTTCTCAACAATACTTTACACAACAATACTTTACTCAACAATATTCTACTCAACAATACTCTTCTCAACAATGCTCAACTCAACCATTCTCTACTCAACCATACTCTACCCTTCCACAATCTACCCTACTTGTATACACTCGACAATACTCTACTCAACAATACTCTTCTCAACAATGCTCTACTCAACAATGCTCTACTCAACCATTCTCTACTCAACCATAATCTACCCTACTAGTGTACACTCGACAATACTCTACTCAACAATACTCTACTCAACAATACACTTCTCAACCATTATCTACCACCCATGCTCTACCCTACCAAATTTTATGCTACCATTCTCTACCCTACTATTATACACTCGACAATACTCTACTCAATATTACTCTACTCAACATTCCTCTACTCAACAATACCCTTCTCAACCATTCTCTTCCCACCCATACTCTACCCTACCAAACTTTACGCTACCATACCCTACCCTACTATTTTACACTCGACAATACTCTACTCAACAAAACCCTACTAAATAATACCCTTCTCAACTATTCTGCACCTATCCATGCTCTATCCTACCATACTTTTCCCTACCATACTCTACCCGACATACTCTACCCGTCCATACTCTACCCGGCCTCATACTCTACCCGACCCCATAATTTACCAGTCCATACTCTACTTAAGAATACTCTACCTGACCATACTCTACCCGTCCATACCCTACCCGACCATAGTCTTCCCGACCAAACTCTATCCGACCATACTCTACCCAATCATACTCTACCCAACAATACTCTACCCGACCATACTCTACCCGACCCCATACTCTACACGACCATACTCTACACGTCCATACCCTACCGTCCATACCCTACCCGACCATACTCTACCCGACCAAACTCTATCCGGCAATAATCTACCAGACCATACTCTACACGTCCATACCCTACCCGACCATACCCTACCCGACAAAACTCTACCCGACAATACTGTACCCGACCATACTCTAAGCGACCAAACTCTACCAAACCGAACTCTATCTGACCATACTCTACCCGATCATACTCAACCTAACAATACTCTACCCGACCAAACTCTACACGACCAAATTCTATCCGACCATACTCTACCTAACCATACTCTATTCAACCATACTCTATTCAACCATACTCTAGCCATCTATACTCTAACCGGTCATACTCTTGCCATCCATACCCTATTCAACCATACTTTATTCAACCATACTCTATCCGACCATACTCTATTCAACCATAATCTACCCAACCACACTCCACTCAACAATGCTCTATCCGACCATACTCTATTCAACCATAGTCTACCCGACCATACTTTGCTCAAACATACTCTTCTCGACCATACTCTAGTTTACCACTCTCTACTTATCAATACTCAAGTTAACTGTACTCTTCCCGACCATACTCTTCTTAACAATACTCTACCAAGCCATACTCTTACCGGCCATACTCTTACTGGCCATACTCTTACCGGCCATACTCTTACCGGCAGTACTCTTATCGGCCCTTCTCTTACCGGCAGTACTCTTACCGGCCCTACTCTTACCGGCTATACTCTTATCGGCCCTACTCTTACCGGCAGTACTCTTATCGGCCCTACTCTTACCGGTTTTACTCTTATCGGCCCTACTCTTACTGGCCATACTCTTCCCGACCATACTCTTCTTAACAATACTCTACCAAGCCATACTCTTACCGGCCATACTCTTACCGGCCCTACTCTTACCGGCCATACTCTTACCGGCCCTACTCTTACCGGCTATTCTCTTATCGGCCCTACTCTTGCCATACTCTAGCCAACCATACTCTTACCGACCATACTCTTACCGGTTATACTCTTAACGGCCATACTCTTACCGGCCATACTCTAGCCAACCATACTCTTGCCAGCCATACTCTTACCGATAATAATCTTACCGGTTATACTCTTAACGGCCATACTCTTACCGGCCATACTCTTACCGGCAATACTCTTACCGGCCATACTCTAACCAAACCATACTCTTACGGGCCATACTCTTACCGGCCAATCTCTAGCCAAACCATACTCTTATGGGCCATACTCTTACCGGCCATACTCTAGCAAAACCATACTCTTACGGGCCTTACTCTTACCGGCCATACTCTAGCCAAACCATACTCTTTCGGGCCATACTCTTTCGGGCCATACTCTTGATGGCCATACTCTAGCCAAACCATACTCTTACCGGCCATACTCTTACCGGCCATACTCTTACCGGCCATACTCTTACCGGTCATACTCTTATCGGCCATACTCTAGCCAAACCATACTCTTACCAGCCATACTCTTACCGGCCATACTCTTACTGGCCATACTCTTACCGGCCATACTCTTACTGGCCATACTCTTACCGGCCATACTCTTACGGGCCATACTCTTACTGGCCATACTCTTACCGGCCATACTCTTACGGGTTATACTCTTATGTGCCATACTATTACCGGCCATACTCAAGCCATAATCTTACTGGACATAGTCTAGCCAAACCATACTCTTATGGGCCATACTCTTACCGGCCATACTCTTACCGGCAATACTCTTACCGGCCATACTCTAGCCAAACCATACTCTTACCGGCCATACTCTTACCGGCCATACTCTAGCCAAACCATACTCTTACCGGCCATACTCTTACTGGCCATACTCTAGCCAAACCATACTCTTACGGGCCATACTCTTACCGGCCATACTCTAGCCAATCCATACTCTTACCGGCCATACTCTTACTGGCCATACTCTAGCCAAACCATACTCTTACCGGCCATACTCTTACCGGCCATACTCTAGCCAAACCATACTCTTACCGGCCATAATCTTACCGGCCATACTCTAGCCAAACCATACTCTTACGGGCCTTACTCTTACCGGCCATACTCTAGCCAAACCATACTCTTTCGGGCCATACTCTTTCGGGCCATACTCTTGATGGCCATACTCTAGCCAAACCATACTCTTACCGGCCATACTCTTACCGGCCATACTCTTACCGGCCATACTCTTACCGGTCATACTCTTATCGGCCATACTCTAGCCAAACCATACTCTTACCAGCCATACTCTTACCGGCCATACTCTTACTGGCCATACTCTTACCGGCCATACTCTTACTGGCCATACTCTTACCGGCCATACTCTTACGGGCCATACTCTTACTGGCCATACTCTTACCGGCCATACTCTTACGGGTTATACTCTTATGTGCCATACTCTTACCGGCCATACTCAAGCCATAATCTTACTGGACATAGTCTAGCCAAACCATACTCTTATGGGCCATACTCTTACCGGCCATACTCTTACCGGCAATACTCTTACCGGCCATACTCTAGCCAAACCATACTCTTACCGGCCATACTCTTACCGGCCATACTCTAGCCAAACCATACTCTTACCGGCCATACTCTTACTGGCCATACTCTAGCCAAACCATACTCTTACGGGCCATACTCTTACCGGCCATACTCTAGCCAATCCATACTCTTACCGGCCATACTCTTACTGGCCATACTCTAGCCAAACCATACTCTTACCGGCCATACTCTTACCGGCCATACTCTAGCCAAACCATACTCTTACCGGCCATAATCTTACCGGCCATACTCTAGGCAAACCATACTCTTACGGGCCATACTCTTACCATACTCTTACCGGCCATACTCTTACCGGCCATACTCTAGCCAAACCATACTCTTACCGGCCATACTCTTACCGGCCATACTCTAGCCAAACCATACTCTTACGGGCCACACTCTTACCGGCCATACTCTAGCCAAACCATACTCTTACGGGCCATACTCTTACCGGCCATTCTCTAGCCAAACCATACTCTCACGGGCCATACACTTACCGGCCATACTCTTACGGGCCATACTCTTACGGCCATACTCTTACCGGCCATACTCTAGCCATACTCTTACCGGCCATACTCTTACCGGGGCCATACTCTTACCGGCCTCTTACCGGACCTCTAGCCAAACCATACTCTTACGGGCCACACTCTTGCCTACATACTCTAACCACCATACTCTTACGGGCCATACTCTTACGGGCCATACTCTTACCGGCCATACTCTGGCCAAACCATACTCTTACGGGCCATACTCTTACCGGCCATACTCTAGCCAAACCATACTCTTACGGGCCATACTCTTACCGGCCATACTCTAGCCAAACCATACTCTTACGGGCCATACTTTTACCGGCCATACTCAAGCCAAACCATACTCTTACGGGCCATACTCTTACCGGCCATACTCTAGCCAAACCATACTCTTACCGGCCATACTCTAGCCAAACCATACTCTTACGGGCCATACTCTTACCGGCCATACTCTAGCCAAACCATACTCTTACGGGCCATACTCTTACCGGCCATATTCAAGCCAACTATACTCTTACCAGCCATACTATTACCGGTCATACTCTTACCGGCCATACTCTTACTGGCCATACTCTTACCTGCCATACTCTTACCGGCCATACTCTTACTGGCCATACTCTTACCGGCCATACTCTTACCGGCCATACTCTTACTGGCCATACTCTTACTGGTCATACTCTTACCGGCCATACTCTTACCGGCCATACTCTTACCGGCCATACTCTTACCGGCCATACTCTTACCGGCCATACTCTTACCGGCCATACTCTTACCGGCCATACTCTAGCCAAACCATACTCTTACCAGCCATACTCTTACCGGCCCTACTCTTACTGGCCATACTCTAGTCAAACCATACTCTTACTGGCCATACTCTTACCGGCCATACTCTAGCCAAACCATACTCTTACCGGCCATACTCTTACCGGCCATACTCTAGCCAAACCATACTCTTACGGGCCATACTCTTACCGGCCATACTCTAACCAAACCATACTCTTACCTGCTTTCCGAAACCTTAAACATCTGCTTTATTTTGATGAGGAAAGATTCTAAAAGGAGAAAACACGTTAGATCACAGGCCAGTCGCCAATCTACTTGGCGGCTGGCCTGGATGTAACCAGTCTGAATAAACACGAACTCGGTTCCAGCACATGAAGGATTAAAGATGCTTGTTCACATATGGGACAGTTTGCAAGTTTAACTTGGTGGCTTTAAAACGATACTGTTTTTGTATTACAGTATAATTATAATGTTAATGGCCAACGGACGCGAAATTGTTTGAAAATGTGTCAGAACATCTTAATATGAAAATATTTCAAATCAATTGCAACGCTTTTGGATCTAGATACAAATATATCTACTGTTTATATGCACTATATATTTGAATAAGAAAAAGAGGACTTGTTTTACTTCGACACTTCACACCTGTGAACAAGGAGCTTTTAATCAAGACTCTCAATAATGATTCTTCCAGATAACGAAAATGGAAAATATATGGGTATAGTTTCAAGATTTCATCGGCGTTCTAATGTAAGAACCCCATTAGACATTTTACGAAGCTGAGATATTAGGATAATGGTAAACAAATGATTGTTGTTTTAAGATGTGATAATCAAAATGTGGTCTTTAGAATACAGCATACAGCAAAAAGTTATGTATGAAACATCATACAACGATATCGTGTAGAAACGATTGTGGGAGACTTTAAGAGAAATTGCTTGTGACACGTAATTTCTCCTATGGGCACCATGGTTTCTTTTATCCTTTGCTGCTGGCAGGCCAAAGCGTTGTATTGCAGAGGAATATTTTTAACTTATTCTAAATGTGGGACTATCGGGTTTAAAGTTTCAACAAAGAGACAGGATTATGGGTTATTACTGTGCTACAACAAAATGCCGACTACTCAATTGGACTTTATTTGAGGAACTATGTGGACACGAAATTGAGATTGTTGTTTGTTTGATATGAATGTGATGTTTCAAATGGACATGCGCTATTGATGGAACACGAAAATCGATACTTTTATGTTTCTCTTTCTAAAAGGATCTAGACTTTTACCGAAACTCCTTACACATCCCATCTGGGACAAGCGCCTCGATATACCAGTATAAAACCACAAGTGAAGGTGTGGGAAAAATAGGTTATATATGCAAGAAACCTATGCTAAACTTTGTCATGTTTGTGCTTGATTTTCTTTTGTAAGATTGTTTCGTCACACCGCGTCAATAACTAGTTTGTTATATTGTAATGACTGGATCATCATCGATGGTGAAAATCACTTCAACAGACGTATTTACGGCGTTGGAAACCAAAACCAAGCGGACTCAAGTCAGCACGGGTTGTGGTCATATAGTCTTTAACTCAGAACTCTTAACAGATCAGAAAAATAAATTTTGTTATGTCTTAAGCAAATAAGCTCATTGTTCTAACAAAAAGTACAATCAGCTGCATAAAAATGCATTGTTTGTGTTAATAAACGTCTGTGAAGCACTTGTGAACTCTTCACCACCTGCAGACGACATTTTTTACTTGAGGCAGACGTCTTTAGAAAGCTTTGCAAACATGTGGAAAAGCCCCTTTCAATTCTGCTGTTGTGACATGTGAATTGGTTGGAAAAGCATTATTGCAAAAGGAGAAATGGATTGTGACAAGCAGTTTCTCCTTTTGTCACAATGCCTTTTTAAAATCGTCTGCTGCAAGACACAAAAGATGTGGCGTTTGTTGGTAATGTGTTAACAACAACAATGTATTTAACGAGATATTTAACTTTTCATAACATATTAATTGACCATTTAGATTGTGTACTATATTTCATGTAACCATGACTAAAAATGGCTGACTTGGAATACATTGATGATTGAACCTTTTTGTTAATATATTTAGAAATACAATGAGTAAGTACTAATTCATCAATAGTCACTTAATCGTCTAACCTACGTTAATCACTACGTTATACCAATATCCGGTTTTTATACGATATATCAATTTCTTGTGCAAGTGTGTCTTTCATTTACATGTAAATAAATATTCTTTGAAGAATGTATTTCGTGAAATTCGTCATTTTGTAACACCTACAAATGCAACAGTGTACATCATTGGGCTATACACTCATTTGTATCAATTTCTTATCATTCCAATGACGAATAAGCCTAAACTAAACGGCAACCTTGTAACGTAGAATACCAATACATTGTAGCTCTAAACATGTACAGTGAAGCCTCGTTTATCCGGACCCCGATTATCCGGATGTCTCGCAATCCGAACGAAATGGTAAGGGAACGGAATTATTTGACCAGTTTGTTGCAGACAACTTTTGAAAACATTGTGGGTAAAGGAGAACTTGCTCGTGACGAGCAATTTCTCCTTTTCCCACAATATTTTCTGCCATATCAGAAGATTATTTTTGAATTTCATCACGTTTTCAAATGTCGTCTGCTAACTCTTTCAATTTGGACGGTCGACAATTTGGCGTTTGCTTAAGGGTTATAAGTATACACGTGCATACAGACCGATTATGACTTAATGTGTATAAGAACATAGTCTGCTTCATTAGTCCGGATGATTCGGCAGTCCGGACCATTTTGTCGAGAACGGGCGTGTTCGGATTAACGAGACATCACTGTATATATGTTGCTGATTTTCCTGGCCTTAATCGCAATACTTTAAACACGAGGTACCTTTAACATTGTACCAAACTGTAATCGTTTATAACTGCCATGATGCCATTATACAATTTAGAAATATGATACACATTTACCACACAGTTAATGCTTAATTATTTCGGAAGTTAAAACAATACAATACAATAGTTTTATTTGTATTGTAATACAAAGTAATTTGCATATTACAAAGTAACAAAATTCAATTGAAATAGTAATGATGATATCAAAAGGAAAATATTAGTGATGAGTAACATAAAAAGAAGTTATAAAGGGTTTAGAAGGTTTTGTCTCAAAATATTGCTCTTATGAATATAGTTAACCATGTTTAGAATTTTTATTCTTCCGTGATTCCCTCTTATTTCAATATTTGGTTAAAGAGTATTGAAAAGTAACACATCACTGGAAGCTCTCTATGAGACGCTTCCGATAGCGTGTCACATTGCAATATTGTACTTTTATCTAAGATCATATCCTTGTTTATCATTTTGACTTTGGCAAGTAGTTTCCTCAAGTTGTATAGTAAAGCGGTTCTCAGTTCTCTTGGCAAGTGACTCTGAAGTAACCACAGTGTTACATGCCAACAATATTTCGGACGTACATCCGTTCAGTATGTTAGCAGGGGTGTCCAAAATACATGCAGACACCTTTGTAAACATCGTGAGCGATTATGCATCCGTAAAACTGCGGTTTCATTACACGGTTACTACTATAGATTTAGAAACTGATGAATTAATCGGTCCGGCAACTCATTCAAGCCCGTGATCGTTTCGAGAGGTTTGTCACTCGTTTCAATGTGGAATCAAATCTGAAGAGATATACCAAACATTATTAGAATATCCTGGGTCTATGTTCCCGAAGAATAACGACCTCTTAATTAAACTTAGCCCATTACCAAACATTAACGACATTGGACCAGTTTGTAGTAGACGACCCTAGAAAACATTGTGGGAAAAGGAGAAATTGCTCTTTACGAGCATTTTCTCCTTTTCCCACATTGTTTTATGCCCCATCAGAAGATTGTTTTCAATTTCATCATATTTTGAGGTGTCGTCTTCAAACTCTTTCAATAAGGGAAGGTCGAAAATTCGGTGTTTGGTAAAGGGTTAACCCTTACTTAAACTTAAGTACTATTATCGTATTCAGCCGAGTAATATAGATGAGCTGGGTTCTTGGCGTCTCCTTTTTGTGCATTTATCACGTCACTTGAGACAGTATTTAGGCACATCCCCAATCATTACTAAATCTTACGTTTAGAATTGGGTACGAAATCATTTCTAAATCACCTTCTAAGTTCGATGCTCATACTTTTACTAATATATTTTTTTAGTTTAAGCAATGCATTATACTTAAGTACGTCTCAAGAACAGGGGTCTTGACAATGCCGATAGTAAAATAGGATGAACTAGTGTTATGTCCTGTTCGAGCAATCGTATCTTCTCGGCAATCCCCGGCACAAGTCGGTAGATATAACTCGTAGGTAGTTCATGAATGCACAAGGAATCCTTGGATAATTCGGCTTACTTTTCACCGGGTAACACACTTGATAACAACGTTACGCCCAAGGACTAACTATTTATGTAAATACACACAAATTGTTGAAATATCTCAATTACATGGGGTTTTTATACTTATTTCATTAAAGATTATCATATCAACGCATCGATGTTTCATAGTTTTGAAATCGTATTTAATCGGCAAACCCCGGCGTGTGCCGGGGATTGCCGAGTAGGTGCGATTGCAAACAGAAATACCCTTTGTCACCGCAATGTTGCCGGACTTCTTTCAAAACGGCTCCCCAATACATCCGAGGTTTTTCTAAAATAAAAGAACGGCCGCGGTGTTCTCTGCTCGAGATGAACTTTCATGTTTATATTACAGATGTATTATTTACGCTTTATCGAAATAATAATAATAATGCTATAACAACAAACGCTTAGCCGAAACAAAGATTATAAATAACGCAGTTTCCTAGTTTGAAATAAAAACGTTATCCAATACAGTGTTTTCATCACAAAGAAAACGTGGGGAGAACAAGTGTTGGGTTTTTAACAACATGATATGTCTTGTGAGAAAATACTAGAACATTTGGCTGGCTACGGATACTTACGAAATCAATGGTCAATGGAAGGATGACGAAAATACAGTTTGAAATGGACCTTTCATTTCCAAATTACATGTACATCGTTTAGGTCGAAAACAAAACCAAAACAAGCACGTTGACATCCACTGGATGTGCTCCACTATTATTTTAATGTAACACCTCATTTAACGTCAATGAATTAAATATTAATAAGCCATCGGGTTTAAGCATACTTTTTTAAACAATTCTCGTTAAGTCGTGAGAAATCATCACTCGATGTAGGTTAACTTATTGGCTTGGCAAAATCACGTTCACGACATTGATGTTAGTTAGATCGAAATAAGAAAATACCCGAAAATAAGTGTTGACAGGCAAGTTATAAATGATCCTGATTTATAGGTTTAAAACAAAAGTGAGGGGAAACATGTTTTAATTTCAGTTATGTAACCTTATCATTACATATAACTTAAAGTTTCAAGGTCGTAATTGAAGCAATCAGTATCATTTTCAATCAGGTTTTGAAATATATGTTTGTTACGTGCAAACGTTAATAACGTATGTAATTTCTTTATCGTATACATGATATAATTCGAATTTATATTTGTAAAAACTACTCTTTAGGGAAGAAATGGGGAGTTTACCTAACCAATTATACGATACTAGCTAAGTATAACATACCTTTATGAGAAAGGACACTTCTTATAAAACGTGAGAATGTTCCTTACGAACAATCCCCCAAAATGGTATACATTTTATATGTAGATATGAATGTTATCATCAGAAAATAAGGGACTATATACAATACAATACAATAAGTCTATTCAGTCAAAGGCCTTTGGCCTAAAATACAATTTACATGTTAAAATATACGAATCTGTAAGATATGTCTATGATACAAAAGACTGTACATCTTTGTGTTATATAATTTCTTATGTTTAGAGATAAAACCATTGATCCTAGATTCTTAAACAGTTTGCGAATTTAAGATAGTTTCATTATCATAAAAACGTACAAGACTATTTTTCGTACTTGGACTTCATTTTCTATTTTGAGGAGGCTATAAAAACTTTTTATATTCCCTTTCCTTATTTGTTGTTACATTCAACGTCGCAAACTTATTTCCATAATACATAAATAGTTTTTGGTGATACTGTAATCTATATTGTGGCGAAGTATTCGCTTCTAACCCTAAAATTGATATAGTGTTTTCACTCCGAGTTTATTTTCCCGTCTAATTTTGCTCTTGATTTGGACCAGTCGAAAAGTAAAATTGAAATAGAAAGAAAAAAAAAACATGAGTAAGTTAAGACCAATAAGTGTGTTGATTCTTTCGGCTTCATTTTCGCCCAATAGTGAATTCACACAATTCCCTTTGTCCTATTTGAACAAGAAAAAGTGAATAAATACCGGAGAATTAATCATTTCGCTGAGGTACAATCGGCTGTTATACAACCCTCAATTTATATATACTATACCACGACGGGTTTATTTGTTTAAATAACACGGGGGTATCCATAGAGTGATTTTTGAACGATCGGTGGAAACTTTAATTTAAAACCGCCTTGTCGAAAAGGGGGCTATTGTTTAGAGGGTAAAAGTAGAACTTACCCATGGAACTATCTATTGCATTTTTCTCCGTATTCTCTTTTATGATCCAGAACGTGACTTAATCGATAACTAATAGAGATTTATTGAAAAGAATGTTAATTATAATGTTGACATTTCAATCGAGTATGAATACAAATATTTTACCCAGACGTTAACTTAGCGAATGTATTGGCATTAGACTTTATAAAACATTTAAACACGCTCAATAAGAACGGTTTGCTATTGTTATTAGTGACATAACAGATAATATCATTTTGAGTTCAAATTATCTTATTTTAAAAGTGCAAATTATGTGCATATAATAGACAACCAAATCGGCACATTCAAAGGTAGAATTCTAAAAGTCGTATTTTGGTGAAAGAAAAAGGCTTCATATTAAGTTTCTTTTTTGATAATCTAAGAGCATTTTATCTAGATAACACATGTAGTACAAATAACGAACAAATTGAATTATAAGAAATTGTACTGGAATAAGGAAGATACATCTAGTCGGTTTCCTTGCATTCTTGCATCGGGGCATTGACTCATTTGTTCTAATTAGACCTCATAGTCATTTCAGTATTTTTATCAATGTAAAGATTCCCATCGAAAGACCCGTCGTTGAAGTCTGTAGACTATGTCGTTTGACCATTTACTCCTTTTGTAACAATGTTTCTAACAAGAATGACTTCGAACTGTGTTAACCCATTACCAAACAATGACGACATTTGACCAGTCTGTTGCAGACGACTCTGGAAAACATTGCAGGAAAAGGGGAAATTGCTCTTAACTAGCAATTTCCCTTTTTCCAACAATGTTTTGAGCCCTAGCAGAAGATTAATCTAAATTTCATCCCATTTTGAAATATCGTCTGCCAATTCTTTCAATTTTGGACAGTCGAAAATTTAGGGTTTGGTAAAGGGTAAACATTGGTGCCTTGTGTGTGATGAAAGACATACTGACATGAGGGGCGCATTTTCCCGCGAAGATATTTTTGTTTGTTCGTTTCCCAGTGCAGTAGATGCTCTGCAAATATTTGTACGAAAATCTGACCTTCCTACCAATTAAAGGTGCTTGTTCACACATACGACAATTTGAAAGTCAAAATAAAATGTACTTGAAATAGTGCAGATCTTTGTGTTAAGGTACTATATTTAATGAAGAATAGCTACTGAATGCAAAATTGATTCAAATTGTTTCAAATCACCTGGCCCTCATCCGTGTCGGTTCAAATCCCAATGGCGATAATTTGGCTCTCATAAGAGAAAGACTCCCGAATGAAACATCGTTGAATCACTATATATTTTATATTGTTGTTTGATAAACAATTAAAGGTAGCGTTTGAACGCATAATCAATCCAGGATGCGTCAATTTATCTAAGAAGATACAGAATATATGCGGTATATCTCAAAAGCGATGTCACGCTTCTGGATTAAAAAAAAACGTTATTTCACTTTCTGTACACTTTAAAGAGTTGAAACCGATCAAATTTACTTCCAATTGGTATTCTTTAATGCGTATGATATACCAAGACGGGGTTGTTAAGCTTTCAAGACATTAGATTTTAACTACCAATTTTTCTAACATTCGTGACTAAGTACCTTTTGAGGATATTTCTATGTTTTTGTTTTCAGTTTTGATGTTGGTGTGTTAAGTTCTACATTTTTTTTGCAGCTTGGTCCTTTTTTAATAAATGATATTTATTTCAGTAGAAAATAGAAAAAAAGGAGTTATAAAGGGATACAACCCTGATAAGACCTATGTGTAATGTTTGCAAGTATTCTCTCTCTTGACCCCATTCTTAATAGCCAGGAAGTTGAATTTCAAATACTCTCTTGGAAAAAAGGTACATCGTGGTCTATCTTTTCAAAACTTCTTTCCTTCAGAGGAGTCCCATCATTTTAAACAGAACATAACAAAGGAAACGAAAATCCAAAAATCAATAGTAACCTGAACCGCCACTTCCAGATATTGTCAGAAAGGGAATATGGTTAACAAGGAGAACACAGCAAGAGGATATTGTACAGGAGAGAAGTCGGATAAGGAACGGAAAGAGGAAAGCGGAGGAAGTAGTGGAAATGGTCCAACATTTGGATGGAGCAACTGATGTTCTTCAAAAGACTGGTAACCAATTTATTGATTTTGAAACATCAATAAAAGAATAAATGCTCTTGCCAAACTCTGGCAACTCGCAGCGTTTCAATGATTACAAAAAGCTCGAGGTAATGAATTGTGGTGGGGATGTCCAAGGAATACATGGCCCTGAAAGCATCAGATTTAAGATAAACCAAAATTGATTTATCAATCTGGATTTGCTTTTGAAAAGCGCTCTGGAATTGCATTCATCTAATGGTTTTATTTTAGGAGTAGATGAGAATGGTCAATCTGTCACCAAGTCAAGTTTACCCTCTGTAGAGAAGGTTTCCTCAATTCAAAGATGGACAGATGCATTTTTTATCTATACAAGCATTTACCTAGGTGCCCACCCTGAAATGACACAATACTTGCTCCATTACATGATCATTATAAGAGTAGCTGCAGTGCAATGTGGCGCCATCTGATGAGCAGTTTCGTCTACGTCATGCTATTCAGTTGTTGAAATGGTCTGTAATAAATCTTGATCTCAAGTTAAGCTGCTTCTCGCCTTTGAGCGCAGCTCAACAATTCAATCAATGACCAGGCACAAAATCTAAACTTAAGTATCAATTTACTATGATGCTATGATACGAGCATCATCAAATCGAGCCTTTGTCAATGCATTAGATGAGTGTCTCATCATCATGTCTATAATACCTTTACTCCGTTTCCTAAATTACATAGCTTTCAGTTTTCATAAGATGAGAAACACGTGCCCAGAACAATGCATTATAAAGCATTATGTCATCTGCAATATAATTGTCCTGTTAGGTTGAGGGTATTCACATTAAGTGCATTATTTTCTTTATTAACACCTTACCACCCTACGACACATCTTTGCGTCTTTCAAGAGACGACTATCAAAAAGCATTATGGCAAAAGGAGAAATTGCTTGCCACAAGCAATTTCTGATTTTGCCACAATGCTTTTTTAGTCTATGTTCTGTATCATAACAGAATGTATATTTCCCTGCGATATGTTGATGCCATTATTTTCAACTATTGTCTAATTCCCTTTTAAGGGAGGGGGTATATAGGCATCAATCTGTCATATCATGGTATCAGATTATAACGTGATGGTCTCCCATTCAGTGGCATCAATCAGTTATATCATGGTATCAGATTATAACGTGACGGTCTCCCATTCAGTGGCATCAATCAGTTATATAATGGTATCGGATTATAACGTGATGGTCTCCAATTCAGTGGCATCAATCAGTTATATCATGGTATCAGATTATAACGTGATGGTCTCCAATTCAGTGGCATCAATCAGTTATATCATGGTATCAGATTATAACGTGATGGTCTCCAATTCAGTGGCATCAATCAGTTATATAATGGTATCAGATTTTAACGTGATGGTCTCCCATTCAGTGGCATCAATCAGTTATATCATGGTATCAAATCATAACGTGACGGTCTCCCATTCAGTGGCATCAATCAGTTATATCATGGTATCAGATTATAACGTGACGGTCTCCCATTCAGTGGCATCAATCTGTTATATCATGGTATCAGATTTTAACGTGACGGTCTCCCATTCAGTGGCATCAATCAGTTATATAATGGTATCACATTGAAACGTGATGGTCTCCCATTCAGTGGCATCAATCAGTTATATCATGGTATCAGATTATAACGTGACGGTCTCCCATTCAATGGCATCAATCAGTTATATAATGGTATCACATTATAACGTGACGGTCTCCCATTCAGTGGCATCAATCAGTTATATCATGACATCAGATTATAACGTGACGGTCTCCCATTCAGTGGCATCAATCAGTTATATCATGGTATCAGATTATAACGTGATGGTCTTCCATTCAGTGGCATCAATCAGTTATATCATGGTATCAGATTATAACGTGATGGTCTCCCATTCAGTGGCATCAATCAGTTATATCATGGTATCAGATTATAACGTGATGGTCTCCCATTCAGTGGCATCAATCAGTTATATCATGGTAACAGATTATAACGTGATGGTCTCCCATTCAGTGGCATCAATCAGTTATATCATGGTATCAGATTATAACGTGACGGTCTCTCATTAAGTGGCATCAATCAGTTATATCATGGTATCACATTATAACGTGACGGTCTCCCATTCAGTGGCATCAATCAGTTATATCATGGTATCAGATTATAACGTGATGGTCTCCCATTCAGTGGCATCAATCAGTTATATCATGGTATCAGATTATAACGTGATGGTCTCCCATTCAGTGGCATCAATCAGTTATATCATGGTAACAGATTATAACGTGATGGTCTCCCATTCAGTGGCATCAATCAGTTATATCATGGTATCAGATTATAACGTGACGGTCTCTCATTCAGTGGCATCAATCAGTTATATCATTGTATCAGATTATAACGTGACGGTCTCCCATTCAGTGGCATCAATCAGTTATATCATGGTATCAGATTATAACGTGACAGTCTCTCATTCAGTGGCATCAATCAGTTATATCATTGTATCAGATTATAACGTGACGGTCTCCCATTCAGTGGCATCAATCAGTTATATCATGGTATCACATTATAACGTGATGGTCTCCCATTCAGTGGCATCAATCAGTTATATCGTGGTATCAGATTATAACGTGACGGTCTCCCATTCAGTGGCATCAATCAGTTATATCATGGTATCACATTATAACGTGATGGTCTCCCATTCAGTGGCATCAATCAGTTATATCATGGTATCACATTATAACGTGACGGTCTCCCATTCAGTGGCATCAATCAGTTATATCATGGTATCAGATTAAAACGTGACGGTCTCCCATTCAGTGGCATCAATCAGTTATATCATGGTATCACATTATAACGTGACGGTCTTCCATTCAGTGGCATCAATCAGTTATATCATGGTATCAGATTATAACGTGATGGTCTCCCATTCAGTGGCATCAATCAGTTATATCGTGGTATCAGATTATAACGTGACGGTCTCCCATTCAGTGGCATCAATCAGTTATATCATGGTATCAGATTATAACGTGATGGTCTCCCATTCAGTGGCATCAATCAGTTATATCATGGTATCACATTATAACGTGACGGTCTCCCATTCAGTGGCATCAATCAGTTATATCATGGTATCAGATTATAACGTGACGGTCTCCCATTCAGTGGCATCAATCAGTTATATCATGGTATCAGATTATAACGTGACGGTCTCCCATTCAGTGACATCAATCAGTTATATCATGGTACCACATTATAACGTGACGGTCTCCCATTCAGTGGCATCAATCAGTTATATAATGGTATCAGATTATAACATGACGGTCTCCCATTCAGTGGCATCAATCAGTTATATCATGGTATCAGATTTTAACGTGATGGTCTCCCATGCAGTGGCATCAATCAGTTATATCATGGTATCACATTATAACGTGATGGTCTCCCATTCAGTGGCATCAATCAGTTATATCATGGTATCAGATTATAACGTGATGGTCTCCAATTCAGTGGCATCAATCAGTTATATCATGGTATCAGATTATAACCTGATGGTCTTCCATTCAGTGGCATCAATCAGTTATATCATGGTATCAGATTATAACGTGACGGTCTCCCATTCAGTGGCATCAATCAGTTATATCATGGTATCACATTATAACGTGACTGTCTCCCATTCAGTGGCATCAATCAGTTATATCATTATATCAGATTATAACGTGACGGTCTCCCATTCAGTGGCATCAATCAGTTATATCATGGTATCAGATTATAACGTGATGGTATCCCATTCAGTGGCATCAATCAGTTATATCATGGTATCACATTATAACGTGACGGTCTCCCATTCAGTGGCATCAATCAGTTATATCATGGTATCAGATTATAACGTGACGGTCTCCCATTCAGTGGCATCAATCAGTTATATCATGGTATCAGATTATAACGTGACGGTCTCCCATTCAGTGGCATCAATCAGTTATATCATGGTATCAGATTATAACGTGACGGTCTCCCATTCAGTGGCATCAATCAGTTATATCATGGTATCACATTATAACGTGACGGTCTCCCATTCAGTGGCATCAATCAGTTATATCATGACATCACATTATAACGTGACGGTCTCCCATTCAGTGGCATCAATCAGTTATATCATGGTATCACATTATAACGTGATGGTCTCCCATTCAGTGGCATCAATCAGTTATATCATTTTATCAGATTATAACGTGACGGTCTCCCATTCAGTGGCATCAATCAGTTATATCATGGTATCAGATTATAACGTGACGGTCTCCCATTCAGTGGCATCAATCAGTTATATCATGGTATCAGATTATAACGTGACGGTCTCCCATTCAGTGGCATCAATCAGTTATATCAAGGTATCACATTATAACGTGACGGTCTCCCATTCAGTGGCATCAATCAGTTTTATCATGGTATCAGATTTTAACGTGACGGTCTCCCATTCAGTGGCATCAATCAGTTATATCATGGTATCAGATTATAACGTGATGGTCTCCCATTCAGTGGCATCAATCAGTTATATCATGGTATCACATTATAACGTGATGGTCTTCCATTCAGTGGTATCAATCAGTTATATCATGGTATCACATAATAACGTGACGGTCTCCCATTCAGTGGCATCAATCAGTTATATCATGGTATCAGATTATAACGTGACGGTCTCCCATTCAGTGGCATCAATCAGTTATATCATGGTATCAGATTATAACGTGACGGTCTCCCATTCAGTGACATCAATCAGATATATCATGGTATCACATTATAACGTGACGGTCTCCCATTCAGTGGCATCAATCAGTTATATAATGGTATCAGATTATAACATGACGGTCTCCCATTCAGTGGCATCAATCAGTTATATCATGGTATCAGATTTTAACGTGATGGTCTCCCATGCAGTGGCATCAATCAGTTATATCATGGTATCACATTATAACGTGATGGTCTCCCATTCAGTGGCATCAATCAGTTATATCATGGTATCAGATTATAACGTGATGGTCTCCAATTCAGTGGCATCAATCAGTTATATCATGGTATCAGATTATAACCTGATGGTCTTCCATTCAGTGGCATCAATCAGTTATATCATGGTATCAGATTATAACGTGACGGTCTCCCATTCAGTGGCATCAATCAGTTATATCATGGTATCACATTATAACATGACTGTCTCCCATTCAGTGGCATCAATCAGTTATATCATTATATCAGATTATAACGTGACGGTCTCCCATTCAGTGGCATCAATCAGTTATATCATGGTATCAGATTATAACCTGACGGTCTCCCATTCAGTGGCATCAATCAGTTATATCATGGTATCACATTATAACGTGACTGTCTCCCATTCAGTGGCATCAATCAGTTATATCATTATATCAGATTATAACGTGACGGTCTCCCATTCAGTGGCATCAATCAGTTATATCATGGTATCAGATTATAACGTGATGGTATCCCATTCAGTGGCATCAATCAGTTATATCATGGTATCACATTATAACGTGACGGTCTCCCATTCAGTGGCATCAATCAGTTATATCATGGTATCAGATTATAACGTGACGGTCTCCCATTCAGTGGCATCAATCAGTTATATCATGGTATCAGATTATAACGTGACGGTCTCCCATTCAGTGGCATCAATCAGTTATATCATGGTATCAGATTATAACGTGACGGTCTCCCATTCAGTGGCATCAATCAGTTATATCATGGTATCACATTATAACGTGACGGTCTCCCATTCAGTGGCATCAATCAGTTATATCATGACATCACATTATAACGTGACGGTCTCCCATTCAGTGGCATCAATCAGTTATATCATGGTATCACATTATAACGTGATGGTCTCCCATTCAGTGGCATCAATCAGTTATATCATTTTATCAGATTATAACGTGACGGTCTCCCATTCAGTGGCATCAATCAGTTATATCATGGTATCAGATTATAACGTGACGGTCTCCCATTCAGTGGCATCAATCAGTTATATCATGGTATCAGATTATAACGTGACGGTCTCCCATTCAGTGGCATCAATCAGTTATATCAAGGTATCACATTATAACGTGACGGTCTCCCATTCAGTGGCATCAATCAGTTTTATCATGGTATCAGATTTTAACGTGACGGTCTCCCATTCAGTGGCATCAATCAGTTATATAATGGTATCAGATTATAACGTGATGGTCTCCCATTCAGTGGCATCAATCAGTTATATCATGGTATCACATTATAACGTGATGGTCTTCCATTCAGTGGTATCAATCAGTTATATCATGGTATCACATAATAACGTGACGGTCTTCCATTCAGTGGCATCAATCAGTTATATCATGGTATCAGATTATAACGTGACGGTCTCCCATTCAGTGGCATCAATCAGTTATATCATGGTATCAGATTATAACGTGACGGTCTCCCATTCAGTGACATCAATCAGTTATATCATGGTATCACATTATAACGTGACGGTCTCCCATTCAGTGGCATCAATCAGTTATATAATGGTATCAGATTATAACATGACGGTCTCCCATTCAGTGGCATCAATCAGTTATATCATGGTATCAGATTTTAACGTGATGGTCTCCCATGCAGTGGCATCAATCAGTTATATCATGGTATCACATTATAACGTGATGGTCTCCCATTCAGTGGCATCAATCAGTTATATCATGGTATCAGATTATAACGTGGCGGTCTCCCATTTAGTGGCATCAATCAGTTATATAATGGTATCACATTGAAACGTGATGGTCTCCCATTCAGTGGCATCAATCAGTTATATCATGGTATCAGATTATAACGTGACGGTCTCCCATTCAATGGCATCAATCAGTTATATAATGGTATCACATTATAACGTGACGGTCTCCCATTCAGTGGCATCAATCAGTTATATCATGACATCAGATTATAACGTGACGGTCTCCCATTCAGTGGCATCAATCAGTTATATCATGGTATCAGATTATAACGTGATGGTCTTCCATTCAGTGGCATCAATCAGTTATATCATGGTATCAGATTATAACGTGATGGTCTCCCATTCAGTGGCATCAATCAGTTATATCATGGTATCAGATTATAACGTGATGGTCTCCCATTCAGTGGCATCAATCAGTTATATCATGGTATCACATTATAACGTGATGGTCTCCCATTCAGTGGCATCAATCAGTTATATCATGGTATCAGATTATAACGTGACGGTCTCCCATTCAGTGGCATCAATCAGTTATATCATGGTATCACATTATAACGTGACGGTCTCCCATTCAGTGGCATCAATCAGTTATATCATGGTATCAGATTATAACGTGATGGTCTCCCATTCAGTGGCATCAATCAGTTATATCATGGTATCAGATTATAACGTGATGGTCTCCCATTCAGTGGCATCAATCAGTTATATCATGGTATCAGATTATAACGTGATGGTCTCCCATTCAGTGGCATCAATCAGTTATATCATGGTATCAGATTATAACGTGACGGTCTCTCATTCAGTGGCATCAATCAGTTATATCATTGTATCAGATTATAACGTGACGGTCTCCCATTCAGTGGCATCAATCAGTTATATCATGGTATCACATTATAACGTGATGGTCTCCCATTCAGTGGCATCAATCAGTTATATCGTGGTATCAGATTATAACGTGACGGTCTCCCATTCAGTGGCATCAATCAGTTATATCATGGTATCAGATTATAACGTGATGGTCTCCCATTCAGTGGCATCAATCAGTTATATCATGGTATCACATTATAACGTGACGGTCTCCCATTCAGTGGCATCAATCAGTTATATCATGGTATCAGATTATAACGTGACGGTCTCCCATTCAGTGGCATCAATCAGTTATATCATGGTATCACATTATAACGTGACGGTCTTCCATTCAGTGGCATCAATCAGTTATATCATGGTATCAGATTATAACGTGATGGTCTCCCATTCAGTGGCATCAATCAGTTATATCGTGGTATCAGATTATAACGTGACGGTCTCCCATTCAGTGGCATCAATCAGTTATATCATGGTATCAGATTATAACGTGACGGTCTCCCATTCAGTGGCATCAATCAGTTATATCATGGTATCACATTATAACGTGACGGTCTCCCATTCAGTGGCATCAATCAGTTATATCATGGTATCAGATTATAACGTGACGGTCTCCCATTCAGTGGCATCAATCAGTTATATCATGGTATCAGATTATAACGTGACGGTCTTCCATTCAGTGGCATCAATCAGTTATATCATGGTATCAGATTATAACGTGACGGTCTCCCATTCAGTGGCATCAATCAGTTATATCATGGTATCAGATTATAACGTGATGGTCTCCCATTCAGTGGCATCAATCAGTTATATCATGGTATCAGATTATAACGTGACGGTCTCCCATTCAGTGGCATCAATCAGTTATATCATGGTATCACATTATAACGTGATGGTCTCCCATTCAGTGGCATCAATCAGTTATATCATGGTATCACATTATAACGTGACGGTCTCCCATTCAGTGGCATCAATCAGTTATATCATGGTATCACATTATAACGTGACGGTCTCCCATTCAGTGGCATCAATCAGTTATATCATTGGTATCAGATTATAACGTGACGGTCTCCCATTCAGTGGCATCAATCAGTTATATCATGGTATCAGATTATAACGTGACGGTCTCCCATTCAGTGGCATCAATCAGTTATATCATGGTATCACATTATAACGTGATGGTCTCCCATTCAGTGGCATCAATCAGTTATATCATTATATCAGATTATAACGTGACGGTCTCCCATTCAGTGGCATCAATCAGTTATATCATGGTATCAGATTATAACGTGATGGTCTCCCATTCAGTGGCATCAATCAGTTATATCATGGTATCACATTATAACGTGACGGTCTCCCATTCAGTGGCATCAATCAGTTATATCATGGTATCAGATTATAACGTGACGGTCTCCCATTCAGTGGCATCAATCAGTTATATCATGGTATCAGATTATAACGTGAGATTTGGCATCAACAGTTATATCATGGTATCACATTATAACGTGACGGTCTCCCATTCAGTGGCATCAATCAGTTATATCATGGTATCACATTATAACGTGACGGTCTCCCATTCAGTGGCATCAATCAGTTATATCATGACATCACATTATAACGTGACGGTCTCCCATTCAGTGGCATCAATCAGTTATATCATGGTATCACATTATAACGTGATGGTCTCCCATTCAGTGGCATCAATCAGTTATATCATTTTATCAGATTATAACGTGACGGTCTCCCATTCAGTGGCATCAATCAGTTATATCATGGTATCAGATTATAACGTGACGGTCTCCCATTCAGTGGCATCAATCAGTTATATCATGGTATCAGATTATAACGTGACGGTCTCCCATTCAGTGGCATCAATCAGTTATATCATGGTATCACATTATAACGTGACGGTCTCCCATTCAGTGGCATCAATCAGTTTTATCATGGTATCAGATTTTAACGTGACGGTCTCCCATTCAGTGGCATCAATCAGTTATATCATGGTATCAGATTATAACGTGATGGTCTCCCATTCAGTGGCATCAATCAGTTATATCATGGTATCACATTATAACGTGATGGTCTTCCATTCAGTGGTATCAATCAGTTATATCATGGTATCACATAATAACGTGACGGTCTCCCATTCAGTGGCATCAATCAGTTATATCATGGTATCAGATTATAACGTGACGGTCTCCCATTCAGTGGCATCAATCAGTTATATCATGGTATCAGATTATAACGTGACGGTCTCCCATTCAGTGACATCAATCAGATATATCATGGTATCACATTATAACGTGACGGTCTCCCATTCAGTGGCATCAATCAGTTATATAATGGTATCAGATTATAACATGACGGTCTCCCATTCAGTGGCATCAATCAGTTATATCATGGTATCAGATTTTAACGTGATGGTCTCCCATGCAGTGGCATCAATCAGTTATATCATGGTATCACATTATAACGTGATGGTCTCCCATTCAGTGGCATCAATCAGTTATATCATGGTATCAGATTATAACGTGATGGTCTCCAATTCAGTGGCATCAATCAGTTATATCATGGTATCAGATTATAACCTGATGGTCTTCCATTCAGTGGCATCAATCAGTTATATCATGGTATCAGATTATAACGTGACGGTCTCCCATTCAGTGGCATCAATCAGTTATATCATGGTATCACATTATAACATGACTGTCTCCCATTCAGTGGCATCAATCAGTTATATCATTATATCAGATTATAACGTGACGGTCTCCCATTCAGTGGCATCAATCAGTTATATCATGGTATCAGATTATAACCTGACGGTCTCCCATTCAGTGGCATCAATCAGTTATATCATGGTATCACATTATAACGTGACTGTCTCCCATTCAGTGGCATCAATCAGTTATATCATTATATCAGATTATAACGTGACGGTCTCCCATTCAGTGGCATCAATCAGTTATATCATGGTATCAGATTATAACGTGATGGTATCCCATTCAGTGGCATCAATCAGTTATATCATGGTATCACATTATAACGTGACGGTCTCCCATTCAGTGGAATCAATCAGTTATATCATGGTATCAGATTATAACGTGACGGTCTCCCATTCAGTGGCATCAATCAGTTATATCATGGTATCAGATTATAACGTGATGGTCTCCCATTCAATGGCATCAATCAGTTATATCATGGTATCAGATTATAACGTGACGGTCTCCCATTCAGTGGCATCAATCAGTTATATCATGGTATCACATTATAACGTGACGGTCTCCCATTCAGTGGCATCAATCAGTTATATCATGACATCACATTATAACGTGACACACTCCCATTCAGTGGCATCAATCAGTTATATCATGGTATCACATTATAACGTGATGGTCTCCCATTCAGTGGCATCAATCAGTTATATCATTTTATCAGATTATAACGTGACGGTCTCCCATTCAGTGGCATCAATCAGTTATATCATGGTATCAGATTATAACGTGACGGTCTCCCATTCAGTGGCATCAATCAGTTATATCATGGTATCAGATTATAACGTGACGGTCTCCCATTCAGTGGCATCAATCAGTTATATCAAGGTATCACATTATAACGTGACGGTCTCCCATTCAGTGGCATCAATCAGTTTTATCATGGTATCAGATTTTAACGTGACGGTCTCCCATTCAGTGGCATCAATCAGTTATATAATGGTATCAGATTATAACGTGATGGTCTCCCATTCAGTGGCATCAATCAGTTATATCATGGTATCACATTATAACGTGATGGTCTTCCATTCAGTGGTATCAATCAGTTATATCATGGTATCACATAATAACGTGACGGTCTTCCATTCAGTGGCATCAATCAGTTATATCATGGTATCAGATTATAACGTGACGGTCTCCCATTCAGTGGCATCAATCAGTTATATCATGGTATCAGATTATAACGTGACGGTCTCCCATTCAGTGACATCAATCAGTTATATCATGGTATCACATTATAACGTGACGGTCTCCCATTCAGTGGCATCAATCAGTTATATAATGGTATCAGATTATAACATGACGGTCTCCCATTCAGTGGCATCAATCAGTTATATCATGGTATCAGATTTTAACGTGATGGTCTCCCATGCAGTGGCATCAATCAGTTATATCATGGTATCACATTATAACGTGATGGTCTCCCATTCAGTGGCATCAATCAGTTATATCATGGTATCAGATTATAACGTGATGGTCTCCAATTCAGTGGCATCAATCAGTTATATCATGGTATCAGATTATAACCTGATGGTCTTCCATTCAGTGGCATCAATCAGTTATATCATGGTATCAGATTATAACGTGACGGTCTCCCATTCAGTGGCATCAATCAGTTATATCATGGTATCACATTATAACGTGACTGTCTCCCATTCAGTGGCATCAATCAGTTATATCATTATATCAGATTATAACGTGACGGTCTCCCATTCAGTGGCATCAATCAGTTATATCATGGTATCAGATTATAACCTGACGGTCTCCCATTCAGTGGCATCAATCAGTTATATCATGGTATCACATTATAACGTGATGGTCTTCCATTCAGTGGCATCAATCAGTTATATCATGGTATCAGATTATAACGTGACGGTCTTCCTTTCAGTGGCATCAATCAGTTATATCATGATATCACATTATAACGTGACGGTCTCCCATTCATTGGCATCAATCAGTTATATAATGGTATCATATTATAACCTGACGGTCTCCCATTCAGTGGCATCAATCAGTTATATCATGACATCACATTATAACGTGACGGTCTCCCATTCAGTGGCATCAATCAGTTATATCATGGTATCAGATTATAACGTGATGGTATCCCATTCAGTGGCATCAATCAGTTATATCATGGTATCAGATTATAACGTGATGGTCTCCCATTCAGTGGCATCAATCAGTTATATCATGGTATCAGATTATAACGTGATGGTCTCCCATTCAGTGGCATCAATCAGTTATATCATGGTATCACATTATAACGTGATGGTCTCCAATTCAGTGGCATCAATCAGTTATATCATGGTATCAGATTATAACGTGACGGTCTCCCATTCAGTGGCATCAATCAGTTATATCATGGTATCACATTATAACGTGATGGTCTCCCATTCAGTGACATCAATCAGTTATATCATGGTATCAGATTATAACGTGATGGTCTCCCATTCAGTGGCATCAATCAGTTATATCATGGTATCACATTATAACGTGATGGTCTCCCATTCAGTGGCATCAATCAGTTATATCGTGGTATCAGATTATAACGTGATGGTCTCCCATTCAGTGGCATCAATCAGTTATATCATGGTATCACATTATAACGTGACGGTCTCCCATTCAGTGGCATCAATCAGTTATATCATGGTATCAGATTATAAGGTGATGGTCTCCCATTCAGTGGCATCAATCAGTTATATCATGGTATCACATAATAACGTGATGGTCTCCAATTCAGTGTCATCAATCAGTTATATCATGGTATCAGATTATAACGTGACGGTCTCCCATTCAGTGGCATCAATCAGTTATATCATGGTATCACATTATAACGTGATGGTCTCCCATTCAGTGGCATCAATCAGTTATATCATGGTATCAGATTATAACGTGATGGTCTCCCATTCAGTGGCATCAATCAGTTATATCATGGTATCACATTATACGTGACGGTCTCCCATTCAGTGGCATCAATCAGTTATATCATGGTATCAGATTATAAGGTGATGGTCTCCATTCAGTGGCATCAATCAGTTATATCATGGTATCACATTATAACGTGATGGTCTCCCATTCAGTGTCATCAATCAGTTATATCATGGTATCACATTATAACGTGACGGTCTCCCATTCAGTGGCATCAATCAGTTATATCATGGTATCAGATTATAACGTGATGGTCTCCCATTCAGTGGCATCAATCAGTTATATCATGGTATCAGATTATAACGTGATGGTCTCCCATTCAGTGGCATCAATCAGTTATATCATGGTATCAGATTATAACGTGATGGTCTCCCATTCAGTGGCATCAATCAGTTATATCATGGTATCACATTATAACGTGATGGTTCCCATTCAGTGGCATCAATCAGTTATATCATGGCATCAATTATAACGTGACGGTCTCCCATTCAGTGGCATCAATCAGTTATATCATGGTATCAGATTATAACGTGATGGTCTCCATTCAGTGGCATCAATCAGTTATATCATGGTATCACATTATAACGTGATGGTCTCCCATTCAGTGGCATCAATCAGTTATATCATGGTATCAGATTATAACGTGACGGTCTCCCATTCAGTGGCATCAATCAGTTATATCATGGTATCACATTATAACGTGATGGTCTCTCCATTCAGTGGCATCAATCAGTTATATCATGGTATCACATTATAACGTGACGGTCTCCCATTCAGTGGCATCAATCAGTTATATCATGGTATCAGATTATAACGTGATGGTCTCCCATTCAGTGGCATCAATCAGTTATATCATGGTATCACATTATAACGTGACGGTCTCCCATTCTGACATCAATCATTCAGTGGCATCAATCAGTTTTATCATGGTATCAGATTTTAACGTGACGGTCTCCCATTCAGTGGCATCAATCAGTTATATAATGGTATCAGATTATAACGTGACGGTCTCCCATTCAGTGGCATCAATCAGTTATATCATGGTATCAGATTATAACGTGACGGTCTCCCATTCAGTGACATCAATCAGTTATATCATGGTATCACATTATAACGTGACGGTCTCCCATTCAGTGGCATCAATCAGTTATATAATGGTATCAGATTATAACATGACGGTCTCCCATTCAGTGGCATCAATCAGTTATATCATGGTATCAGATTATAACGTGGTGGTCTCCAATTCAGTGGCATCAATCAGTTATATCATGGTATCAGATTATAACGTGATGGTCTCCCATTCAGTGGCATCAATCAGTTATATCATGGTATCAGATTATAACGTGATGGTCTCCCATTCAGTGGCATCAATCAGTTATATCATGGTATCAGATTATAACGTGACGGTCTCTCATTCAGTGGCATCAATCAGTTATATCATTGTATCAGATTATAACGTGACGGTCTCCCATTCAGTGGCATCAATCAGTTATATCATGGTATCAGATTATAACGTGACAGTCTCTCATTCAGTGGCATCAATCAGTTATATCATTGTATCAGATTATAACGTGACGGTCTCCCATTCAGTGGCATCAATCAGTTATATCATGGTATCACATTATAACGTGATGGTCTCCCATTCAGTGGCATCAATCAGTTATATCGTGGTATCAGATTATAACGTGATGGTCTCCCATTCAGTGGCATCAATCAGTTATATCATGGTATCACATTATAACGTGATGGTCTCCCATTCAGTGGCATCAATCAGTTATATCATGGTATCACATTATAACGTGACGGTCTCCCATTCAGTGGCATCAATCAGTTATATCATGGTATCAGATTATAACGTGACGGTCTCCCATTCAGTGGCATCAATCAGTTATATCATGGTATCACATTATAACGTGACGGTCTCCCATTCAGTGGCATCAATCAGTTTTATCATGGTATCAGATTATAACGTGATGGTCTCCCATTCAGTGGCATCAATCAGTTATATAATGGTATCAGATTATAACGTGATGGTCTCCCATTCAGTGGCATCAATCAGTTATATCATGGTATCACATTATAACGTGATGGTCTTCCATTCAGTGGTATCAATCAGTTATATCATGGTATCACATAATAACGTGATGGTCTCCCATTCAGTGGCATCAATCAGTTATATCATGGTATCAGATTATAACGTGACGGTCTCCCATTCAGTGGCATCAATCAGTTATATCATGGTATCAGATTATAACGTGACGGTCTCCCATTCAGTGACATCAATCAGTTATATCATGGTATCACATTATAACGTGACGGTCTCCCATTCATTGACATCAATCAGTTATATCATGGTATGACATTATAACGTGATGGTCTCCCATTCAGTGGCATCAATCAGTTATATCATGGTATGACATTATAACGTGATGGTCTCCAATTCAACGGCATCAATCAGTTATATCATGGTATCAGATTATAACCTGATGGTCTTCCATTCAGTGGCATCAATCAGTTATATCATGGTTTCAGATTATAACGTGACGGTCTCCCATTCAGTGGCATCAATCAGTTATATCATGGTATCACATTATAACGTGACTGTCTCCCATTCAGTGGCATCAATCAGTTATATCATGGTATCAGATTATAACGTGACGGTCTCCCATTCAGTGGCATCAATCAGTTATATCATGGTATCAGATTATAACGTGACGGTCTCCCATTCAGTGGCATCAATCAGTTATATCATGGTATCACATTATAACGTGATGGTCTTCCATTCAGTGGCATCAATCAGTTATATCATGGTATCAGATTATAACGTGACGGTCTTCCATTCAGTGGCATCAATCAGTTATATCATGGTATCACATTATAACGTGATGGTCTCCCATTCAGTGGCATCAATCAGTTATATAATGGTATCAGATTATAACGTGATGGTATCCCATTCAGTGGCATCAATCAGTTATATCATGACATCAAATTATAACGTGACGGTCTCCCATTCAGTGGCATCAATCAGTTATATCATGGTATCAGATTATAACGTGATGGTATCCCATTCAGTGGCATCAATCAGTTATATCATGGTATCACATTATTACGTGATGGTCTCCAATTCAGTGGCATCAATCAGTAATATCATGGTATCAGATTATAAGGTGATGGTCTCCCATTCAGTGGCATCAATCAGTTATATCATGGTATCACATTATAACGTGACGGTCTCCCATTCAGTGGCATCAATCAGTTATATCATGGTATCACATTATAACGTGATGGTCTCCCATTCAGTGGCATCAATCAGTTATATCATGGTATCAGATTATAACGTGATGGTCTCCCATTCAGTGGCATCAATCAGTTATATCATGGTATCAGATTATAACACATGGTCTCCCATTCAGTGTCATCAATCAGTTATATCATGGTATCAGATTATAATCGATCGGTCTCCCCATTCAGTGGCATCAATCAGTTATAATCATGGTATCAGATTATAACGTGATGGTCTCCCATTCAGTGGCATCAATCAGTTATATCATGGTATCAGATTATAAACGTGATGGTCTCCCATTCAGTGGCATCAATCAGTTATATCATGGTATCACATTATAACGTGATGGTCTCCCATTCAGTGGCATCAATCAGTTATATCGTGGTATCAGATTATAACGTGATGGTCTCCCATTCAGTGGCATCAATCAGTTATATCATGGTATCACATTATAACGTGACGGTCTCCCATTCAGTGGCATCAATCAGTTATATCATGGTATCAGATTATAACGTGACGGTCTCCCATTCAGTGGCATCAATCAGTTATATCATGGTATCATATTATAACGTGACGGTCTCCCATTCAGTGGCATCAATCAGTTATATCATGGTATCAGATTATAAGGTGATGGTCTCCCATTCAGTGGCATCAATCAGTTATATCATGGTATCAGATTATAACGTGATGGTCTCCCATTCAGTGTCATCAATCAGTTATATCATGGTATCACATTATAACGTGACGGTCTCCCATTCAGTGGCATCAATCAGTTATATCATGGTATCACATTATAACGTGATGGTCTCCCATTCAGTGGCATCAATCAGTTATATCATGGTATCAGATTATAACGTGATGGTCTCCCATTCAGTGGCATCAATCAGTTATATCATGGTATCACATTATAACATGATGGTCTCCCATTCAGTGTCATCAATCAGTTATATCATGGTATCACATTATAACGTGACGGTCTCCCATTCAGTGGCATCAATCAGTTATATCATGGTATCAGATTATAACGTGACGGTCTTCCATTCAGTGGCATCAATCAGTTATATCATGGTATCAGATTATAACGTGATGGTCTCCCATTCAATGGCATCAATCAGTTATATCATGGTATCAGATTATAACGTGACGGTCTCCCATTCAGTGGCATCAATCAGTTATATCATGGTATCACATTATAACGTGACGGTCTCCCATTCAGTGGCATCAATCAGTTATATCATGGTATCAGATTATAACGTGACGGTCTTCCATTCAGTGGCATCAATCAGTTATATCATGGTATCAGATTATAACGTGATGGTCTCCCATTCAATGGCATCAATCAGTTATATCATGGTATCAGATTATAACGATGGTCTCCCATTCTCAATCAGTTATATCATGGTATCAGATTATAAGTGGCATCAATCAGTTATATCATGGTATCAGATTATAACGTGATGGTCTCCCATTCAGTGGCATCAATCAGTTATATCATGGTATCAGATTATAACGTGATGGTCTCCCATTCAGTGGCATCAATCAGTTATATCATGGTATCAGATTATAACGTGATGGTCTCCCATTCAGTGGCATCAATCTGTTATATCATGGTATCAGATTATAACGTGATGGTCTCCCATTCAGTGGCATCAATCAGTTATATCATGGTATCACATTATAACGTGACGGTCTCTCATTCAGTGGCATCAATCAGTTATATCATTGTATCAGATTATAACGTGACGGTCTCCCATTCAGTGGCATCAATCAGTTATATCATGGTATCACATTATAACGTGACTGTCTCCCATTCAGTGGCATCAATCAGTTATATCGTGGTATCAGATTATAACGTGACGGTCTCCCATTCAGTGGCATCAATCAGTTATATCATGGTATCAGATTATAACGTGACGGTCTCCCATTCAGTGGCATCAATCTGTTATATCATGGTATCAGATTATAACGTGACGGTCTCCCATTCAGTGGCATCAATCAGTTATATCATGGTATCACATTATAACGTGACGGTCTTCCATTCAGTGGCATCAATCAGTTATATCATGGTATCAGATTATAACGTGATGATCTCCCATTCAGTGGCATCAATCAGTTATATCATGGTATCAGATTATAACGTGACGGTCTCCCATTCAGTGGCATCAATCAGTTATATAATGGTATCGGATTATAAAGTGACGGTCTCCCATTCAGTGGCATCAATCAGTTATATCATGGTATCACATTATAACGTGACGGTCTCCCATTCAGTGGCATCAATCAGTTATATCATGACATCACATTATAACGTGACACACTCCCATTCAGTGGCATCAATCAGTTATATCATGGTATCACATTATAACGTGATGGTCTCCCATTCAGTGGCATCAATCAGTTATATCATTTTATCAGATTATAACGTGACGGTCTCCCATTCAGTGGCATCAATCAGTTATATCATGGTATCAGATTATAACGTGACGGTCTCCCATTCAGTGGCATCAATCAGTTATATCATGGTATCAGATTATAACGTGACGGTCTTCCATTCAGTGGCATCAATCAGTTATATCATGGTATCACATTATAACGTGACGGTCTCCCATTCAGTGGCATCAATCAGTTATATCATGGTATCACATTATAACGTGATGGTCTCCCATTCAGTGGCATCAATCAGTTATATCATGGTATCAGATTATAACGTGATGGTCTCCCATTCAGTGGCATCAATCAGTTATATCATGGTATCACATTATAACGTGACGGTCTCCCATTCAGTGGCATCAATCAGTTATATCATGGTATCAGATTATAAGGTGATGGTCTCCCATTCAGTGGCATCAATCAGTTATATCATGGTATCACATTATAACGTGATGGTCTCCCATTCAGTGTCATCAATCAGTTATATCATGGTATCACATTATAACGTGACGGTCTCCCATTCAGTGGCATCAATCAGTTATATCATGGTATCAGATTATAACGTGATGGTCTTCCATTCAGTGGCATCAAGCAGTTATATCATGGTATCACATTATAACGTGATGGTCTCCCATTCAGTGGCATCAATCAGTTATATCATGGTATCACATTATTACGTGACGGTCTCCCATTCAGTGGCATCAATCAGTTATATCATGGTATCAGATTATAACGTGATGGTCTTCCATTCAGTGGCATCAATCAGTTATATCATGGTATCACATTATAACGTGATGGTCTCCCATTCAGTGGCATCAATCAGTTATATCATGGTATCAGATTATAAGGTGATGGTCTCCCATTCAGTGGCATCAATCAGTTATATCATGGTATCACATTATAACGTGACGGTCTCCCATTCAGTGGCATCAATCAGTTATATCATGGTATCAGATTATAAGGTGATGGTCTCCAATTCAGTGGCATCAATCAGTTATATCATGGTATCACATTATAACGTGATGGTCTCCCATTCAGTGTCATCAATCAGTTATATCATGGTATCACATTATAACATGACGGTCTCCCATTCAGTGGCATCAATCAGTTATATCATGGTATCACATTATAACGTGATGGTCTCCCATTCAGTGGCATCAATCAGTTATATCGTGGTATCAGATTATAACGTGATGGTCTCCCATTCAGTGGCATCAATCAGTTATATCATGGTATCACATTATAACGTGACGGTCTCCCATTCAGTGGCATCAATCAGTTATATCATGGTATCAGATTATAAGGTGATGGTCTCCCATTCAGTGGCATCAATCAGTTATATCATGGTATCACATTATAACGTGATGGTCTCCCATTCAGTGTCATCAATCAGTTATATCATGGTATCACATTATAACGTGATGGTCTTCCATTCAGTGGCATCAATCAGTTATATCATGGTATCTCATTATAACGTGACGGTCTCCCATTCAGTGGCATCAATCAGTTATATCATGGTATCAGATTATAACGTGACGGTCTCCCATTCAGTGGCATCAATCAGTTATATAATGGTATCGGATTATAAAGTGACGGTCTCCCATTCAGTGGCATCAATCAGTTATATCATGGTATCACATTATAACGTGACGGTCTCCCATTCAGTGGCATCAATCAGTTTTATCATGGTATCAGATTTTAACGTGACGGTCTTGCATTCAGTGGCATCAATCAGTTATATAATGGTTTCAGATTATAACGTGATGGTCTCCCATTCAGTGGCATCAATCAGTTATATCATGGTATCACATTATAACGTGATGGTCTCCCATTCAGTGGTATCAATCAGTTATATCATGGTATCACATAATAACGTGACGGTCTCCCATTCAGTGGCATCAATCAGTTATATCATGGTATCAGATTATAACGTGACGGTCTCCCATTCAGTGGCATCAATCAGTTATATCATGGTATCAGTTTATAACGTGACGGTCTCCCATTCAGTGACATCAATCAGTTATATCATGGTATCACATTATAACGTGACGGTCTCCCATTCAGTGGCATCAATCAGTTATATCATGGTATCAGATTATAACATGACGGTCTCCCATTCAGTGGCATCAATCAGTTATATCATGGTATCAGATTTTAACGTGATGGTCTCCCATGCAGTGGCATCAATCAGTTATATCATGGTATCACATTATAACGTGATGGTCTCCCATTCAGTGGCATCAATCAGTTATATCATGGTATCAGATTATAACGTGATGGTCTCCAATTCAGTGGCATCAATCAGTTATATCATGGTATCAGATTATAACCTGATGGTCTTCCATTCAGTGGCATCAATCAGTTATATCATGGTATCACATTATAACGTGACGGTCTCCCATTCAGTGGCATCAATCAGTTATATCATGGTATCAGATTATAACGTGACTGTCTCCCATTCAGTGGCATCAATCAGTTATATCATGGTATCACATTATAACGTGACGGTCTCCCATTCAGTGGCATCAATCAGTTATATAATGGTATCATATTATAACCTGACGGTCTCCCATTCAGTGGCATCAATCAGTTATATCATGACATCACATTATAACGTGACGGTCTCCCATTCAGTGGCATCAATCAGTTATATCATGGTATCAGATTATAACGTGATGGTATCCCATTCAGTGGCATCAATCAGTTATATCATGGTATCAGATTATAACGTGATAGTCTCCCATTCAGTGGCATCAATCAGTTATATCATGGTATCAGATTATAACGTGATGGTCTCCCATTCAGTGGCATCAATCAGTTATATCATGGTATCACATTATAACGTGATGGTCTCCAATTCAGTGGCATCAATCAGTTATATCATGGTATCAGATTATAACGTGACGGTCTCCCATTCAGTGGCATCAATCAGTTATATCATGGTATCACATTATAACGTGATGGTCTCCCATTCAGTGACATCAATCAGTTATATCATGGTATCAGATTATAACGTGATGGTCTCCCATTCAGTGGCATCAATCAGTTATATCATGGTATCACATTATAACGTGATGGTCTCCCATTCAGTGGCATCAATCAGTTATATCATGGTATCAGATTATAACGTGATGGTCTCCCATTCAGTGGCATCAATCAGTTATATCATGGTATCACATTATAACGTGACGGTCTCCCATTCAGTGGCATCAATCAGTTATATCATGGTATCAGATTATAAGGTGATGGTCTCCCATTCAGTGGCATCAATCAGTTATATCATGGTATCACATTATAACGTGATGGTCTCCAATTCAGTGTCATCAATCAGTTATATCATGGTATCAGATTATAACGTGACGGTCTCCCATTCAGTGGCATCAATCAGTTATATCATGGTATCACATTATAACGTGATGGTCTCCATTCAGTGGCATCAATCAGTTATATCATGGTATCAGATTATAACGTGATGGTCTCCCATTCAGTGGCATCAATCAGTTATATCATGGTATCACATTATAACGTGACGGTCTCCCATTCAGTGGCATCAATCAGTTATATCATGGTATCAGATTATAAGGTGATGGTCTCCCATTCAGTGGCATCAATCAGTTATATCATGGTATCAGATTATAACGTGATGGTCTCCCATTCAGTGTCATCAATCAGTTATATCATGGTATCACATTATAACGTGACGGTCTCCCATTCAGTGGCATCAATCAGTTATATCATGGCATCAGATTATAACGTGATGGTCTCCCATTCAGTGGCATCAATCAGTTATATCATGGTATCAGATTATAACGTGATGGTCTCCCATTCAGTGGCATCAATCAGTTATATCATGGTATCAGATTATAACGTGATGGTCTCCCATTCAGTGGCATCAATCAGTTATATCATGGTATCACATTATAACGTGATGGTCTCCCATTCAGTGGCATCAATCAGTTATATCATGGTATCAGATTATAACGTGACGGTCTCCCATTCAGTGGCATCAATCAGTTATATCATGGTATCACATTATAACGTGATGGTCTCCCATTCAGTGGCATCAATCAGTTATATCATGGTATCAGATTATAACGTGACGGTCTCCCATTCAGTGGCATCAATCAGTTATATCATGGTATCAGATTATAACGTGACGGTCTCCCATTCAGTGGCATCAATCAGTTATATCATGGTATCACATTATAACGTGATGGTCTCCCATTCAGTGGCATCAATCAGTTATATCATGGTATCAGATTATAACGTGATGGTCTCCCATTCAGTGGCATCAATCAGTTATATCATGGTATCACATTACAACGTGACGGTCTCCCATTCAGTGGCATCAATCAGTTATATCATGGTATCAGATTATAACGTGATGGTCTCCCATTCAGTGGCATCAATCAGTTATATCATGGTATCAGATTATAACGTGACCGTCTCCCATTCATTGACATCAATCAGTTATATCATGGTATCACATTATAACGTGACGGTCTCCCATTCAGTAGCATCAATCAGTTATATCATGGTATCAGATTATAACGTGACGGTCTCCCATTCAGTTGCATCAATCAGTTATATCATGGTATCAGATTTTAACGTGATGGTCTTCCATTCAGTGGCATCAATCAGTTATATTATGGTATCAGATTATAACGTGACGGTCTCCCATTCAGTGGCATCAATCAGTTATATCATGGTATCAGATTATAACGTGACGGTCTCCCATTCAGTGGCATCAATCAGTTATATCATGGTATCAGATTATAACGTGACGGTCTCCCATTCAGTGGCATCAATCAGTTATATCATGGTATCACATTATAACGTGATGGTCTCCCATTCAGTGGCATCAATCTGTTATATCATGGTATCAGATTATAATTTGACGGTCTTCCATTCAGTGGCATCAATCAGTTATATCATGGTATCAGATTATAACGTGACGGTCTCCCATTCAGTGGCATCACCATATCTGACATGGTGCCTTGTTGTTAAAGTCCTCCATGCACTCGTGAAAGATCGGTAGAGAGGTATAAACATAAGATAGGAATCAATTTGTATATTATATATTTATTTACTGTGTACATGTGTACATGTTTTGTATGGGATTAACAAGCATATATAAACAAGGTAATACCTTCTTCAATATAAGATTGACAACAGCACTTGGTGGTCTCTCATTCAGCAGCACACTGTATTTGAAGTGTTGCCTTTTCAGAATGTTTGTTTACATCCCCAATGTACTCGTGAAAAAAAGATCGCAAGGTATGAACATAAAAGAGGAACCATTTTGCATCATATATTGGAATACTATATAAATGTTTTTGTCAGAGATAAACATGTATATATTAACATAAATATTCAAATAAGAATTTCTGATGGTAATACCTTCTTCAATATAAGATTGACAACAGCACTTGGTGGTCTCTCATTCAACAGCACACTGTATTTTAAGTGTTGCCTTTTCAAATTTCTTGTTTACATCCTCAATGTTCTCGTGAAAAAAAGATCGAAAGGTATGAACATAAAAGAGGAACCATTTTGCATTTCATATATTGGAATACTATATAAATGTTTTTGTCAGAGATAAACATGTATATATTAACATAAATATTCAAATAAGAATTTCTGATGGTAATACCTTCTTCAATATAAGATTGACAACAGCACTTGGTGGTCTCTCATTCAACAGCACACTGTATTATAAGTGTTGCCTTTTCAAATTTCTTGTTTACATCCTCAATGTACTCGTGAAAAAAAGATCGAAAGGTATGAACATAAAAGAGGAACCATTTTGCATTTCATATATTGGAATACTATATAAATGTTTTTGTCAGAGATAAACATGTATATATTAACATAAATATTCAAATAAGAATTTCTGATGGTAATACCTTCTTCAATATAAGATTGACAACAGCACTTGGTGGTCTCTCATTCAACAGCACACTGTATTTGAAGTGTTGCTTTTTCAGATTTTTTATTTACATCCTCAATGTACTCGTGAAAAAAGATCGAAAGGTATGAACATGAAAGAGGAATCATTTTGCATTTCATATATTAGTATACTATATAAGTGTTTTTGTTAAAGATAAACATGCATATTTAAACATAAATAGTCATAAAAAGAATTTCTGATGGTAATGCCTTCTTCAATATAACATTGACAACAGCACTTGGTGGTCTCTAATTCAACAGCACACTGTATTTGAAGTGTTGCTTTTTCAGATTTTTTATTTACATCCTCAATGTACTCGTGAAAAAAGATCGAAAGGTATGAACATGAAAGAGGAATCATTTTGCATTTCATATATTGGTATACTATATAAATGTTAGAGATAAACATGCATATTTAAACATAAATAGTCATAAAAAGAATTGTTAATGGTAATACCTTCTTCACTATAACATTGACAACAGCACTTGGTGCTCTCTCATTTAGCGGCACTCTGTATTTGAAGTGTTGCCTTTTCAAAATCGTGTTTATATCCTCAATGTTATAGTGAGAAAAGTATTGAAAGTTATAAACATTAAATATCAATCACATGTATTTACTGTGTACATGCTTTTGTTAGAGATTATCATATATATGTAAACATCAATGTTCAAAATAGAATTGCTAATAATAATACCTTCTTCACTATAGCATTGACAACATAACTTGATGGCTTATGTATGCTTGTAAAATAGTTGTAAATTGATGATATCAAGATTCTCAATTAGAACTTTCCTTTTCCATACTTTTATCTATTTTTTTCAGAAAAAAAGACAAATATATATAAGATGATATTTTCGACTTTGACTTCAACCAACGTTAATGCCTAACATTTTCTTTCACTCCTAGCATTTCGGTTTCCGCATAATGTCACTTATCTGATTAATTTTCGATTTAATTGCGTGTTCAATCTATGAACATTTGTTGGCTTTATGCAAATCTCTCTGAATGGTTCAGAGCAGTTCAAAAATAAAAAGAACCGTTCTCTGCTAGAATAAAGTGACCACCATAATCTAGTCTTCACTAAGTTAGAGTTAACCGCGCTTACACAGCATATCACTTTGTGTTTTGGCTTCGTTCTTCGTGAGTCACCACAGGTGTTATGAAAATCATAAAGAATATGAAGATATGTTTTTACTTCAAGAATGTCCATGTTGTAAGTAAAATCAAAGGAAAACAAATAGAAAAAAAAAAACTTATCATAAGTTTGAAATAAAAAAAAATGTGACCTTGCTGCAAAACAAGCTCTAGGTCTTCAACAAACAGATATAATGACAAATCCTACTCACTGGTCAGTGGCATTTTTCAATTTCATTATCCAGTGTCATCTTACAAGTTAATTTAAGCAATAAGATGTTATACGAAAGTGTCACGTGGAATGCAAAAATAGTATGCCGACTAAAGAACAAGTGTCGTGAACTTGTCCTCTTGGCAAGAATAGAATAGACAAAGTCAATTTTATTTGGATAGTTTGAACCCTTAAAATGGTAAGGTAATGTGGACTGGGATTCAGCCAATTAATTAATGTGAAGGCAGCAGTAAGTGCAACGTAGTGGAAGTAATCGCTGTGAGCAGTTTGAGAGAGCAAAAGTTGCAATGTTACCTCCCCTTATGCTTTATCCGGTTCTGCAAGACAGTTGCGTTTAAGGTAGAAAATCCATTACTAGTCCGGCAGATAATTCGATGAAGCGTGCAATGTCTTCTATAGAAAATGTTTTTGCATTTTATTGATGTCCGGGTGTTACTAAAGCAGAATCTGCATGATGACATCTTGTCACCCTTGAGCATTTCTCATAATTCAAGATGGCGTCCAAGATGGCCGCCAAATATCATGTTGGGATAAAAATCTGGTTATATGATGGATTTTATCATTGATTTTCTCATGCAAAATGATGAATTATTATAAATATGTCCAAATGATAACACATCTACAAAATCTTAACATGTGGAATCACTTTTGGATTTTTAGTTAATTTTTTAAGAATTTAATTATACGGAAAATTTCGCAAACTATAGGGGATATACATTATGAACAAAATATGTAACCAGAATTTTATCTCTTAGAGCCCAATTTTGGACATTATACTGTTCATTTCAATTCTACAAGCATATAATATCTGGTTTAAAATGCTTTTGAAAACATAATATTTGAAGGTAACATTCTTTTTTCTTGTCAGTCTCAAAGTAATGAAAGAATTGCTTCCCTTAAATCAGCAATTTATCCGTTATAAAGTTACTTCCCTTGATTCAGCATCATCCCATTTATATAATTGTCAAACAACTTATCAGTGCAGTTTTCCGTTAAAAGTGGTGAACCCATTACTTCTGATTGATTGAAAATATATGCCTGTTATGAAATTACATTGTCTAAGTCTTATGGAGACAGTTATAAAATACATGTATTGTATACTAGTACATAATTGATCAAACTGTAAAGTTTACTGAACACATTGAAAAATCTTGTATGTTGAAATTTCATATATTATAGTTTGCTTTAGCAATCTTCATCTACAATAAAGCGCACCATGTCATCTCGGATCAGTAAATGCAGTACACAATGGCTCACTCAGAATAGCATTTCATAATTCAACTTGAATTAGAGAAGTTGTCCCCCTTATTACAACTAATCATGGATACAGTAAAACCTGTCTTAAACAGCAGCTTTAAAGATAAACTAAATCTAACATATTAGATAAAGTTGACCGCATAATAAAGGAAGCTAAGATTAGGTAGGAGTTTTATGTATAGCCCCTTGTAATAAGCTATCACCTATTTTTACAGCTAGCCATGTTCTGTTTCAAAGTGGCCGTTTTATAAAGGTTTAAGTGAATATTATTTTTATCTCTTATTAGCCATAAAGAATTATGACAGACGAATGTCTATTCCATATATACATGTTATAGTCATACAAAAGGAAACTTGTCAATTGCTAGATCTGATCGAATACAGACAATTATTCAATATATCAAACAGTATGATGACAAACTATTCAATTCCCTAGAAGAAAGGATGTAAAGATCCGAAACTCACTATTTATGTGCATAGAGATTGTGTGTCCACGTATTGCTCTCATTAGCTGTCGAGAAAAGGTTCCTGAATAGGGAGCAGGTTATGATGAACATGTCTGGATTATGGAATGGTATTTGGTCTGACATGTTTACAAACTCTTATGCAGAGTTATCGTCCCTCGGATACTACTCCCCGGATAAATGTGTGAGCGTAGCGGGAACCAATTTACTCTGGTAGAGATTGACATGTTTATAGAAACATTCATGCGGTACGGCCACAGTGCCTCTTGGATCATTTGGGATTACTTTAAAATCAGAAACATTAAAGGTCTGGGCTTTGAGTTTAAACATATGCAGTCAAATCGAACAGGACATCGAATTTCTCAGTGATGTAGAGAGAACTGATTGGGCGGTAATACACACGTAAGAATCGAAAGCCAAGATAGTGCAGGAAGAAAAGATCTGAAAGCGATCAAAAGCAAAATCACAACCGAAAAAGAAATTAACATGTTGAAACATCAGCACGACATTCATTAAACTAAACTGAACATTCATTAAAGCAAACTGAGCATGTTGTAGTTGATAGTTCTGCAGTTTTATACAATACTGGCTTTCCCGCAAATGGGACCGTTCAAGATTACATAACCAAATTGAGAAAATACATTGAGCGAAAATTATATCAAGACAATTTATACCTTGCCTTTGCTAGAGATTTTAGCATTAAAGGAGAGACAAAAGCACTGCAAAGAGGGACATCCTGTCATATGCACCAGATCGCCACAGTCAAGAAACTTCCGCCACTTAATGTTCTAGAGAACAATGAGCAGTTTATTGCATTGATGCTCCCTTCTCAATATTACTAGAGATATGGAAATACCAATAAATATTATGTTTAACCTGTTTGATACATATGTAGCATCTATCCTTAACTATAATTGTGAATCATGGGGTTTTAATATGGCTGAAAATATTGAACGCATTCATCGAAAGTTTTGTAAATGGATGCTGAATGTCAAAATGTCTACTAACTCATTAGCAATTTACTCAGAATTAGGAAGATTCCCACTTTTTATCACAAGACAAATTAGAATTGTTAAATATTGGCTTAAGCTTCACAGCGTTAAATCTTCTAACTGTATTCTTTCAGGAATAGTTGAGTTTCAACGTAAACAAATCGATACAAACTCAAATATTAAAAATTGGTCCAATAAAGTGAAAGCTCTTTTGCAATCGTCTGGATTTGCAGAAATTTGGTTATTTCCGGAATCAGTTTCAATAAATGTATTCATACCATTACTGACAAATAGATTAAGGGATTTATATATCGCTCAATGGCAAACAGGTATTGAACAATACTCTTCTTTGAGCCTATATAGAATTTTAAAAAAAAGATTTTTCAAGGGCAAAGTACCTCGATATTATAGGAAAAAGGTCAATAAGAAACAAAATCGCTAAGTTAAGGCTATCTTCACATAATCTAATGATAGAAAGTGGTCGTCACAGAAGAATAGAAAGAAGTAATAGAAAATGTGAATTATGTAATTTGAATGACATTGAAGATGAATATCATTTTGTTATAATATGTCCTTATTTTAAGAGAATACGAGATAATTATATTGATACCAGATACTTAGAACGACCAAATGTTTTCAAATTTACTGATCTACTCAACTCTTCTGATAAACAAACTCTGTTTAACCTTGGACTTTTTTGTAAAAATGCTTTCCAAGAAAGAAACACATTTATGTCTAGACAGAATAGTTAGTTTTATTTATTACTTGGATGTAAGGTCTTTTTCATCCACTCTCATTCAAATATGCACTAATCCTTTTAACCATCTCAAATATATTGTAATTTGTATGTGATTTACTTCATATTTATATTGTTTATTTATGTTCATGCATGTAATTGTAAACGTGTTTGAACTATGGGCCTATGTGCCTAAGTTCTAATTAAATTATGTTATGTTATGTTATGTTATGTTATTGATTGGCGAAGACTTGTCAGCAAACACATCATTTCTCAATTGGGTTCACCTCAAACTCGTCATGACCGAAGAAGATGATGTGCCCCTAGAGGTAAACGTAAGCATAAGACGTCAAGATATGCTCACATCAAACGAGGAAGTTGAAAATATTCTTGCTCAGCAAATGGTCATTATCACGCATTAGACGGACAGTGGCATTGCCAGCATTTGGGATGATACAGATGTGCTCGTATTATTACTTTATCACTTCATGATGAATCAAATTGCCGTAAAAGTGATAATGGAATCACAACATCATTGCCGTGCAGTGGTTGGCATAAAAGCAACAGTTAATGTAAACAAGGGCATCCTCCCTTACTTACTAGGAGCACACGCCTTATCTGGATGTGACACTGTAGCATGTTGTCACGGTATTGGCAACGGGACTTTTTAAAGTCATGAAATCTGGAAGGTGTCCTCTTACATCATAAGATGATGAAACAGCTGCCTTACAGACTATTGTAGACGAATCAATATTACTTATGGCTTCATGCTATGGAATTTACGGTAAAGAAACAATATCCAACATCAGATTTGCAGCATGGGCGAAGAAGGTAGGGCATTCGCCAGCATTGGCCCCAAAACTTTAGACACTTCCAACAACAGAATCTTTCAAAGAGTTGTGAAATGAGCACATTATCAGACCTGTGTTTGGAAGCATACAGTTGACGCTGATCCACCACAGCTTGTTCCATTGGAATACCGATGGACCAAAAACAAAGAAACAAAGTCATTCCTTCCCATTATGGTTCCTACAGAAGTACAGATGGCCCACCAGGAATACTAACATTGTCACGGAGTTCATGTGATACTCTAATGCCGTGTCCAGTTGCGTTGCCGTTGTAACAATTCTCGATTATCGTGTACGTTTTCTGTACTTGTTGTGGAGAGGGTTTCTGTTGCAATGAATAGAGCAAATTGTCGAATAATTGATTTCGATGTATAGTTCATTATGAGACCTTCAAATTGTGATTCATTGACCGGACTCGTTAACACACTCGTTTGGTAAACCATACACCATCTATATCACAGAACAACAAACCAACCAAGTTTGAACAGAAATAAACCTGAAAATGTGTCGAAATTCGTCCAATTTCAGTGGCATCGGCGGCCATATAATCATGTTTATTACCAATTAAGACCACATAATGTATTGCAGTGTTAGTGCTAGGTATCATGTTACTTGTTTTAAAAATTTTATTGCATTTGTGGCATTACAATTATTCTGAATAAAAACTAAATGTTCAAATTATCCATTTTTTTAATTTTCGTCGGCCATTTTGTCCGCCATCTTGTTTTTACGGAAATGCTCAAGGGTGACAGGGTGTCATCATGCAGATTTGTGATCTACAATGTCTGAGCGACATAAAAATGCCAAAACATTTTCTATAGAAACTATTGCACGCTTATCCAAAAAATCGCTGTTTATCTGCCGGACTATACCCGCCATTTTCAATCTCATTATTTCGATATATCAATTCGGTCGTTCTCGGCTTACAATGTTTGTTGTCGGAACTATTGGGTTGAATGCGAAAAGTGCCGGCCCGACTGGTGTACATCGAGAACGACCGAAGGAATCCGACGAAATAATGAGTTTCAAAATGGTGGGTAATGGGCATTCTACCTTAAAGTATTTCAATGTATGAGTTATTTTTGTAACTGAGTAATGAGCCATCATTGCCTAAGACGAAAGTTTCTGAGGTGTCCAAATGAAGAAGCGAACATCAAACCAAACTGTTGCGGAACAAATCCGCCAGAATAATGATTTGAATGATCAATATGTTCTCTACACCATAAGACTTATATTTGTTTTCCTTTACTGTCTGCTTCTAGTTACTTAAAATTAATATTCTTCCATGGTTTTGCTGTCTTTGGTAGTTTTAATGCTGCCATATGAATTTTAGTATTAATATCGTTACAGCGAAAACAGCATTTTCTTATCGTGCATTTCACTGTTTGTATACGTAAAGCATGATTGCAAACAAGTACATAAAAACAGAAGGTTAGAAATAACTTGTTAAAAAAACAGCTTGAATAGATTACATCGGCTATTTATCATAAAACAAAACACTTTTAAATTGATGCAACAACAATCCAAAGCAAGATAACTTTCGATTCGGCTCTTTTTTTATTTCATTGGAGTTGATGTTATAGATAAAAGGCTTACGCCCAAATGAAGGTTATCCGAACTATTTGGTATATAGTGTGAACCGTAACACGCTAAATAGCTAGATAGGAACTTTGCCAAAATGCACCCGTCTCTAATGAATATTGTCATCAAAGAAGGCATTTCGTGGCTCTTGCCATCCAAGAAATGGGCTGCTTGGACATTCGCTATACACCCTGGTCGTTAGGTGATAGCCCTAACTCTGAAGACGTGGAGGCTTGTAGCACAATCAGAATTCTATATAGGCTTTGGAAACGCCGGTAAACATTTCCCTTTGTTAAACGTCATTTCAGTGTAAATTCAATCAAAGGACGTATGAACAACCGTGACGATCTAATTCTTTTTTATTTTGTCACGACCATTTCCACAGCACACAATATAAAACAAATATTTTAATGAATAACCATAGTCGTGTAAGGTTCCTAACTGTTTAGGACTTTCATACATCATATCTCTCAAATACTCCCCCCGCCCCGATAAAAAATAAGACCACGAACAAATTATTCGAGAATGCTTGTTTCTTTCATCTCGTCAGTCATATTCTCAAAGTGATCTGCTGTAAAGTTGAGAATTTGCATCAGGGTTATCAAGGCAACACCGCTGATGTCGCATCTCAAGCTTACTTCGCTCTGGTAGTTCTTCACGGGCAGGACGCAGTTCAGAGGAAGGCCGAATGTGTGTGCTGCCTTCTCAACGGCTTTGCGGACGGCCTCACTTTTGAACGCCTCTGACATATCGAGCGATACCTCCTCGCATATCTTGTCGACCTGTGTAAGGAGCATGACCTGCGGCACTCCTGTGAAATAAATAGAGAATGGATGGTTGGTGTCGTGAATCGGAAATGTTATCGGGCAAGGCGTAGGAATACTATCCGGTTAGCCGAAGGAAAAACGGATAAATTGTCCTATTCAATGACACCAATTATCTATTCTATTTATCCTGTTACCTTTACGTTAATTCATTTAAACAAATAAAACGAATTTAAAGCACGAGAAAAAAGGAAACAAAAACAAAGTTGAGAATGATGTAAACATGACGTCATATGCCATGGCGTTCTCATGACGTCATGATTCATAAAGTGCATGTGCTATATGGTGAGTGCCGGATATCACATATGTTATACGGCAGCTACTCATCGGTCCCAAAATGGCACTAGTGACAGGATAAAGCAAAACGCGTTTTGAATAAAAATTGTGGTTTACCAAATACCCTGATTCCTCAATACGTCTTCTGCAGACTTGAGGCTATGCCAGTAACTCCTGATCTTAAATATTTCAAAATGTTTTGTCAAAATTACCCCACACGGAATTGTCTTACATTCAAGCTGGGATAAAGCATAACGCGTTTTGAATAAAAATTGTGGTTTACCAAATACCCTGATTCATCAAAACGTCTTCTGCAGACTTGAGGCAATGCCAGTAACTCCTGATCTTAAATATTTCAAAATGATTTGTCAAAATTACCGCACACGGTATTGTCTTACATTCAAGCTGTACATCAAATGGGATTGAATACCACTAATTCCGTGAATCAATGGATTTAGCAAATACCTTATAAACAGGGTTAGGTAAGGTACTTTATGTGGCTGTGAATTAACAATGTTCAACGTTTATAACCTGTAACACATTTTGATATTGATTGGCTGTGATGTAAATACGTGTTAATTTGTAATGCT